>JAJJWW010000514.1:120286-581974 GCA_023531295.1 Papaver armeniacum
CACTTACGATGATGTTGTCTAGGGGTGGGACTTGGGTTGGGTTAACCCACCCAACCCGTGTCCAACCCGAACATTGGGCGGACATGGGCAACGTATGTCAAAACTTTGGGCAAGCTTGGGCATAAATTTTACAAACCGGAGTTGAATTTGGGCAAGCATGGGCACAAATATTTTTAACCCAAACAACCCGCCCAACCCGAAGAACTATGATATAGTTATATAAAATTATTTTTATAATTGGTATTATTATCTATTTAGAGTAATTTCAGATATTATCTTCAAATCTAATAATGAAAATATAAATTATATCTATTTCATTAACCATTAAATATGAAGAAAAAAAATATTATTGTGAATAATCTTCAGTTGTTTGGAAATTTAAGATAAATGAAGCAATTGAACCTTATTATTACTAAAATTTGTTATTGTCATATTAACAAAATCTTATGTCTAGTAAAACTTGGGCCGACCCGAGGAACCCGGTGAACCCGAGGAATATAACTTGGGCGGACTTGGGCAGTACCTCCATGGGTTCCACAAGTTCGATGGGCAATCTGGGCATATGATTCCTAGCTCGGGTCTGCCTCGGCCAAGCCTTCTAACCCGCCCAACCAACCCAAGTCCCACCCCTAATGTTGTCCATATAAATTCCGAAAAGATGGTACAGCAGATGTTGTGGGTTCACGAAATAGAGAATGAGCTTGAACACTTGATGATCTATTCTTACATCAGCTGAGAACCATGAAGAGACACCATATTTAAGAATCTATGGTGATTACTCGTGTTAGCATGCCAGTATACACATTTCTCACTTTCTCATTTGGTGGTCATTGCTTTGGAAACTATATACTCCCTCCGTTCCATTTTGGACGATGTTTTAGGGTTATTTTCTTGTTCCATAATACTTGAAAGTTTTCATATTTTCCCACAAAACTGCCAATAATACCCTAACATTTTGTCTTGGAATTATGAGTTTATTTTTAAATGGCACTAATAGTAATTAATGTTTGAAGACTTTTCTTATGGGTATAGTTGGAAAATCTTAATTTCTCTCTCCATTTCTTAATTTGCATGAAAACTCCTAAAACATCATCCAAAGTGGAACGGAGGGAGTATGTTTATTCATTTTTTACTTCTGCATGTCCATTTTTCAAAGCAATGCACCACCAACGAGAAGATGGTGAACGTACACACCTGTTTTAAAGGGGTGAACAAAGTTGTTTTTATTTCAGTTTAGTAGAAATGGAGCACTACGCTATAGTCCATACTCACCGTCAACCTCAACGAGGTAACTATAGCATAAACCTTTTTAACAAATGGTTACACTCGCATTTCCCCCATCTACTCGTCTAACCATCAACCTCAGTGGCATCTATCTTCAATTTGACCTTTTAAGCCCGTCAATGTCGATCAACCGATCATACAAAATTTTGTTTGCCTGTTTGTCACTCACTTTCAAATAAGATAATATATTATGCCTTCACCTTTTCATTATTTGGCTTGTTTTGACAGCATGTACATCCGTAGGTTTGACTTGAATGTTAATGTTGAATATTCGTTTCACGCAGTGTATTTTATCTTCATCGATTTCAAAGCTTGCTGCAGATGAGTGTCTAGAAGAGATTTCATTGTTAATTTCTAGCAGCAATTTCTAGTTGTACAGGAGGACTACAGGTTCCCAAAATGCGCACAGTCATCTTTTTTCTAAGGTGCTGTATAGTACCATTTCAAGCATTCTGTAACATGATTAAACTACCTGCCGTGTTTCAAGCATTGTATAACATGTTTAAACACGTTCAGGCCCGTCTCTCAAACAACGTAATTTTATTGGTGTTTGAATAAAACAACAACCAGCCGTGTTTAAGAGTCACTTGAACACGTATATATAAGTACAATTTTGTGCGCCCTTTTAAAACCAAAGCAGCTTTATTCAAAACTAAAATTTATGCTATGGAAAATCTTCTCATTTTTTTTTTCTTCTACTTGCTCATTTTCCAAAACAATACACCACCAATGAGAAGGTGGGAAATACACGTTCATGTGTTTACGGGTGGACAAAATTGCTTTCATTTCAGAATAGCAAAAATGGTATAAATAGCACTACACGATACTAAACGTCAACCGCAATGAAGTGACTATAGCATTGTAAATAGTCCCAGAAACCTTTTCAGCAGAAAGGTTCGACTCATCTTTCGACCTCAACCTTGTACTGATCATAAAGTTCATTCGTTTCTTGTAGTGAACAAAACATTGCCCAAGAGGCCACGCATGAGAAAAGTACGAACATATATATATATATATATATATATATATATATAGATTAGATTCTTAATTTTCTATTAAAGAACTTATTTATTGCAGTTTTAATTAGAAAAGTTATGTGATAGATTCCATGCATAGGATAAACCACAAGTCTGTCAAACTCACGATGAGTCACTGATGCCATTCCACTGCAACTTACTTATTAGACCATAAACGTATCCTCCCGCAGCTGAAGTCAAATGTCATGAAGCGACTAAATGGTACTGTAAATTTGGCTGCTAATTGAGAATCCGGTAGGGTATGAAAAGTTCACCCTTGGTCATATTCGGACCACTTCAAACCTCTGATTTGTGTGCACAAACTAAACATGCATGCAGAAGAGACTGCTCAACTGCTTTCTTCCAAACAAGCTAAAAATGGATGAATAAACTAAACATTTATGAGGAGGTAATTATGTGTTTACTAGGGTGTTTCAGTTGTTCTATTAATATAAGATTCTGTGGGTTATTCTACTTCTTGCACAGAATAATCTGATTTTCCTTTTTGATTGTTCATCTTAAGGTCTTTTGCTAGTCTGTTTTCTCAGTTCCTCTTTCAGATACTAGCTGCTGGTTGAGTTTTCTTGCTGCATATTTGGTAGATTTAATATCTCTTGAGTCAGATTATGGATGGATCCAGAGAAGCGAATACTGAAATGTTGGAGAAAATTGAAATGCCAGAATCCAAAGAAGGGTCGTATTAATGAATAACACACTTCTCTTCTTTCCTTTTCACTAATTCTTCATTGAAATTTTACCTGATGCTTTTGACGACTTTAGCTTCTCCATGTTTGCAAGAGAACCCATGGGGAAATTTTCCATTTACGGGTTTTGTTGGAATGGTGTTTGTTACACTAGCTACAGGTTACTATAGATCAGAATTGAAGAAAAAACTAAGGAGAGACGAAACAGAACTTGATCTGATGAATGAGCGAAGTGTTGGAGAACATGAAACGGAAGCAAGGCATGAAATAGAGGAGGTTCTTGCACAAGAAGCACACGGTCACAATCACATAGGACTCGGTGGAAGCATAACAGAAAGCCTGATTCAATACCAAATATGTTGTGTGGATGTTAGCATTTTTCGCACTAACTACTCCAGCTGGTATCACAATTGTTTAATGGGATCACTAGTGTATACAGCAGTACTAGTCCTACGGCTCTTACTGTACTTAGGAATTCAGCTGCATATATGTCACTTCAAGAGAACAAAATGCTCTTACATTTGCATCTTATATTTCACTTTTTGGCCTTAGGAGGAACTAATTTAGACTAAGATTGGAAGTGATTTTTTCTACAATGTAACTTTATTTTTGTTCTTCTAATGGTTCTTAAATAATGTTATAATCTAGCAAGACCATTGTTAACGACAACCCAACAGTCCTAAACCATTCTTAACCAGTCATGTTGATAGATGGTAACCGACCAATCTCTGGTTGGTGATCCATTATGCATGGGTAGTCTCTTTGATAATGATAGCCAGATGTTGTGGGTTCTCACGCAATGGAGAATGAGCTTGAACACTTAATGATCTATTCTTACTGATCAGAGAACCATGTAGAGACAGAGAAGCCATACGTGATTACTCGTGTTAGCATAAAGGAAACAAGTTGTGCACCCTCTAAAAACCAGTATACACATTTCTCACTTTCTCATTTGGTGGCCCATTGCTTTTCAAAGGGGAAATGTTTATTCAAGACAAATTCTATGAAAATCTTCACATTTTTTACTTCTGCGTATCCATTTTTCAAAGCAATGCACCACCAATGAAAAGGTGGTGAACGTACACACCTGTTTTAAAGGGGTGAACTAAGTTGTTTTCATCTCAGTTTAGTAGACATGGTATCAACAGCTGGTGCTTATGGATACTTTCTTAGTGGACTTGGGCTTTAGTCCCCAAGTCCCCGTGTTTCATGTTGGGTTTGCCTCCCTTTTGGGGGCGCACTAGCCCGGCTAAGGGTTAACATTTTTCATGTATCAACAGCTGGTGCTTATGGTTTTTAGGGGCATTGCTTTTTTATCTTCGTATATTTCGAAGCTTGCTGCAAATGAGTTTCTAAAAGAAATTTCACCGTCCCTTGATTCTAGCAGCAATTTATAGTTAGTACAGGAGGACTGCAGGTTCCTATTTTCCTTCGAAAATGATTTACATCCCGCGGGTTGTATCGATGTGAAACAAGGGGGTGGGACCACACTAAACCCCACCCCCTACAAATCCGCTGGGTCACAAGGTCTCCTCCTTCTTTCTCTATTGTAGGACAACCCGCGAGATGTGTATCACTTCCGATTTTTCTTCACTATTGGATCCTTGGGCCTGCTGGTCTCTTGGGCCTGCTGGTCTACTTTGACCCAACAGGCAACAACAACTTTGAGTGAAAACGGAAGAGTGTTTCAAACGGAATTCACACACTCATCTTTTTTTAAGGTACTGAACAGTAGCATTTCACTTGAATAAGTGAAAATAAAACCCATACACAGGAGCATCCACAAATGCTAAAAGTGTATAATTCATCCTAACTAAAATGCCAAATATATAGTTGCCAAAATACCAAACTTGGTCGACAATCTTAATGGGCAGGTGATATCTTTAGCCGAGTTTAAAACACCTAAACGAATCCTATAAAACATCATCTCTTTGTTTCTTTTCTTTTCCAAACTATTGCACTGTGTTAAGGGGTGACCAGAATTGCTTTTAATTCAGTTTAGCAAAAATGGTACAAATAGCACTACACTACACCATACTCACGTCAACCACAATGAGGTAACCATACCATTGATTGTAAGTAATCTCATAAGCCTTTTTACTAAACTCATCTTTCCCATATCTACTTGATCTCCTTATCTCGACTCAGTGGCATCTATACTCAATTTGACCATTGACCATTTAGGCTGGGTTTGGTAATGCTTTTATTTTCCCAAAAACACTTTTAAAATCTATATATGTCAATAATTTTTAAAATTGGTGTTTGGCAAAAAAAAAAAAAAAATCAAAGTGCTTTTTACCCAAAGCATTTCCCAAATTCCCCAATTTTCAAAAGCCAGGGAGGAGAAGCTTTTAAAAGCTACAAAAGCATAAGCTTTGGTCCCACCAAAATTTAATGTTTGATGTATCCTTTTTGTCCCTTTTTTATTTTGTAAATGACAAAAATTACCCTTAAATTTGAACAATTAGTTGGGGGATATGGGAATTAATTGGGGGATATGGGAATTAATTGGGGGATATAGCTACGGGACAAAAACGGTGTCCCAATAGCAATTCTGGGTGACCCCTGTGTAATTATTTTTTTAATTCCTAATCTAGCCCCCACTAATCAGGATTATTGATTAATTATAATTAGTAAAATTTTAAGTATTTGGGGATAAATTAGTGTGTATTTATTTTTATTTGAATTTGTGTGGGTTAGTTGAGAGTAGAAGGAGGGAAAATGGTTTTTGAGTGGATTTTTTTTAAATGGAAGATGATTGTGATGAGAGAATTCTTTGTTAAGAGGTTGAAAATTTGATTTTTTTCTTTGAATCCACCATTGTTGCATTTGAAAAAGCTTGGTGTAGGCATGGTATTCAACCAAAAAACCATGCCGGCATTCTCTGGAAATTTTCATAATTTGTTTGCCACTATCGGGGGGGGTTCGTGGCGGGGCGTAGCACCCACAAAAATTTTCAGGTTTTGATCTTCAAAACCTATTTTTTCTGGTTTTAATCAATCTACTTCCGGCACAGTTATCGGTTTTTCGAGCATGCCGAAACTACTTAGAGCATGGTTTTTGTTTAAATTTCTATCTGGAACATGATGAAAAGTATCCGAGAAAATTGAATTTTTTCGACTTAACTACCGGCATTGATAGATTTATATCGAGCATGCCGGCATTTAGTTCGGCATTGAATTTCATCACTTCCGGCATGGTCTTCATCATTTCCGACATGTTCTTCATCACTTAGGCATGGTCTTCATCCTAAATAACCATGCTTAGGAACTCACTTCCGGTGTGGTCTTCATCCTAAATTTCTATCTTAGGCACATGATGAAAAGTATTCAGAAAAATTGATTTTTTTTTCACTTGAATACCCGCATTAATAGATTTATATCGAGCATGCCGGAATTTAGTTCCGGCATTGAATTTCATCAATTCCGTCATGGTCTTCATCACTTCCGGCGTGACCTTCATCATTTCCGACATGTTCTTCATCACTTCCGGCATGGTCTTCATCACTTCCGGCGTGGTCTTCATCATTTCCGGCATGTTTTTATCATTTCCGTCATGGTCTTCATCATTTCCGGCATGTTTTTTATCATTTCCGACATGGTCTTCATCACTTCCGGCAGAGAAGGAGAAGAGAATTTGAAAGGAAATGGGGATTTAGAATTTGAAAGAGAATGGGGAACATTTGGGTTTCAAAGTTTTAACCCTAAAAAGATTAATAAGAAGTGGAGATGGAAATGGGGAATATGATTTTGTTTTTTGATTTTAAGTTTTTTGATTTTTATTTTGAGGGAAGGGTGTTTTAGTATTTTCGCCCCCCAAAAGTCACCCCTTAGCACACACCATGGGTTGGGGGAAGTAATTCATATCCCCCAATTAGTTTCTATATCCCCAATTGCGTGTTCTTAAATATATATACAATCATTTTTTTATTTCTTATATTTTATTCTTTAAATATTATTATATTTTATTTTCAAACTATTTTATGATACCATTTCATTTAATTTGTCAAAATTTTTTTTTAAATAATTACTTAATTTTATTTTGATTTTTTGTTTGAAAATTATATATATATATATATATATATTAAAAAGTGGTTAAGTAAAATAATTTTTTTTAACAATTATAATAATAATAGCAATTAGTAAATTTAATATCTAATATATTTATATTTGATAGTAAAAAAAATTAATTATTTTTAAACTCAATAGAATTGAATAAATCTATTTTCAGAGATATGTTTGTTTTTGTCATTTGCCACAACAACAATGGTTTAATCTGATTTTTTACCAAACGCACTTTGATTACTTTTTTAATCAGCTTTAATTACCCTAATCACATTTATTAGTGTTGATTAATCAAGGGTAGAATAATCATATTTGTAAATATGCGGTTAAGGGGCTTTGTGTTTTACTTCAAAATGACCTTATTTTGTCTCATTTAATTTGGGTATACCCCAATCAAGCCAGGTTATTTATTGCAGTTTTAGAAAAGTTATGTGATATTCCATGGATGGGCTAAACCACAAGTCTGTCAAATCACGACGAGTCACTGGTGCCATTCCACTGCAACTTACTTATTAGGTCATAAACGTATCCTCCCGCAGCTGAAGTCAAATGTCATGAAGCGACTAAATGGTACTGAAAATTTGGCTGCTAATTGAGAATCCGGTAGGGTATGAAAAGTTCACCCTTGGTCATATTCGGACCACTTCAAACCTCTTATTTGTGTGCGTAAACTAAACATGCATGCAGAAGAGACTGTTCAACTGCTTTCTTCCAAACAAGCTAAAAATGGATGAATAAACTAAATATTTATGAGGTAATTATGTGTTTACTTAAATAACTAGGGTGTTTCAGTTTTTCTATTAATATAAGATTCTGTGGTTATTCTACTTCTTGCACAGAATAATCTGATTTTCCTTTTTGATTGTTCATCTTAAGGTCTTTTGCTAGTCTGTTTTCTCAGTTACTCTTTCAGATACTAGCTGCTGGCAGCTGGTTGAGCTTTCTTGCTGCATATTTGGTAGATTTAATATCTCTTGAGTCAGATTATGGATGGATCCAGAGAAGCGAATACTGAAATGTTGGAGAAAATTGAAATGCCAGAATCCAAAGGTATTAACAAATCAATGCATGAAATAGAGGAGGTTCTTGCACAAGAAGCACACGGTCACAATCACATAGGACTCGGTGGAAGCATAACAGAAAGCCTGATTCAATACCAAATATGTTTTGTTTGGATGTTAGCATTTTTCGCACTAACTACTCCAGCTGGTATCACAATTGTTTAATGGGATCACTGGTGTATACCGCAGTACCAGTCCTACGGCTCTTATTGTACAAGTACTTAGAGTGCAGCTGCATCGGGAGTCATATATATATATATATATATGTCACTTCAAGAGAACAAAATGCTCTTACATTTGCATCTTATATATCACTTTTTTATGGGCAGGTGCTATGTCTGTCATTGGGGAATGGGCTTAGGAGGAACTAATTTAGACTAAGATTGGAAGTGATTTTTTTCTATAATGTAACTTTATTTTTGTTCTTCTAATGGTTCTTAAATAATGTTATAATCTAGCAAGACCATTGTTAACGACAACCAACAGTCCTAAACCATTGTTAACCAGTCATGTTGATAGATGGTAACCGACCAATCGCTGGTTGGTGATCCATTGTGCATGGGTAGTCTCTTTGATGATGATAGCCACTCACATTTTATTCAAGACAAATTCTATGAAAATCTTCACATTTTTTACTTCCGCGTATCCATTTTTCAAAGCAATGCACCACCAATGAAAAGGTGGTGAACGTACACACCTGTCTTAAAGGGGTGAACAAAGTTGTTTTCATTTCAGTTTAGTAGAAATGGTATAAATAGCACTACACCTTTTAACAAATGGTTCCACTCGTCTTTCCCCTATGTACTCGTCTAACCATCAACCTCAGTGGCATCTATCTTTAATTTGACCATTTAAGCCAGTCAATAACCGATCATACAAAATTTTTGTTTGCCAGTATGGCACTCACATTCAACTAAGATAATATTATGCTGTCACCTTTTCATTGGTCCATTTGGCTTCTTTTCAACATGTACCATCCATAGGTTTCATGTAGTGAGCAAAGCATTGCTCAAGAGGCCAAGCATGACAATTGGGAGGGAGCACTAACCGTGGAAAGTACGAACATATATAATCTTGATGGAATACGTATTGATTAGATTCTATGTTTCTATTAAAAAACTTTTCTTTTGCAATTTTAGAAAAGCTGTGTGACAAATATATTCCATGCATAGGCTAAACCACAAGTCTGTCAAATCACGATGAGTCATTGATGCCATTCCGGTTCGACTTTCTTATTAGATCATATACGTATCCTCCCGCAATTATTGAAGTCAAATGTCATGAAGCGACTAAATAAATGGTACTGTACATTTGGCTGCTAAAGGAGAATTCGGAAGGGTATACAATGCTCACCTTTTTTTTTTCTAATTTGAAACAACAAAATAGGTACTCAATTTGCAAAAATGATTTCAAAAGGTCTTCTTAACTTGTATCCCAGTAGGCGAATTAAGGAGTCAATAATAATCCACCTTTTATAATGGATTGATAGTTTTTCTTGGGTGTGTATTTTTCATCGAACAACAGAAACTGGAATTCCATGAGTACCCTTGAGATTTAGAAATATTTTTTGTTTATACTTTGCAAGATTGCATTATAAGTAGTGTCATATGTCTTCAATTATGCTAAATTTTTGGTAGAAGTGCAGATCATTGTAAGCAAAACATACGGTATTAGATTCATTATTGTTTAGGTATGATAAAAAAAAAAAAAACTACACAAAATTGGTTAAAAAGATCAAAATCAACAATTTCTGGGTGAAAAAGACATATAGATTTTGATACTGTTTAAATGGACAAAAATGTAAAATAGTCATGATGTAAACAGTTTCATCCTACCCATTTTTAAATACTTTTTCTTATTTTTAATTTACATCACGATGCATCCAGTTTCATCCTTGCTATTTTTTAAGTTTAAGTCAGAATGAATCCAGTTTCATCCTTGCTATTTTTTTGGTGTCCATTTCACCCATACTAATTTTTACTCGTCCATTTGAACCATGTTTTAAAAATATTTTGACAAATGACCCATATTTTGAAAAAAATATGAAAATTAAGAATAATTATGTCAACGAATCGTAATTTTAAAAAGGAATCAATAAAATAAAAAGAACAAATGGTAGTAATTTTTATCTTTTGAGAATGATATATTTCATCTATTTATTTTTTGACTAAAAGGATATAATTTTATATTAAAAAGAGAATAGCTATAGGAAAAGAGATGGTCAAGAGACCAAAGTGCCACCCAAACAAGGTATTATCAGTTACAGTTTCCCTCTAAAATCACCTTCTATTGAGATACTAGCTTTCTGAAATGATGGTTTTGAAACATTTGCGGGTAAGACCCGTATGAAAACTAAACTTTTAACTTCATCAATGGCCACTTGCGCATCTCACCACTTTTTCTTTGGAAACAGAGGAATGGAAGAAACGAGGGAGGAAGTTACGGCCAATCATCATCTTTGCCATCATTTGGGGTTATTTGGGGGGAGCGAAACATATTTCATCTAATAATGTATCCTGAAAAAACAATTTTTTAACATTAATTGGGTGCATTTTCCAAAATAATTTTTTTTCTCAGCATTTCTTTCGTTAAATCTCACAGTTGGTGAAACCTTTGAGAGTAGAATGTCAAAAAAAAAGAAGAAAAAAAAAAAGACACAACGCACCATATTTTATGTATATTTCACAAAAATATCTTTTTGCTAATTGTTCAGCATTTTATTTTTGTTACGTCAAATAATTTTTAAGAACATAAACGACATCCATTTGATAGTAAATGGATAATGGTGTATCTATAACCTATATAATACCAAGCATATGCTTACATAATGCAACATATTGTTCCTGGAAATTTTATTGGTTTTTGCTTTTACAATAATTATCCTGAAAACTAATTAATTACTTGTATATAAATATCTACTATAATATATTTATTTACAAAAAAATAAAAATTAAAACAAATGTGTCAACACACCTTACATCACTTGCATCAATCGTAGAAGAACATCAGAAGTGAAGAATTAAAATGGAACACAAAAAATTCTTTTTATATCTCTAGCAACCTTTGCCACCTTTTTAACAATTTACACATGAGACGTACATGCTTAGAATTTGTTGGAGAAAATGAGTTTTAATTAAAATGTTTTATGGTCTTGGTGTGGTTTGATCTAATGACCTAAGGGTCTAAGGATACTCACTCATTTTTGGGTGAATGAAGTGGAACCTTTAGTCCCACATTGTGGAAAACTAAAGAGGAGCTCCACTATATAATCATACTCTTATGTATGAATTGTAAAACGTGGGTGGAGAGGGTGGGTAAAAATATGTATTTACCCACCCATGCGATATGCGCGTATGCCATGCACCAAGTCCCTTTTCTACACAGAAAACCAAAACCTAACTTGATTTGCAAGTATTTTCATCCTATAAATACAACTCGAAAATCTGTTTTCTATACACTGAAAAAATTCTTCTTTTATTCTAGGGTTTCTTCATACGTTTTTTTACCTCCATCCCTGTTGCTGAGTTCGAAGAAAGGGTAACTTGCGTTGTGCTAACTCAAGTTATATCGGTCGTCTTATCCTGGACACATCTTATTTGTGAGGGGTTTAGCATTACTCAACTCGAGTATACCCGCGAACTAATGTGTTAAGGACAACTTGTTGAACCTGTGATTCTGCCCTCGTCAGTTATTTCGGTAGAATTGTTTCGCATTAGTTCTTTACATATTATTTGATACATCTAACGTGTTGTTCATTGCTGCAAGATCCCAACAGAATTTAGAGAAGGGGAATAGCTTTTCCATTTTTAATTAGGAAGGAATAAATATGTAAATTTCAAGTTTATAAGGGATTAACATATGACAAATTTACAGTTTAACTAAAAAACAATGTAATGTTGTTATTGTAGTTACCATACTATATCTTACTTTGTAGGGATGTCAACGTGTCCCTGGGCTACAATTTCACATTTCCAAAGTCACCCTTTCTAAAAACGCAAGGATGAGTAGAACTATGTGGCGGATGGAGATATAATATCTCCGTTCCATTGACATGACATTTCATTCAGCATGGATTCCCCTACACCGATTTTGAAATAAAAAAATTTGAAAAGAATAAATGAAAACAAGTTAGTGGACATAAATAGAAACATATAACTTTATATGGGTCACCCATATTACATCAGATACACCTCCTAGTTAGCAATTCGGGTACGGGTAATAGTTCGAGACGGCATACGTACGGGAATTATACTGATTCGGATAGGTCGGATTCGATCAAAAATTCGGTCAACGGTTCGTTGTTCGGACAATAGTTCGGAACGGCATACGTACGTGCATATTCGTTTTATAAATATGAGTTCGGCACTTAATATTCGGCTTACATATATGATAAATTGATAAGTATTATGACCTTATTACGAGACGTATGTGATTTATAAGATGGAAAAAACATTTTAGCGTGATTATTTACCATGAAGTAAACAATTTAATCGCATAAATGTATTATAAAACGAGTTTATAGACTTTTAAACAAAAAATTGACACATAAAACACTGGTTAAACAACTACCAATAGAAAATTTTAATTGAATAATTGTATTTAAATATAAAGTATATACAAAATCAAACAAAAATCAATCAACAGAACTCTGATCAGAGAATTACCTATGGGAGAGCGAGGTTGGGCGCGAACTAGGTTTGAAGTTCTAGTTCGGAAATATCATTCGGATTCGGTTAGTTCGTATACGTTCGCGAATCATTCGTGAGGTCCATATAATCCGGGAACTAGGTTCGGAGTTCAAATAGTTCGGAAGTATCATTCGATTCGGTCAGTTCGGATACGTTCGGAAATCATTCGGGAATGATTCGGAGAATTACTAACTAGGATACACCTCTTGTTCTATTCCCACAATTCTGATTTTCATTCCTTGTTTTTCTAAATTATTATTGGAGAATTATTATTGGAGAAAATGAAAAAGAATTAGGAGCAAAATTCTTTTGCTGTATAGGGAAACAGCTACTGTAACCAAATTTGGGGTGTTTGTTCTTTTGAATGATATGGAAAATGTTTTTTCATGGGGTCATACCCCTATGAGTGGGATCACACTAACCCCTTTTGGGTTACACTCCTTTTCCTCTCTAGTTGGTTCCCAACAAGAAAAAAAAAGAAAGAATCTCATGAGCAACAACCAGCGCACACTTTAAATCTCATGTCTCAACTAATTTGCCCTTGTTTTCCCCAAGTCTTTATCTATAAATAGCAGATGGAAACAGCATCATTTGACACAAGTAGTAGAAGACTAGAAGTAGTGGTTTTGGGGTCTCTTTCATACATTTAAATATCAAATAGTTAGATTATATTTTCAGTCAAATTCATCTAAACGACTTGAATGAATAGGTTGATAGTACAATGCAGCCAAGGATGACTTGCCGACATCAGCTAAACTATGGTCTTCAAAAGTTTGATCTAGTTTTTAGAAACTGGTAGTCGGTAGGTTGTTCTTGGCTACATTGAACTATCTTCTTCTCTTTTAAGTCGTAGATGATTACACTGGAGTGAAGATGAAGCCAGAACTTGATCAGTGCCATTATCCAGACCAGAGGTCTAGCATGAAGATGTAGAGAGTCCAGTGCAGGCAAGTACGACTTGCCATCATAGAGATCCCAAACAAACGCTTCATCAACAATGAATACTAAGAACGATAAGGTTTAGTGCTTCATCTTATTCCATACGTATGTTACTCTTTTTATGTATCAGGACAACTACTTTAATACCATTCTCCATTTCTTTTCAGGAATGTCCATGCAGGTGAACATTATCGCCTGGTTGAACATATCTCAACCCTGGAAAGATCAGGTGGTCATATTTTCTGGTGATTATAGAGGTTCATTCACCGTCGTGTTTTCCACCATTTACAATACAAGAAGACTAGAAGAGTAAGAAGTGTAACGCAGAAAAGGATGCTTTGCCTAACGTCCAGACTCCAGTTGTTAGAACTTAGGAGATATCCATGTAGCCCTATTTTGGGGTCTCTTTCTTTCATTCAACTATATATCAAATAGTTGCAGTAGACGGTAAGTGAACTTAGTAGTTGTTAGTATAGTGCAGCCAAGGGTTACTTGCCGCCAATTAGCAGTAGATCAAAAAAAGCGATCAACAAACATTTACAAGAATGATTCATATTTATGGTTTTCAAATGTTGGATCTATTGCATAATAAATGGTAGTCGGCAGGTTGTTCTTGGCTACATTGACCTATCTTCTTTTCTGATGTTATAGATAATGCTGCAGCAAAGTTGAAGCGAACACTTGATCAGTGCCATTATCCAAAGGTTTAGCGTGAAAAAATAGAGAGTCATATGCAGCCAAGGATGACTTGCCGGCATCTTCTAAATTATGGTTTCATATGATAGAACTAAGCCATAATGAGGGAGGTTGATTCCATAATGAGGAAGTTTATGTCTCGAGAAAGATACTCACAAGCTATTACGAGGGAGGTTGATTCTATAAAAGCTTCATTAGAATTGGTAAATATCCAAGAAGGAGTTATAGATTCTAGATTATGGATGGTTGGGAATAATGGCAAGTTGAAGGCCTATATGGCAAAGAATGGAGTTATCTCTCTAAGTGAGCCGGGTGATATAAATTTCCCAAATGAGATTATATGGAGTCGGTTATTATATCATTATAAAGTCAATTTCTTTCTATGGCTTCTCTCCCACAATAAGTTGATGACGACCGATAATCTTACTAGAAGAGGTATGGATGGATAGGTCTTGTCGGTTTTGTGAAGAAGAAGATGAAACAAATTCTCATTTGTTTTATGATTGTTGGAGAATTAAAAGAATTTGGAATTACTTTGTTGAAGGATGTAGTTTCCATTGGAACTACAATACTTGCATTTCCACAACTATTCAAACTTGGAGTTATGGTTGGGGTGATGAGCGGCTCAACCGTATTTGGAGCAATCTTCCGGTTGCGATATGGTGGTGTATTTGGAAGGAACGGAATGCAAGGATTTTCAACAACAAAAAGAGAAATTTAGCAAGCATAATTAGAGATATCAAGATTCAAGCTTATCTTTGGGCCGAATCAAACAATAAGATGGTAGGTTTAACGGCTAATATGGTAGTTTGTTTATGGGATTCAAATTTCTATCGTCCTATTTGAGAGGGCATGGAGTTGCAAGAGTATGTGTCTACTCTTGCTCTTGCAAAAATTTTCTTTCTTTTTGCTGATCGACTCCCATGTCGGTTTCCGTTTTTTGTTTCGGTTGTGTTTATTGTGTTAAGGTAGCCCTTAAGTACCTTATTTTTAATGAATTCTCCTCCTCTTGACCGATCAAAAATAAAATAAAATGATAGAACTAAGCCGGCATGATGTCCTTGTGCTACATTGGGTTCTCTTTTTCTCATGTAAGACCTCCTTGAATAGAAACTAAAGACGGAGACAACATCATTCTCAAGATCCGCCAAATCGGCTGGTTGAACATTTCTCAACCCTAAAAAGATCATGTATTCATATTGTCTGGTGAAAGTGAAATGGTTTCATGTCGATCATCTTACTTTACCCCCCCTTTTTGCAGTGTGAAAGAAAAGAAAAAAACAAAAATTACTTTCACAAACTTTAATAGCATATTGATCGAAATCATTTCATTTTCTTGCATCTCCTCAGTATATAGGAAAAAGTTCAATCAATCTACAGATCAAAGCAGAAGTATGTTTGCCCTTAAAACACGAGGCAAGTTACTAATTACAGCCCAAAAGTTACAGAACAGAATGCTCACTGCTGCATACACCCACAACAATCCCCAATGCGTAAGATCTGAAAACAAAAATGAATAAATAATACTACTACTATAAGTGGAAGTTCTACAGTAATATTACTACTATAAGTGGAAGTTCTACATCATCATCAGAATATAAAAGCTGGCGACGATTATCAAGGTTGTCTGATGCTACTATATTAGTCCCCATTATAGCTCCATGTGACTCTCTTGATGCTCAAGGTGTTATTCTAACCCTATGGTCCTGCTTTTACCGATGGCCTGATGCTAAGAGAACTCCCTATGAACAATTACAAAGTTACTCATGTTACCCTAGCACATTAAATCCAAATTAGTAATTATAGCCCAACTCATTATGTGATAGTTCAGAAGCAGGAACTTTGAATCAACTTATTTTCTTATGCTAAAAGATGAAAAATGGCTCCTGTGTTGGCACAATGCGGAAGTGTGATGGGTTTATTGCGGAAGTGTGATGGGTTTATGGAAATGATTTGGGAAAAGAGGTTGGTTAATTGAAAAATGAGGCTTATATTAATTTGGAAATGAAATGTTACAAGGAAATTGTAGTGTAGCACTTTGGCTCACTGTATATACTAGCAGTCACTTGACTTGCTTATTAGCTCTCACTCTCACTAACTTGTTTACTCACTCGAGTTTTCTTTTTTTTTTTTGATGCTTACAAATGAACCCATCATTGCCTATTTATAGGCCAACTTAACCGACATATCACTACCACTCGATTTATCTAGTGACTTCTCTAGAAGGCTAATCTAACTGACCAGTCCGGCTAACTCTAGAATGTTCAAATTGCACGTGACTTTTTACACCTACTTTACCGACCAAGACAGAAGACTCCAGAGATCGTATTCTCTAGATAATGCTCGATGGTCCTAGATTGTAGGTGGATTATCTTGTTTAACCATGTAAGACCATTTAGATTATTCTAGATTAACATATCACAAATTAACTATTTTCTTTAACACCCCCTCTTAATTTGTGATGTTAAGTTTTTCTCTAAAATGATTGAACTTATCCACTATGACTGTTTTTGTGAAAATGTCCGCATTTTGTTCTTGCGTCGGACAAAACTGGAGCTCGATTTCTTTGTTTTCTACTAGTTCTCTGATGAAGTGGTGTCGTAGTTCTATGTGCTTCGTCCTTCCGTGGAAGACTGGATTTTTAGTCATTGCAATTGTAGACATATTGTCACAGTAGATGGTTGTCGGCTGCTTTTGCTTTTGTTGTAGGTCGGTCATTATTCTTCTTAACCATACTGCTTCACATGCTGCACTTGTTGATGCTATGTACTCTGCTTCGGCTGACGATAGTGACACCGTATTTTGTTTTTTTAGAACTCTAGGAGATAACTTTTGTTCCCATACAGAAAACATAGCCTGATGTGCTCTTTCGGTCTTCAATAGAACTTGCCCAATCGCTATCTATGAAGCCAATTAAATCATTATCTTTCTCTCTTGTATACTTGATGCCTAAATTCTTTGTTCCCTTAATATATCGACGAAGAATTCTCTTTGCGGCGGAATAATGTAACTTGCTTGGCTCGCTCATAAACAGAGAAACAATGCTAACTGCATTGACGATGTCTGGCCTTGTATTTGTTAAGTAGATCAGTGAGCCGACTAGACTTCTGAATAAGGTTGGATCGACCTTTGTCGCTCCATCATGTTTTACCAATTTCTCATTGGTACCCATTGGAGTTGCAATTGGTTTGCAATCCATCATGTTGAACATTTTCAGTAAGTCTTCTTCATATTTTTCTTGGGAAATGAATATTTCTTCTGGAGATTGTTTTACTTGAATCCCAAGAAAATATCGCATAAGTCCTAAGTCTGTCATCTCATATTCTTTCATCATCTCCTTCTTAAATTTTTCAGCCATCTCTTGTTTTGTGCTGGCATAAATTAAATCATCTACATAGAGACAGACGATTAGGAAATCCGTACCTTGTTTTCTTATGTAGAGGGATGGCTCACTTGGACTTTTTTCAAATCCATTATCTCGGAAATACTTGTCGATTTTGCTGTTCCATGCGCGCGGTGCTTGCTTCAGGCCATATAGTACTTTCCGGAGACGATAAACCATTTTTTCTTTCCCTTTTCGAACATATCCTTGAGGTTGTTCAACGTACACTTCTTCTTCAAGTTCTCCATTTAGGAAAGCCGACTTAACGTCCAATTGGTAGACCTTCATTTTTAGTTGAGCTTCCAAAGCTAACACCATCCGGATTTGTTTCCATGCGAGCGACTGGGGCGAACGTCTCGTTGTAGTCAATTCCTGGTTGCTGGGAATATACTTTTGCAACTAGCCTTGCCTTGTGATTTTGAATTGAACCATTTTCATTATACTTTGTTTTGTAGACCCATTTCATACCAATTATTTCTTTCTCAATTGGCCGATTAGCTAGCTCCCATGTCTTAGTTTTCTCGATTACTCGCTGTTTATGGGTAAAAATCGTTTCTGCCGATTTCGGTAAATTCGGTAGGTGAGTGAGAAACTGGTTCAAACCCTAAACAAATGTGCTGCACGTGAGCACTTTATAGATTCGAGAGATCAATCTGTACAAGTCCGGCCTAAACCAAGAAATGGCCGTTCCAGACTTGCTTCGGTCACAAAGTGGAGGAGAATGGTTGATTTGGGGAGGGAAGCAAAGAAAGGTGTTGAGACCAAAATAATTCTGGGAGAGTAGTGTCTTGACTTGTATCAGAAAGTGGAAGCTTCGTAAGCTTGCAAGAGATGAAAGCTTTTTGGAGAGCTTGCAAAGTTGCCTTTTCTGAGAGTGTAGTATTTTTCTCATGACCGAGACTTGTTGTCTGGTGGAAATAGGTAAGACCTATTTATACAAGTCGAGATTGAAACGTACCCTGGCCTCATGAAGGAAGAGAGTAAAGGGTGAAATAATGGGAGGAGGTGGTAACCGCATGGTGTTAATGGGTGAAAACGTTTTCACCATTATTTCCTCTTTTATTTGACCGCTTTATTCCTATTCACGCTTTCTTAATGTGAGCGTAGTGTACGCTGCATGATGTGACCGCCAAACCAAAACCCTGGAAAGCATCCCCCAGTTTTGTTGATATCTCGAGTGTTGGTTGCACCTTGAGTGCAAGTGGCGTTGCTAGTGGCGTGTGTGGCATGTGCGGAATGCCCTTGTTGACGGTTGTACTTTGAGCGCAAGTGGCAATGCCAGAGCTGCTAGTGGCGTGCGTGGCATGTGCCAATGGCATGTGCGGAATGCCTTGGTGGTAGGTTGTACGTTGAGTGTAAGTGGCAATGCCAGAGCTGCTAGTGGCGTGTGTGGCATGTGCCAATGGCATGTGCGGAATGCCTTGGTGGTAGGTTGCATGGTTTGCGACTTAGGCTACCAGCGTGGGTGTTGGCATGTGCCAATAGCATGCGTGGCCGTTAGGGCCGTGGCCTTGGTAGGAAAAGCTACCAGCGAGCGTGTTGGCATGTGCCAATGGCATACGTGGTCGTTAGGGCCGTGGTCTTGGTAGGAAAAGCTACCAGCGAGCGTGTTGGTATGTGCCAATGGAATGCGTGGCAGTTAGGGCCGTGGCCTTGGTAGGAAAAGCTACCAGCGAGCATGTTGGCATGTGCCAATGGCATGCGTGGCGTTAGGGCCGTGGCCATGGTAGGAAAAGCTACCAGCGAGCATGTTGGCATGTGCCAATGGCATGCGTGGCCGTTAGTGCCGTGCCCTTGGTAGGAAAAGCTCCCAGCGAGCATGTTGGCATGTGCCAATGGCATGCGTGGCCAAGAGGGTCACGGCCTGGTAAGAAAAGCTACCAGTGACGCATGTTGGCATGTGCCAATGGCATGCGTGGCCAATAGGGTCACGGCCTGGTAAGAAAAGCTACCAGTGACGCATGTTGGCATGTGCCAATGGCATGCGTGTCCAATAGGGTCACGGCCTGGTAAGAAAAGCTACCAGTGACGCATGTTGGCATGTGCCAATGGCATGCGTGGCCAATAGGCTCACGGCCTGGTAAGAAAAGCTACCAGTGACGCATGTTGGCATGTGCCAATGGCATGCGTGGCCAATAGGGTCACGGCCTGGTAAGAAAAGCTACCAGTGACGCATGTTGGCATGTGCCAATGGAATGCGTGGCCAATAGGTCACGGCACAGTAAAAAAAGCTACCAAAGTGACGCATGTTGGCATGTGCCAATGGCACGCGTGGCCAATTTGGCCTAGGTTGCATGGTTTGCAAGCCTGGGTGCGGGCGCTACTTTGGCATGGCGCGGCTAGGGCCAAGGCAGAGTGTGTTTGGCATGGCGCGGCTAGCTCGGGCTAGGTGTGGCTGGCATGATTTGCCATTGGCACAGAGGTGCGGCTAGCATGGTTGGCATGCTTGGCGCGTTTGGTATGGTGGCATGATTTGCCATTGGCATAGAGACGCGGCTAGCTCGGGCTAGGTGTGGTGGCATGATTTGCCATTGGCACGGAGGTGCGGCTAGCATGGTTGGCATGCTTGGGCGTGTTTGGTATGGTCGGGCATGATTTGCCATTGGCATAGACGCGCGGCTAGCTCGGGCTAGGTGTGGCTGGCATGATTTGCCATTGGCACGGAGGTGCGGCTAGCATGGTTGGCATGCTTGGCGCGTTTGGTATGGTCTGGCATGGTTTGCCAATGGCAAAGAGATGTGGCTAGCTCGGGCTAGGTGTGGGTGGCATGATTTGCCATTGGCACGGAGGTGCGGCTAGCATGGTTGGCATGCTTCGGCGCGTTTGGTATGGCTGGCATGGTTTGCCATTGGCATAGAGATGCGTCTAGCTCGGGCTAGGTGTGGCTGGCATGATTTGCCATTGGCACGGAGGTGCGGATAGCATGGTTGGCATGCTTCGGCGCGTTTGGTATGGCTGGCATGGTTTTCCTTTGGCATAGAGATGCGTCTAGCTTGGGCTAGGTGTGGCTGGCATGATTTGCCATTGGCACGGAGGTGCGGCTAGCATGGTTGGCATGCTTCGCCCGCGTTTGGTATGGTCTGGCATGATTTGCCGTTGGCATAGAGATGCGTCTAGCTAGGGCTAGGTGTGGCTGGCATGATTTGCCATTGGCACGGAGGTGAATTAGGGTTCATTCGTTGTAACCTAATTTGAAAAAATACCCCCTATTAATTGCTGACTACAAGTATTAAATGTTCTAATAAATGTGTCACAGGCGACATTAGGTTATTTGGGGTTTTACGATTTTACCCTTTATTTAAAAACCACCATCAACATTAAGTCCCCCGCTTAGCTCGGAACGGGGAGCTTTGTTGCGAGGTAAGCATAAGATGGTGACAGGACTATCAATGACAAATCGTAAAGAGAATTGAGAAAATTTGTCTGACCTTTTTATAAATAGGATTTGGAATCCTTGCCTCTGGCAGTTTTGCACAAATCGGGAGGCTGGCGCAACTGGAAGTCAGCATCATTGAGAGACAGGAAGATGGGCAGCATTGAGAAGTTGGCGCGAGTTAGGAAACTGGGCGTGCTAGCTGGTGGGACCGGCGCAACTTGGGCGGTATTGGGAAGTTGTTGCGAGTTGGGAAACTGAGCGTGCTAGCTGGTGGGACCGGCGCAACTTGGGCGGCATTGGGAAGTGGTTGCGAGTTGGGAAACTGAGCGTGCTAGTTGGCGTGACTTGATAGGATCGGTGTGAACAAGGAGGGAGTAGTTGTTTCTACAGATAGCAAAGTTTCCTTATTTTTCCTTCCTTCACGCGCGGCTTCAATCAGGGCATCGTCCATGCCAAAAAATCTGGAATCGTTATGTCCCTCATTGCTTCCTTTCCTTTTTAAGGTTCCGTATTCATACCCAACGCAACTGCATCATCTCCCTTGTTTGAGAGGGGTTCTTCTTGTTGGTTTCTCTTTTCTTTGCCTAGAGACGAATCATCCTCTAAACAGTGAGATTCTCCAAGTGAAGGCGCGAGATCTGACTCTTGCGAAAGCACCCCGACTAGGGTTATTCGGGCTAAGAAAATCATATCGGTATGTTTTCTTCTTCTTTTCTGTTCATGTTATCCTCTTTTTATATGTGTATAGATAGGATGGAACTTGATCATTTTCCCCATTCTTTGCAGTGTATGATGGGACCTTCCAGGGATGGCCGTGCCTTTAAATTTTCGGAAAAGGACTTCAGGATTGGCGGAGATCGATCTTCTTCTCTTGAGGAGGCATTGGTTGGGATTGAGTCCTTGCTCCATGATATTAAGGACCTCCCTTCCATCTACCCCCACGAAGAACATGCTCGGACTCTCTTGGGTTAAGTGAGAGTGGAGGAGAGCGCCATGATTCTTGATTTTGATGCGGATGAATCGAAGAACTTTCTTCTAAATGTCAATGAGAAAACCTTTGAAGGAGCATATGATGGAAACGAAATAGCCTTTGAAGTTGATGCCAAAGGTGTTGTTGGTATCTGGGAGGGTCATGGTGGTGTATCTTTGGAATGGTCGTCGGGGAGGACATCTGCTGCTTTTCTTCTTGTGGCTGCTTCGGGATGGGATGTTGAGGTTGCTGCTACTAAAACCGTTGAATGGAACCTTTGTTGCCCGAAGGATTACTGGGGGAAGTGTTTGAAGATAGCTTTGCCCGAGGGGACTTGAGCTCCATCCTTCGAGGGCTAGTTCCTCCCTTTTGTTATTTCTGTTAGCTGCTTAGTTCCCCTGATGCCTCTTTTTTTTTTTTTTTTTGGTAAACTCATATTTTCCTTCTTCTTCATCAGTAAACATTTTGCTTCATATATATTTTTTGAAAGAGGTTGTGGTATGATGGCTCTGCAGTGGTTTTCTGGGTTTATCTGATGTATTTCTCTGATATCTGGAGAATTTGCTTGGAAAGAGATATATTTTTTTTTGACTGGAAGGGAATCCCCAAGGAGAAATACAAACGGTGTATTCATCTTGGGGAAGTACAACTACTAAGAGGAATTTTTAAAGGAAATACTTGAAAAGGGAGTAAATGGGAAGTACAATTTTTTTTTTTTTTTTTTTTATGGATTGGATTCCTTGAGCCATCGCGAGTGAATCATCACGCCTTCAGTGTGTCTCGCATTGATGAGCTTGCAATATCCTCCCAAAAGGGTATCCGCAACAGGATACGGCTCGTCTTCTCCTTCACCGGCCAAATCCATT
Source organism: Papaver armeniacum (assembly GCA_023531295.1). Taxonomy (NCBI): domain Eukaryota; kingdom Viridiplantae; phylum Streptophyta; class Magnoliopsida; order Ranunculales; family Papaveraceae; genus Papaver; species Papaver armeniacum. The sequence goes on from JAJJWW010000514.1 coordinate 143,333, forward strand.
TTTACTGTCATCTTCCCAACTTGAAATGAGCTTTCTTTAACCACTACATCTCCAATTGAAAACGGGTTCAGATGTCGTGCAACCATTTGAGTCTTGGCTTCGTTGGCTTCAATAGAAGTTTCCAAGCTTCTTGCAAAGTGTTCAAATGGTCCAGCCCCCCATTCACATTTCTTGACAGCGTTTGTGCCAGTAATCGCGCCGAGTACCCATGACGGAAAGGGGGAAGAAAAGACTGGTTGCGAGTAAAAGGTTGCTTGGTCGACTTACTTGCATTTGAAAACCACGAGCTAGCGCCAACGGGTCTTCTCCGGATGTCCGGGTTTCTTGATAGTTTGTTGATGCGATAACCAGTGGGATGATTTGTTGGAATTTCCTTCGGGCGTGGACGTTGGCGGAGGGTGCACATCCAATTTCGCTTTGTTGTCGAGCACCCATAAACGTCCTAATATCATGTCGTGATCTAGTTCTTTGACAATATGGAATTTGCTATGTGTTATAGCGTCTCCCATCTCGATCTCTAAGTTGATTTAGCCATGCGCGTTCAAAGCTTCTCCTCTCAAATCCTTAATCACGGAGGGGAATAGGTAGCGTCTTGTTTTGTAAATCCTGCTGCCTTCAGTGTCTTGAAAGTAATGATGTTGTGGTAGGAGGCCGTGTCGATGAGCGTGTCATTGAATTCGTTACCTCTTAAACGGGACGTGGCCAGCAGTCCCCACTTCTCCCTTTTGGTTCCGCCTGTTTGGGAAGCTTGGGCCCCTGGCGTGATTTCCGAGGGAAGAAAAAGTGGTTTCTTAGGATACAACGCGATTGAGAGCTGCGAAAATATCATGGCGCTGCACCTTGGAAAGATAGAGAATTTCGCACACATGTTGCATCATGGATTGTACAGTCTCGTTCACAGAGTCCCCAGAGGACCCGCAGTTTCTTATTGGGAGTGAGTCTCGATGCAGTCTTTCGTCTCCTAGTTGGAGTTCTCCTGCCTCTATCCTTTCTTTGAAAATATGCTTTAGTCTGTTGCAATCGCTAGTCGGGTGGTGAACGAACCTGTGGTAATGGCAGTACTTGGGTTAGCCATCTCAGCCTCAGTTGGTGGACGTCTGGGAGGTGGCAATCTGATGACATCATCTTGAACCCAGGCTTCTAGGAGGTCAATCACCTCCTCGATGGGAAACGGGAAATCAAGGGTATTTCCTTCGGTCTCATGATGCTGCATGGGAGTTTTAGTGACGGTCTTCCGTGGAGGGGGTTCCCGTTGTGCCGGCGCTTCACGTTTTGGCTGGTGGATCGTAGTTGGGGCTTTCCTCTTTCCCTTTTCGTTTACTATGTTCACGGAGGATGAGCCGGCATTAAACTGTTTGCTGATGAGGCGTTTGCTCCCGCGAGTTTCACGCGCGTCTTCGGTTCGATTTGGCCTAGCTCTTTCTAGTAATGCTGGTGCTGTTGTTGCAGATCGTCTGGCGGCTTCATGGAGTTCGGAGAACATTTGGAAGCGCAAGTTTTCTAGCAGGGCGCGGTAAATTGGAACCATACCATTGATGCATGCGTTCACCAGTTGTTGTTCGGTCATGTTTGGGTCGTGACAGTCAAGTGCTTGAACCACCGAACCTTTTGACGAAGTCATTCGGATGTTCGTTATCCCACCGGTACATTCTTCCGAGGTCCGAAAAAGTAACTTGTTCGGACATGAAGAAGTATTTCTTGTAAAACGCAGTGACCATGCCGCTCCAGTTGGGAATGTTTGTTCGGTGGGATCTTGTTGTACCACGTATACGCCCTTCCAAAGAAGTGATTTTGAGAATTCCGTAAACGAAGAACGTGATTATATTCATGTTCACCTAGGGATTCCAAGAAACGAGAGACATGTTCGCGTGCGTTCCCGGTACCATCGTACAGGGTAAATTGAGGAGATGAGTACCCCCTTGGGAGAGGGATTCTCTGCATTTCTGACGGGTAGGGGGGTGGGTGATGATGCACGTCCAACTCATCATTCTTGATTCGGTTGCGGAGGAGTTGTTCCAAATCTTCTCTCGTGACGAAGTTGGGCGGCTGATTTCTTTCCAACGGGATTCTAGTGCGAGTTTCCTCATCCGTGGAGGCGTGCTCCGCCGAGGTGCTGGCGTCGGGGTTGTTGGAGACGTTCTTAAATGGCTCTGGAGGGCTCGACTCACGTGCTAGTCGTTCTGTCAGGGTCTTGAGAAAGATGAGTACCTCCTTCTGCGTTGAAACCATATCCGTCTGGGATCTGGCGAGCATCTCTTGTCGTTCCATCAAATCAGCGAAGGTGACGTAAGGACGACTTCCTCTGGTCCCTCCGGTTTCTCGTCCCGCCGGCGGGGTAGTTGGGACCTTGGTCGTGGTCGGAGGCGCCATGCTAGACGAAGCATTTGGAGTCGTATCGGCGGCTCTAGCCCTGGTGACTGGTGGCGCGACACCCGAAGCGATATTTTCATTGCCGTGATTAGAGGGTTGTGCAGAGACATTAGAGGAGGCAGCGGCTCTGGCCCGGTAATTGGCGGTGTTACACTTGAGGGAGTGCATTCGATGTTGTTGTTGTCGTAGGTGATGCAACAACGTTTATTGGGAAAGACGCTAACATCGGGGGATGCGTTTGTCTTTGGTGTTCTCGGCAGCCTCTCCGGACCCGAGTTCCTTCATGTTGGGATTTGACGTTCGGGAAACGAAATCGGGAGTCGGAGTTGGTATTGTAACCGATAGATCAATCCTCCCATTTGTGGTCGCCAATTGTTTATGGGTAAAAATCGTTTCTCGCCGATTGCGGTAAATTCGGTAGGTGAGTGAGAAGCTTGGTTCAAACCCTAAACAAATGTGCTGCACGTGAGCACTTTATAGATTCGAGAGATCAATATGTACAAGTCCGGCCTAAACCAAGAAATGGCCGTTCCAGACTTGCTTCGGTCACAAAGTGGAGGAGAAGGGTTGATTTGGGGAAGGAAGCAAAGAAAGGTGTTGAGACCAGAATAATTCTGGGGAGAGTAGTGTCTCGACTTGTATCGAAAGTGGAAGCTTCGTAAGCTTGCAAGAGATGAAAGCTTTTAGAGAGCTTGCAAAGTTGCCTTTTACGAGAGTGTAGTATTTTTCTCCGACCGAGACTTGTTGTCTGGGTGGAAATAGGTAAGACCTATTTATACAAGTCGAGATTGAAACGTACCCTGGCCTCATGAAGGAATAGAGTAAAGGGTGAAATAATGGGAGGAGGTGGTAACCGCAAGGTGTTAATGGGTGAAAACGTTTTCACCATTATTTCCTATTTTATTTGACCGCTTTATTCCTATTCACGCTTTCTTAATGTGAGCGTAGTGTACGCTGCATGTTGTGACCGCCAAACCAAAACCCTGGAAAGCATCCCCCAGTTTGTGTTGATATCTCGAGTGTTGGTTGCACCTTGAGTGCAAGTGGCGCTGCTAGTGGCGCGTGTGGCATGTGCCATTGGCATGTGCGGAATTCCCTTATTGCGGGTTGTACTTGAGCGCAAGTGGCAATGCAGAGCCGCTAGTGGCGTGCGTGGCATGTGCCAATGGCATGTGCGGGAATGCCTTGGTGGTAGGTTGTACGTTGAGTGTAAGTGGCAATGCCAGAGCTGCTAGTGGCGTGTGTGGCATGTGCCAATGGCATGTGCGGAATGCCTTGGTGGTAGGTTGCATGGTTTGCGAGTTAGGCTACCAGCGTGGGTGTTGGCATGTGCCAATAGCATGCGTGGCCGTTAGGGCCGTGGCCTTGGTAGGAAAAGCTACCAGCGAGCGTGTTGGCATGTGCCAATGGCATACGTGGTCGTTAGGGCCGTGGCCTTGGTAGGAAAAGCTACCAGCGAGTGTGTTGGTATGTGCCAATGGCATGTGACAATGGAATGCGTGGCAGTTAGGGCCGTGGCCTTGGTAGGAAAAGCTACCAATGAGCATGTTGGCATGTGCCAATGGCATGCGTGGCCGTTAGGCCGTGGCCTTGGTAGGAAAAGCTACCGGCGAGCATGTTGGCATGTGCCAATGGCATGCGTGGTCGTTAGGCCGTGCCCTTGGTAGGAAAAGCTCCCGGCGAGCATGTTGGCATGTGCCAATGGCATGCGTGGCCAAGAGGGTCACTACTGGTAAGAAAAAGCTACCGATGACGCATGTTGGCATGTGCCAATGGCATGCGTGGCCAATAGGGTCACTACCGTAAGAAAAGCTACCGGTGACGCATGTTGGCATGTGCAAATGGCATGCGTGTCCAATAGGGTCACGGCCGGGTAAGAAAAGCTACCGTGACGCATGTTGGCATGTGCCAATGGCATGCGTGGCCAATAGGGTCACGGCCTGGTAAGAAAAGCTACCAGTGACGCATGTTGGCATGTGCCAATGGCATGCGTGGCCAATAGGGTCACGGCCTGGTAAGAAAAGCTACCAGTGACGCATGTTGTCATGTGCCAATGGAATGCGTGGCCAATAGGGTCACGGCCTGGTAAAAAAAGCTACCAGTGACGCATGTTGGCATGTGCCAATGGCACGCGTGGCCAATTTGGCCTAGGTTGCATGGTTTGCAAGCCTGGGTGCGGGCGCTACTTTGGCATGGCGCGGCTAGGGCCAAGGCAGAGTGTGTTTGGCATGGCGCGGCTAGCTCGGGCTATGTGTGGCTGGCATGATTTTCCATTGGCACGGAGGTGCGGCTAGCATGGTTGGCATGCTTCGGTGCGTTTGGTATGGCTGGCATGATTTGCCATTTAGACGCGCTAGCTTCGGGCCAGGTGTGGGTGGCATGATTTTCCATTGGCACGGAGGTGCGGCTAGCATGGTTGGCATGCTTCTTGCGCGTTTGGTATGGTCGGCATGATTTGCCATTGGCATAGAGACACGGCTAGCTCGGGCTAGGTGTGGCTGGCATGATTTGCCATTGGCACTGAGGTGCGGCTAGCATGGTTGGCATGCTTGGCGCGTTTGGTATCTGGCATGGTTTGCCATTGGCATAGAGATGTGGCTAGCTCCGGGCTAGGTGTGGGCGGGCATGATTTGCCATTGGCACGGAGGTGCGGCTAGCATGGTTGGCATGCTTGGCCGCGTTTGGTATGGCTGGCATGGTTTGCCATTGGCATAGAGATGCGTCTAGCTCGGGCTAGGTGTGGTCGGCATGATTTGCCATTGGCACGGAGGTGCGGATAGCATGGTTGGCATGCTTGGCGCGTTTGGTATGGCCGGCATGGTTTTCCTTTGGCATGTAGAGATGCGTCTAGCTTGGGCTAGGTGTGGTCTGGCATGATTTGCCATTGGCACGGAGGTGCGGCTAGCATGGTTGGCATGCTCGGCGCGTTTGGTATGGTGGCATGATTTGCCGTTGGCATAGAGATGCGTCTAGCTCGGGCTAGGTGTGGCTGGCATGATTTGCCATTGGCACGGAGGTGAATTAGGGTTCTGTTCGTTGTAACCCTAATTTGAAAAAATACCCCCTATTAATTGCTGACTACAAGTATTAAATGTTCTAATAAATGTGTCACAGGCGACATTAGGTTATTTAGGGTTTTACGATTTTACCCTTTGTTTAAAAACCACCATCAACATTAAGTCCCCTGCTTAGCTCGGAACATGAGCTTTGTTGCGAGGTAAGCATAAGATGGTGACAGACTATCAGCAACAAATCGTAAAGAGAATTGAGAAAATTTGTCTTACCTTTTTATAAATAGGATTTGGAATCCTTGCCTCTGGCGATTTGCACAAATCGGGAGAGGTCAAGAATCGGGAAGTCAAGCATCATTGAGAGACAGGAAGCTGGGCGGCATTGAGAAGTTGACGCGAGTTAGGAAACTGGGCGTGCTAGCTGGTGGGACCGGCGCAACTTGGGCGGTATTGGGAAGTTGTTGCGAGTTGGGAAACTGAGCGTGCTAGCTGGTGGGACCGGCGCAACTTGGGCGGCATTGGGAAGTGGTTGCGAGTTGGGAAACTGAGCGTGCTAGTTGGCGTGACTTGATAGGATCGGTGTGAACAAGGAGGGAGTAGTTGTTTCTCTGAGATAGCAAAGTTTCCTTATTTTTCCTTCCTTCACGCGCGGCTTCAATCAGGGCATCGTCCATGCCAAAAAATCTGGAAGCGTTATGTCCCTCATTGCTTCCTTTCCTTTTAAGGTTCCGTATTCATACCCAACGCAACTGCATCATCTCCCTTGTTTGAGAGGGGTTCTTCTTGTTGGTTTCTCTTTTCTTTGCCTAGAGACGAATCATCCTCTAAACAGTGAGATTCTCCAAGTGAAGGCGCGAGATCTGACTCTTGCGAAAGCACCCCGACTAGGGTTATTGGGGCTAAGAAAATCATATCAGTATGTTTTCTTCTTCTTGTCTGTTCATGTTATCCTCTTTTTATATGTGTATAGATAGGATGGAACCCCATTCTTTGCAGTGTATGATGGGACCTTCCAGGGATGGCCGTGCCTTTAAATTTTCGGAAAAGGACTTCAGGATTGGCGGAGATCGATCTTCTTCTCTTGAGGAGGCATTGGTTGGGATTGAGTCCTTGCTCCATGATATTAAGGACCTCCCTTCCATCTACCCCCACGAAGAACATGCTCGGACTCTCTTGGGTTAAGTGAGAGTGGAGGAGAGCGCCATGATTCTTGATTTTGATGCGGATGAATCGAAAGAACTTTCTTCTAAATGTCAATGAGAAAACCTTTGAAGGAGCATATGATGGAAACGAAATAGCCTTTGAAGTTGATGCCAAAGGTCTTGTTGGTAATATCTAGGAGGGGTCATGGTGGTGTATCTTTGGAATGGTCGTCGGGAGGACACTGCCGCCGCTGCTTTGTGGTCGCTTCGGGATGGGATGTTGAGGTTCTTCTTTGCTAAAACCGTTGAATGGAACCTTTGTTGCCCGAAGGATTACTGGGGGAAGTGTTTGAAGATAGCTTTGCCCGAGGGGACTTGTGCTTCATCCTTCGAGGGCTAGTTCCTCCCTTTTGTTATTTCTGTTAGCTGCTTAGTTCCCCTGATGCCTCTTTTTTTTTTTTTTGGTAAACTCATATTTTCCTTCTTCTTCATCAGTAAACATTTTGCTTCATATATATTTTTTGAAAGAGGTTGTGATGGCTCTGCAGTGGTTTTCTGGGTTTATCTGATGTATTTCTCTGATATCTGGAGAATTTGCTTGGAAAGAGATGTATTTTTTTTTTGACTGGAAGGGAATCCCCAAGGAGAAATACAAACGGTGTATTCATCTTGGGGAAGTACAACTACTAAGAGGAATTTTTAAAGGAAATACTGAAAAGGGGAGTAAATGGGAAGTACAACTTTTTTTTTCTTTTATGGATTGGATTCCTTGAGCCATCGCGAGTGAATCATCACGCCTTCAGGTGTGTCTGCATTGATGAGCTTGCAATATCCTCCCAAAAGGGTATCCGCAACCAGATACGGCTCGTCTTCTCCTTCACCGGCCAAATCCATTTTTACTGTCATCTTCCCAACTTGAAATGAGCTTTCTTTAACCACTACATCTCCAATTGAAAACGGGTTCAGACGTCGTGCAACCGTTTGAGTCTTGGCTTCGTTGGCTTCAATAGAAGTTTCCAAGCTTCTTGCAAAGTGTTCAAATGGTCCAGCCCCCCATTCACATTTCTTGACAGCGTTTGTGCCAGTAATCGCGCCGAGTACCCATGACGGAAAGGGAGAAGAAAAGACTGGTTGCAGAAAAGGTTGCTTGGTCAGACTTACTTGCATTTGAAAACGCTGAGATAGCGCCAACGGGTCTTCTCCGGATGTCTGGGTTTCTTCAGTAGTTTGTTGATGCGATAACCAGTGGGATGATTTGTTGGAATTTCCTTCGGGCGTGGACGTTGGCGGAGGGTGCACATCCAATTTCGCTTTGTTGTCGAGCACCCATAAACGTCCTAATATCATGTCGTGATCTAGCACTACACCAAATTCCCGGAATCGTAACAGTAATTCGTAACGGCTTATGGGCCGTTACGAATTTCCCGTTACAAATGCCCGTTACAAAATATTCGTAACAGGCAGAAGCCGTTACTAATATTTTAAAAATTCGTAACAGGGCTAAGCCGTTAATTTTTTTAGGCGTGCGAGTCACACGCTTGGTCACACCAAAGTGTGGTAACACCTTTAGAATGTGCGTGTGCCATTCACATGCGTGCTATTATATTTCATCTTACAACGTATATGCCTAAGGTAACATCTCTACCCTTCATTCTAGTCTCGAGATGCATCTCAAAAATAAAACCCTAAGTTTTATTCCTACGCCATATGTTTTTTCATCTCTTTCTCTTTCTCTATCTGTTTAACTGCGCCTCTTCCTCCCTCTTCCACTCTCTCGATCTCTCTACACAGTGAGAAGATACAGATACTCAAAATCCTGCAAAAAACAAGATCGAAGGAATCTCATTCATCTTATTCTTCTTCTTCTTTTTCCTTATTCTTCTTACGTTCTTTGTTTTTATGCTTCTCAGAATGAGAAATTTTTCATATCAATTAAGAAGAAATCTAGGGTTTCAGTCGAAGAACGAGAAGATTCGGATGAGGTTTGAATGGATCTAAAATTGAAGATGGGTTTGATTCAGATGAGGTTTTCGGTTTTGTGGATTCTGAAATGAAGTTGAGGATCTGTATCTTATCTTACAGGAAAGAAGGAGAAGAGGTTGATGCTGCTACTGTTAAACAGGTGAAATTAGGAATTAGGGTTCCTGCATCTGTTATTACTGATAATTTGAGAGGGGTTTCGTGGAATCAAAATCTGTAGCTGTTGTGGTTGAAGATCGAAGATGGAGGTTCTAGTGTTTGCCACTTTTAAAGGAAGAACGGATTGGTGAAGAAATTGTGTTCAAAGAGAAAATAAAATGAGTTTGAATTCAGAGGTTTGTGCTAAAGGGTTATAAACTATTGCATTGTAAGTCTTTCTCTAATCTATTGCATTGTATATTCTACAAACTCTGTGTGAAAGTTCTGTCCAATCTTAACTTCAAACTCTTTAAGTTAAAAACTCAACCACCTGTGAAATTGTGGCAGGAGAATGATTGGTGTGTCGGCTTTCACGATAATGAATTCCATTCCCCTGACAAGAAGGACATGATTGTTTTAGGATGTAATTATGCACACATGTTTGAGCCGTACCTCCTACATATTATAAGAATTATAATTGTGCTCTAGAAATCCTTTGATAGTTTATTGACGACAGCTTTTTAATCCTTTATTTCAGATCTAATTTTGTCAAATAGGGTGTTGTTATATGACCTTGAAAATAATTCTCTTGGATTCGCAGAGCAAAACTGTGAGTATGAATGATCATTCGTTATTTTGCTATCACTTTGATAGAAAAAAATTGGGTATATGTAGCTTGGATTTCTTCAAAAGATTCATCATTAACGAAATCCATTGCTGAATTCATGTCAGGTTCTTCTGCCACTGTAGTCACCGATGAACAAACTGGAGATGCGTATCTAGTGAATGCCAAACACCATGTCATGCCTTCCCCTTCATCTTCGTAAAGAAAAGATGAAAGTTTGGCAAGGTTATGCACATGGTATCTGTGATTGTGCTCAGATATGTCGCATTTGAAGGGCCTCTTGACCAATACTTCATGAAATCTCCGCAGAAGCTTTTCGGGAGACCAATTGAGTGTTGTCACGTTGATTCTCAAAACAAGCAGGTACTTAAAGCATTTGATGTCTTATATTTGTTTCTTTCATAATTCTTTTTAAATTACTGTTGCTCTTTTACATTTGTTTTATGTATTGTCCATATTGCTTGGTCAGATTGCCTTTTATATAGTTTATGTCATCTTTGTAGGTGCTTTGGAGCAAGATCTTATGTGTGCGGCTGTGGAACACCTTCTAAATATGTTATATGATGACAAATATTTTGGTCCCGGTTTAAATAATGCAATATTGGCTCTAACCAATAAAGGATGTCTGAGTTATCATCCGATGCATGATTCATCAACCCGTATATGGAGCTATATTGGCCATGAGGTATAGGAGCTGTAGCAAAAAAAAGTCTTATTGAATTTTGCACTACGCAACTTTTTTTTCTTCTCTTTTTGATAATTAAAAACTGCACTCTCATGTTTCTTATGTTCTTTTCTCAAATAATTTTTTTTTATCAGAAGAGACCTTCATATGCAATTAGTATTCGGGCAATTGAGACTGAGAAGTACAAATTAATAAACAACGAAACAGATGAAGTCCTTGAAGAAATCGAGGAAAGTAAGGCTTTCTTTCAGGTATATCAGTGGAGTTCTTTATGAGCTCAATGTTTAGCTTTCATTTCCCCCCCTAACATCTGCATTTCTTACCCAGGCATGTGTTCAGTTTTGCAAAAACCTTGATTTTTTTCCCCTGGGTACCATGGTTATTTTGCCTTTATGCATAGCCAGCGTAGTTTTCATGCCTTTGCCCAAAAATCATGGGTTTCTTTCTTTGCTGAGATGTTTGTCGTTGTTCTAAATTGGATTTTTTGGTTGTTCGCTGAATGGTTCCACTCATTTCACATGTTTGCAGTAGTGCATCCCTATGTAGCATTTAATATTCACTGATGCATGCAACATCTATGTATTTAAGGGACAATTTGTACTGTACAGGGGACTTGAAACGTATCTGTGAGACCGAACTTGGTCTTGTTTCCCAGGACATGGAAACATTTGTTTAGTTACTTAAGTGTAAGCTTGAAGTAGAATCTCGGGATATAGAGACGTCCGTGAGTGCCAGCTAGAGCTAGATTATTTCTGAGGCTTAAGTTTCAGATTTTCTTTTTATGGTTTTGGTATGTGTTTCAGTTGAAGCATGGGTCGATGGTAAGGGAGGGTCAGTTCTGTCGTAGTCCTACTATGGAACTCATCATTGTCAAACTCCTGACATGGATACTAATGCATAGTTAGGTATATCCCATCTTGGAAAACTACCAATTAGATGCATAGTTGAATTATGATCCTTTTGTTGCGTTTCACCTCCTTCTGAAATTAAGTGTGGGTTTGTGCAGTCTATGTCATGGATTTTGGATCAGTTGTGGAAATTTTATGGTTACTCTTTGGTTATTGTTATAGGAAAGACATGTAAGTACTCATTCAGGATCATAACCTATTTTTTTGTTTGATGTAGTTGGACCTCAGTGAATCACTTGGTAGAGAAGCTTGCAATAGTATTCAATTCACTGACTGAGTTTTGTCTTTTGGAGGTTCTAAGGAGTTATTACCTGGAGTCCAAACTTACATGTGGAAGAGGTTTCTTGGGATGGAGAGGGATTAGTTTGAGTTTGCGCCTCTGGATAAGTATCGTGGTTAGTTTCTATTTTGTTGTTGTTGCATTCTTCCTCCTTCAAGGCACGACCGATGTAATTGATCTATTAATCGATAACTTGACCAATGTTAGACATTGTAGGAAGAACCTTTTGGTGTTGTAGTTGTAATCTGTATATGAGATTTTCACTGTGAAATAGATGCTAGAGCTAGAGTTGATTCATATTCATATTATAATTTACTACAGGACTTCAATTATTCATTGTAAAATAAATACTAGAGCTAGGGTTAGTTCATATTATAATTTACTACAGGTCTACAATCATTCACTATGATATTTGATTCTCTCGATATGGACCAATGCATTTAAAATCTGATGTTGTACAGATGTGCGTCTAGACTAGGAACAGAAACTACATACAAATGAATTTATATAATCAACAAAGCTAAGTTTTTGGTACGATGTTCTATAGCTTATGTGATCGAAAATAGAGTTTTGGTCAAGTGTTTGTTGGTTGGTTCAAGAATGGACTGTATTAGGTAAAGTGAAGGGTGGCAGGCGCATCGCGCGTGCGTGTTATACTAGTTATTAATAGAGAAGACTTTTAAAAAGCTACTTTCTCATGCAGATTTATGAAGGTGCAGTATGTCTGCATCAAGGTAAAACTTATTTAGTGAAGGTCCTAGATTTATCGTCAAAACTTGCCTTTTGTCAACGAGCTGATTTAAAGTACTACACAAAGACACGTGATTGCACAGACATTCATGTGGTCGGTGGGGATGTGGTATGTTTAGTACTTGTTCGATTAGTCATTTTGTAGTCTGTAGACTTGCATCTGCTTTAATCTGTTTAGCTCAATTTTTTCTGTGAATAAAGGCGCTGATGTAGAAAAGAAACTGTAATCGCCGTATTTATTTTGATGCTCAGGCCTATCCTGTAAAGGTTCCTGAGACCCAGCATTCAAGAACCACTCGCCGTATTTAGTTTGGCAAGGTTATGCACATGGTATCTGTGATTGCCCTTCCAACTTTTACTCGAATGAAGAATTATTTAAGGGACAATTTGTACTGTACAGGGGACTTGAAACGTATCTGTGAGACCGAACTTGGTCTTGTTTCCCAGTGTTGTCTGACGAAGCACGTCTTTAAGATGAGCAAGCAGTACCTGGCCAATTGTATGTCAAGTCACAAAAAAACTAGGTCACCCATCCATTTATGAACTACAACATAGAACATTGTATGTCAAGTCACAAAAAATTGGGTCTCATGATCATCTTAGTATGTTTGCTGTGGTACCTGTATAAATTTGTATCGGATACTCATACTTTTTGTTAACTTCAATTGCAGTGGCTATGGATTGAAGATGCTTAGCTGCTGTCGCTTTAGATTCCATTCGCTTCACTGGTCTCGCTTCAAATGCAGTAATCTGCGACATGAGAAGGCTGTTATGTGAGTCATGTTTTTGTGCATGTTAGTCTGCGACATGAGAAAACTGAGAAATAGGTTAGGAACCTAAAGAATGTTATGTGAGTTCGCATCTGTTAGTGTTATCTTATATGCCCTTTAAGTTCTAAACAGATATTGTATGAGCTTTAAGCCATTTGAAAACTTAGAATTCTCATAAGTTTCAGGTCCATTGTATTCCCTCAAAACATAGGAATTCTAAGAAGTTGTTCTTGTTGAAAGAATAAGACTAATTATTGTTGTTGAATGCGTGACTGATATTGGTTGAATCGAATGAAAGATTTTTACAGAAATTATTTTTTGAATTCGGCATATTCCGTGGATGAATTTGTTACGGTCAATATTGACCTGGTCAATAATTTTGACCAGGTCAAGGTTGACCGGCAGTAATTTTTTGTTGTTACAAAAAAGTTCGTAACGGCTCTAAGCTGTTACAACAGCTCTGTTACAAAAAAAATTCGTAACGGCCTTGAGCTGTTACCACGTGGCGAATTCGTAACGGCTCAAACCTGTTACGAGGGCCGTTACAAAAAAAAACGGCCACAAAGCCGTTACAAAAAAAATGTAACACCCACTTTTGCAACAAAGTAGGGCCGTTACAACCCGTTTTGTAACGGCCTGGTTGCGTTTCTAATCCCAAAATTTGGTGTAGTGTAGTTCTTTGACAATATGGAATTTGCTATGTGTTATAGCGTCTCCCATCTCGATCTCTAAGTTGATTCAGCCATGCGCGTTCAAAGCTTCTCCTCTCAAATCCTTAATCACGGAGGGGAATAGGTAGCGTCTTGTTTTGTAAATCCTGCTGCCTTCAGTGTCTTGAAAGTAATGATGTTTTGGTAGGAGGCCGTGTCGATGAGCGTGTCGTTGAATTCGTTACCTCTTAAACGGGACGTGGCCAGCAGTCCCCACTTCTCCCTTTTGGTTCCGCTTTGTTTGGGAAGCTTGGGCCCTCGGCGTGATTTCCGAGGGAAGAAAAAGTCGTTTTGCCGGATACAACGCGATTGAGAGTGCGAAAATATCTTAGCGCTGCACCTTGGAAAGATAGAGAATTTCGCACACATGTTGCATCATGGATTGTACGGTCTCGTTCACGAGTCCCCAGAGGACCCGCAGTTTCTTATTGGGAGTGAGTCTCGATGCACTCTTTCGTCTCCTAGTTGGAGTTCTCCTGCCTCTATCCTTTCTTTGAAAATATGCTTTAGTCTGTTGCAATCGCTAGTCGGGTGGTGAACGAACCCGTGGTAATGGCAAGATTGGGTTAGCCATCTCACCTCGGTTGGTGGACGTCTGGGAGGTGGCAATCGATGACATCATCTTGAACCCGGGCTTCTAGGAGGTCAATCACCTCCTCGATGGGAAACGGGAAATCAAGGGTATTTCCTTCGGTCTCATGATGCTGCATGGGAGTTTTAGTGACGGTCTTCCGTGGAGGGGGTTCCCGTTGTGCCGGCGCTTCACGTTTTGGCTGGTGGATCGTAGTTGGGGCTTTCCTATTTCCCTTTTCGTTTACTATGTTCACGGAGGATGAGCCGGCATTAAACTGTTTGCTGATGAGGCGTCTGCTCCCGCGAGTTTCACGCGCGTCTTCGGTTCGATTTGGCCTAGCTCTTTCTAGTAATGCTGGTGCTGTTGTTGCAGATTGTCTGGCGGCTTCATGGAGTTCGGAGAACATTTGGAAGCGCAAGTTTTCTAGCAGGGCGTGGTAAATTGGAACCATACCATTGATGCATACGTTCACCAGTTGTTGTTCGGTCATGTTTGGGTCGTGACAGTCAAGTGCTTGAACCCTGAACCTTTTGACGAAGTCATTCGGATGTTCGTTATCCCACTGGTACATTCTTCCGAGGTCTGAAAAAGTAACTTGTTCAGACATGAAGAAGTATTTCTTGTAAAACGCAGGTGACCATGCCGCTCGATTGGGAATGCTGTTCGGTGGGATGCTGTTGTACCACGTATACGCCCTTCCAGTAAGTGATTTTGAGAATTCCCGTAAACGAAGAACGTGATTATATTCATGTTCACCTAGGGATTCCAAGAAACGAGAGACATGTTCGCGTGCGTTCCCGGTACCATCGTACAGGGTAAATTGAGGAGATGAGTAACCCCTTGGGAGAGGGATTCTCTGCATTTCTGACGGGTAGGGAGGTGGGTGATGATGCACGTCCAACTCATCATTCTTGATTCGGTTGCGGAGGAGTTGTTCCAAATCTTCTCTCGTGACGAAGTTGGGCGGCTGATTTCTTTCCAACGGGATTCTAGTGCGAGTTTCCTCATCCGTGGAGGCGTGCTCCGCCGAGGTGCTGGCGTCGGGGTTATTGGAGACGTTCTTAAATGGCTCTGGAGGGCTCGACTCACGTGCTAGTCGTTCTGTCGTGGTCTTGAGAAAGATGAGTACTCTCCTTCTCGCGTTGAAACCATATCCCGGGATCGCGAGCATCTCTTGTCGTTCCATCAAATCGGCGAAGGTGACGTAAGGACGACTTCCTCTGGTCCCTCCGGTTTCTCGTCCCCCGGCGGGGTAGTTGGGACCTTGGTCGTGGTCGGAGGCGCCATGCTAGACGAAGCATTTGGAGTCGATCGGCTCTCTAGCCCAGGTGATCGGTGGCGCGACACCCGAAGCGATATTTTCATTGCCGTGATTAGAGGGTTGTGCAGAGACATTAGAGGAGGCAGCGGCTCTGGCCCTGGTAATTGGCGGTGTTACACTTGAGGGAGTGCATTCGATGTTGTTGTTGTCAGCCGGTGATGCAACAACGTTATTGGGAGAGACGCTAACATCAGGGATGCGTTCTGTGCTGGTGTTCTCGGCAGCCGCTCCGGACCTGAGTTCCTTCATGTTGGGATTTGACGTTCGGGAAACGAAATCAGGAGTCGGAGTTGGTATTGTAACCGATAGATCAATCCTCCCGCTGTGGTCGCCAATTGTTTATGGGTAAAAATCGTTTCTGTCGATTGCGGTAAATTCGGTAGGTGAGTGAGAAACTGGTTCAAACCCTAAACAAATGTGCTGCACGTGAGCACTTTATAGATTCGAGAGATCAATATGTACAAGTCCGGCCTAAACCAAGAAATGGCCGTTCCAGACTTGCTTCGGTCACAAAGTGGAGGAGAAGGGTTGATTTGGGGAGGGGAAGCAAAGAAAGGTGTTGAGACCGAGAATAACTGGGAGAGTAGTGTCTCGACTTGTATCAGAAAGTGGAAGCTTCGTAAGCTTGCAAGAGATGAAAGCTTTTAGAGAGCTTGCAAAGTTGCCTTTTCCGAGAGTGTAGTTTTTTCTCCGACCGAGACTTGTTGTCCGGGTGGAAATAGGTAAGACCTATTTATACAAGTCGAGATTGAAACGGACCCTGGCCTCATGAAGGAATAGAGTAAAGGGTGAAATAATGGGAGGAGGTGGTAACCGCAAGGTGTTAATGGGTGAAAACGTTTTCACCATTATTTCCTATTTTATTTGACCGCTTTATTCCTATTCACGCTTTCTTAATGTGAGCGTAGTGTACGCTGTATGCTGTGACCGCCAAACCAAAACCCTGGAAAGCATCCCCCAGTTTGTGTTGATATCTCGAGTGTTGGTTGCACCTTGAGTGCAAGTGGCGCTGCTAGTGGCGCGTGTGGCATGTGCCATTGGCATGTGCGGAATTCCCTTATTGCGGGTTGTACTTCGAGCGCAAGTGGCAATGCCAGGCTGCTAGTGGCGTGCGTGGCATGTGCCAATGGCATGTGCGGAATGCCTTGGTGGTAGGTTGTACGTTGAGTGTAAGTGGCAATGCCAGAGCTGCTAGTGGCGTGTGTGGCATGTGCCAATGGCATGTGCGGAATGCCTTGTTGGTAGGTTGCATGGTTTGCGAGTTAGGCTACCAGCGTGGGTGTTGGCATGTGCCAATAGCATGCGTGGCCGTTAGGGCCGTGGCCTTGGTAGGAAAAGCTACCAGCGAGCGTGTTGGCATGTGCCAATGGCATGCGTGGCCATTAGGGCCGTGGCCTTGGTAGGAAAAGCTACCAGTGAGCGTGTTGGCATGTGCCAATGGCATGCGTGGCCGTTAGGGCCGTGGCCTTGGTAGGAAAAGCTACCAGTGACGCATGTTGGCATGTGCCAATGGCATGCGTGGCCGTTAGGGCCGTGGCCTTGGTAGGAAAAGCTATCAGCGAGCGTGTTGGCATGTGCCAATGGCATGCGTGGCCGTTAGGGTCGTGGCCTTGGTAGGAAAAGCTACCAACGAGCATGTTGGCATGTGCCAATGGCATGCATGGCCAATAGGGTCACGGCCTGGTAAGAAAAGCTACCAGTGACGCATGTTGGCATGTGCCAATGGCATGCGTGGCCAATAGGGTCACGACCTGGTAAGAAAAGCTACCAGTGACGCATGTTGGCATGTGCCAATGGCATGCGTGGCCAATAGGGTCACGGCCTGGTAAGAAAAGCTAAGCTGTGATTGAATGTTGGCATGTGCCAATGGCATGCGTGGCCAATAGGGTCACGGCCTGGTAAGAAAAGCTACCAGTGACGCATGTTGGCATGTGCCAATGGCATGCGTGGCCAATAGGGTCACGGCCTGGTAAGAAAAGCTACCAGTGACGCATGTTGGCATGTGCCAATGGCACGCGTGGCCAATTTGGCCTAGGTTGCATGGTTTGCAAGCCTGGGTGCGGGCGCTACTTTGGCATGGGGCGGCTAGGGCCAAGGTAAGGGTGTTTGGCTTGGCGTGGCGTGAACAGTGTAGCTAGGGCCAAGCCAGAGTGTGTTTGGCATGGTGCGTCTAGCTCGGGCTAGGTGTGGCTGGCATGATTTGCCATTGGCACGGAGGTGCGGCTAGCATGGTTGGCATGCTTCGGCGCGTTTGGTATGGCTGGCATGATTTTCCATTGGCATAGAGACGCGGCTAGCTCGGGCTAGGTGTGGCTGGCATGATTTGCCATTGGCACGGAGGTGCGGCTAGCATGGTTGGCATGCTTCGGCGCGTTTGGTATGGCTGGCATGATTTGCCATTGGCATAGAGACGCGGCTAGCTCGGGCTAGGTGTGGCTGGCATGATTTGCCATTGGCACGGAGGTGCGGCTAGCATGGTTGGCATGCTTGGCGCGTTTGGTATGGTGGCATGATTTGCCGTTGGCATAGAGATGCGGCTAGCTCGGGCTAGGTGTGGCTGGCATGATTTGCCATTGGCACGGAGGTGCGGCTAGCATGGTTGGCATGCTTCGGCGCGTTTGGTATGGCTGGCATGGTTTGCCATTGGCATAGAGATGCGTCTAGCTCGGGCTAGGTGTGGCTGACATGATTTTCCATTGGAACGGAGGTGCGGCTAGCATGGTTGGCATGCTTCGGCGCGTTTGGTATGGCTGGCATGGTTTGCCTTTGGCATAGAGATGCGTCTAGCTTGGGCTAGGTGTGGCTGGCATGATTTGCCATTGGCACGGAGGTGCGGCTAGCATGGTTGGCATGCTTCGGCGCGTTTGGTATGGCTGGCATGATTTGCCGTTGGCATAGAGATGCGTCTAGCTCGGGCTAGGTGTGGCTGGCATGATTTGCCATTGGCACGGAGGTGAATTAGGGTTCTGTTCGTTGTAACCCTAATTTGAAAAAAAAAATACCCCCTATTAATTGATGACTACAAGCATTAAATGTTCTAATAAATGTGTCATTGGCGACATTAGGTTATTTGGGGTTTTACGATTTTACCCTTTGTTTAAAAACCACCATCAACACTCGCATTTCTTCATCCATGGCATGTCTCCATTTTTCTTCCTTTGCTGCTTCCTCATATTTTTGAGGTTCTAGTGCTATAAATGCACAATTAGATATATTGTATATATATCTTAGGGAACACACCTTTCTATGTGTGGCACTTGCTTCTGATGAACTTGGAATTTGTTGTGTTGGAATTGGAGATCTCGGGCTTGCTGGTGGAGTACTTTCTTCCTGACGTGGCTGATCTGTCTCGTCTTCAATTATTAGTGGCAACTCGTAGTTGTCTGGTTCATCATTCCAATCCCATGATTTGAATTCATCAAAGATAACATCTCTTGAAATTACCAGTTCCTTTGTGTCTGGCTTTAGAAGTCTATATGCTTTTGATTCTTCACTATATCCGATGAATAAATTTTTTTTTACCTTTTTCATCAAACTTTTCTCTATGTTGGGATGGAATATGTGAGTATGATATTCAACCAAAAATTCTGAAAGAAGTTACCTCGGGCTTTTTCTTATGCGAAGCTTCATATGGAGTTTTGTTGAGAACTGCTTATGTTGGCGAGCGATTGAGGATGTAAACTGCCGTGTTGACTGCTTATGCCCAATAACTGTTGGGTAGCTTCCTTGCTTTTAGCATACTGCGAGCCATTTCCACAGTCGTACGATTTTTCCTTTCCGCGACGCCGTTTTGTTGTGGAGTGTATCGAACGGTAAGCTCCTTCTTAATACCGTTTTCCTTGCAATAGTTGATAAATTTATTAGAAGTAAATTCTCCACCACGGTCTGTACGGAAAACTTTTAGTTGATGACCACTTTGCTTCTCTGCCAACGCCTTGAACTCTAGGAATTTAGTGAATGCCTCGGACTTTTGCTCGAGAATATACACCCACATCATCCTGGTATAATCGTCCACGAATAAGAGAAAATATCTTCTATTGTTGAGTGAGGTTGTTCTTGTGGGACCGCATATATCAGCGTGCACCAATTCGAGGGGCCTTCTTGCTCTCCACGATTTCTTTGTGAACGGCAGTCTATGAAACTTCCCAAGAATACAACCTTCACATACTTTATCTCCACCACTGATATTAGGAAGACCAATTACCATGTTCTTTGATTTTAGAACCTTTAAGGATTTGTAGTTAAGATGCCTGTATCTCAAATGCCATAACTTGCATTCATCTATATGATTGGTACTCATTGCACAATCTCCAATTGATGGCATAGATAGGGGAAAGACAAAATTCACTAACATTTTTACTTTTGCCACCAATTGCCTATTAATTTTATCATAAATTGTGCATTCACCGTCTTCGAAATGTAGTGACTACCCTTTTCTTATAAGTTGTCCAACACTTAATAAATTTTGAGCTAGGCCAGGAACATAAAGAACATCAGATATGTATCGAATTTTACCTGACCTTGTACGTACGGATATGACTCCTCTTCCTTCAACATTCTGATACTTTCCGTCTCCGAGTTTGACCGGTGGAATCTTGCTCGTCCAACTTTACGAAGTATTCCTTGTTTCCTGTCATATGACTGCTGCATCCGCTATCGACATACCATATACCTTGCGCTTCTTGTTGAGAGGTGAAGCAGGAATAGAATACTTGATTTCGAGAATCTTTTTTCTCGGAATAGTTAGCTTCATTGAGCCAACAATCTTTTTCCATGTGATTTAATTTATTACACTTGGTGCACTTGTACTTGCAATTTTCAGTTAGGTGGCTAAATTTTTTGCAAACATTACACCGGAGATTTGAGGAGTAATTTCTTTCGTACCTTTGGTTGTTGTTTTTATAACCTCCTTTTCCTCTTCCACGTCCGCGGTAGAAATTTCTGGGTCCTTGATTTGATGTCGACCCTTTCTCGTGAGGTGATGTTGATGATGATCCTCCTGTGGAGCTTTCTTTTCTGGCTTCTGTATTTTTCTTTTCACTGAAATTTATTTTTGATTGGAATGCCTGCTCCAACGGTTGCTCCGCGAACCTATTTATCCTTTTCTTGTGCGCCTCGAGTGAACCCATTAATTCGTGTACCGAGAGAGTCGATAAATTTTTTGACTTCTCAATGGCAGCGACGATATGATCGAATTTAAACGGTAAGCTTCTTAAAATCTTTTCTACAACTCTTTTATTTTCTATGGTATCTCCATAACTACTGATTTGATTTACTATTCCAGTAACTCTTGAAAAGAAGTTCTGGATAGTCTCATTTTCTTTCATAATTAAATTGTCAAAATCTCGCCATAAATTTTGTAGTTTTATGGAAATTACCTTTTCAGATCCTTGGAATGCCACTTTGAGAATATTCCAGGCCTCCTTCGAAGTTTTCGCCACCGAAATTCGAGGAAAAATAGCTTTGCTTACCACTTGTTGTAGAAATAGTAGTGCTTTCGCATCCTTCTT
Source organism: Papaver armeniacum (assembly GCA_023531295.1). Taxonomy (NCBI): domain Eukaryota; kingdom Viridiplantae; phylum Streptophyta; class Magnoliopsida; order Ranunculales; family Papaveraceae; genus Papaver; species Papaver armeniacum. The sequence goes on from JAJJWW010000514.1 coordinate 164,107, forward strand.
CTTATTTTCCTTATAGTCTTTTTTTTGTGCGTCGGTCCATGTTGACAGAATTGTTGCCGACTTGGGTACCATGTAACCTTCTTCTACAAGATCCCATAGGTCTTGTGAAATGAACAGTGTCTTCATTTGTAAACTCCAATAATCATAACTCTCTCCATCAAATATTGGAATTAAACTTTGGGCATAATTGAAACCAATACTTTGGTTTATTGCCATGGGTAGAGTTTTAGGATTACTAGGTTAGGTTTGCTCTGATACCAAATTTGTTGGTGCAATGCGGAAGTGTGATGGGTTTATGGAAATGATTTGGGAAGAGAGGTTGGTTAATTGAAAGATGAGGCTTATATTAATTTGGAAATAAAATGTTACAAGAAAATTATAGTGTAGCACTTTGGCTCACTGTATACACTAGCAGTCACTTGACTTGCTTATTAGCTCTCACTCTCACTCTCACTAACTTGTTTACTCACTCAAGTTTTTTTTTTTTTTTTTATGCTCACAAATGAACCCATCGTTGCCTATTTATAGGCCAACTTAACCACATATCACTACCACTAGATTTATCTAGTGACTTCTCTAGAAGGCTAATCTAACTGACCACTCCGGCTAACTCTAGAATGTTCAAATTGCACGTGACTTTTTACACCTACTTTACCGACCAAGACAGAAGACTCCAGAGATCGTATTCTCTAGATAATGCTCGATGGTCCTAGATTGTACTGGGCTTTTCTTAGTGTAGGTGGATTATCTTGTTTAACCATGTAAGCCCATTTAGATTATTCTAGATTAACATATCACAAATTAACTATTTTCTTTAACATCCTTAAAGATCCCTTAGACGAGTACAGTATATGTAGATAGGCTTTACATGTCAGCTAATTGTATTTTGATTAGCGATGTGTATTATAAATTAAGGAACTCATTCAGTTTATCCAATTCAGGAAATAGATGCTTATACTTCATAGAATTGCCAGATCTAGTCAATTAACCCACTAAATCAGTGTATAAAATGGAACTATGCTAATGTTAAGCGGACAAATTACAAGCAACGAAGGTCTCCATATATGTATTTGTTGGAGATGAAATAGTCCCACATTGCCTAAAACACCTAGCCTCTATATATATATAACACTATGGGCCTCTCCACTCATTGCCAATTGGTTTTGAGTTGGAAGCCCAGAAATTTTACATGGTATCAGAGCGAGGCCATACGTGAATGCTATAAATTCCACCCGTATACGATCCACGTGTTAAGAGGCTTAAATCGCCCTTACCCGTGAAGGGGAGTGTTGGAGATGAAATAGTGCCACATTGCCTAAAACACCTAGCCTCTATACACATATAACACTATGGGCCTCTCCACTCATTGCCAATTGGTTTTGAGTTGGAAGCCCAGAAATTTTACAGTATTATCAATTTGCACCAAGAAAGATGCAAGGTGTTGTAACGGAAAGAAAACAGAATGAATTTCATTGTGAAAGGCATGCCTTAGCACATAACAGAAATCAACAGGGTTGTGATACCATATTTCGAGAAATAAATCATGCTAGACAACAACAATTAGGATGTGTTAGGTGATTTCAGTGAGATATGGATTTTGTTTTTGACATTTATTTGCTTTTACCGGTGCAGCTAATGTGGTCGGGCGACATAGTTGGAGGGGCAGGTTTTTAGGTTAAATACGTGTCAAGAAATAAAGATGGGACACATACTCAATGTATGTGGCCTGACCGCATCTTAGACGGAGGATACTTTTATCCTTTCACCAAACTTATACACTGAGAATGTAAAATTCAAAATCCTTATGGATGAATCAACACAACAGTATTTTATATAAAAACCAAGTAGCTCATCTAATTAGGGACGGAGGGAGTATAAGATATGATCATGCGGGAGAGTTAACAACTGCTCGGTAGAAGGGGGCCTACTCTACTGTCTCCGTATTTTCTATGAATCTCAGAGAGACAGACCAACTAAGAGATACATAGCTCTAGTTCTGATTTGTTCTTGTTGTGAGAGACCCAACATAATGTTCCACTTCCAGAAAAATTATTTGAGACTAATTACTAAAATCTTCCCTGAAGCTATCTAGAAGATAGTGTGAGGGCAGATACTCGACTTAGCGGCTTTTGTTAAGGAATTACTTAATGTGTGATATTTCTAATCTAGAAATATCTAGACAAGTTAGGTGATCAAAAATAACTAAATAATGTGATATCTTAGTGTTTGTGGGTGAAGATGGTTTCTGCTGATTTCGGTAATTTTGGGTTTGTGGTTGAGAAACGAATTTAAACCCTAAACAATGTACTGCAAAGGAGTACTTTAGATTCGAGAGATCAATCTGTACAAATCCGGCCTAAACCAAGAAATGACCGTTCCAGACTTGCTTCGGTCACAAAGTGGAGGAGAATGGGTTGGTTTTGGGGAGGGAAGCAAAGAAAGTGATGAGACCAGAATAGTTGATTCTGGAAGAGTAGTTGGGTTACGACTTGTATCAGAAAGTGGGAAGCTAACGTATGAAAAGATAGCAAACGTATTCTGAGTGGTGTATGCTCCTTACTGAACTTCATCTTCGGTGGAAATAGGTAATACCTATTTATACAAGTCGAAGTGAAACGTACTCTGGTCTCATTAAGGAATGGAAAAATGGGTGAGTAAATGGGAGGAGGTGGTAACGTTAACGCATGGAATTGATGTTCCATAAAAACAACGTTTCACCATTAACTCCTTGTACTTACTAACCCCCTCATCCTTATGACACTTCCTTATGACGGGTGTAGTGTGGCCGCACGTTTTAAACCGCCAAACCAATACCCAAAAAGGATCCCCCAGTTTGTGATATGTCTTGATGTCTCGAATGTTTTTTTGGAAAACATGTAGCATGTTGTTGTTGCCTGGAAAGTCGTGCTTGGGAGACTCGCTAGCTTGGTGACCTCCGACGGTCGAGATTTTGCATCTTAAGACGAGAGGTAGCCGTTGATCGTTGCACGCTTTCGTTTTGGTGGACGTATAGGGAAGGCCAGCATGTGGCGCGACAAGGTTGGCATGTCGTTGGCATGGCAAGCCTTGGCGCGGTTTGGTGTGTCCAAACTTGGGTTTTGGGTCAAAGGTTACCATGTGTTGTCTGGTAACCTCGGACGGTTAGGATTTGCTCCTGGGATTGAAGGGCGACCATTGATTGTCGCACGCCTTCACTTTGGTATCTGCGTAGGGAAGGCCAGCATGGTGGCGCGGCCAGGTTAGCATGGTTTGGAGTGGCCAAACTTAGGTTTTCAGGCCAAAGGTTACCATGTGTTGTCTGGTAACCTTGGATGGCTAGGATTTTCTCCTGGGATTGAAGGGGGACCATTGATTGTCGCACGCCTTTGTTTTCGTAGCCGCATAAAGAAGGCCAGCATGGTGGCGCAGCTAGGTTGGCATGTCGTTGGCATGGTTTGCGTGGCCAAACCTAGGTTTTCGGGCCAAAGGTTACCATGCATTGTTTAGTAACCTTGGATGGCTAGGATTTGCTTCTGGGATTGAAGGGGGACCGTTGATTGTCGCACGACTTTGTTTTGGTAGACGCGTAGGGAAGGCCAACATGGTGGCGCAGCTAGGTTGACATGTCGTTGGCATGGCATGGTTTGGGCCAAGGAAAGGTGCGGTTTGGCTTGGCATGGTGGGGCTAAGGGTTTGTCATGTCGTGGGCGCATGGTGCGTCTAGCATGGCTAGGGCCAAGGCAAGGTGCGGTTTGCATCGGCATGTGGGGCCCGGGGTTTGGCGTGAATGCTTTGGCTTGGCATGGCGGAGCCAAGGACTTGGCATGCCATGGGCGCATGGTGCATCTAGCATGGCTAGGGCTAAGGAAAGGTGCGGTTTGGCATGGTATGTGGGGCCAAGGGTTTGGCGTGAATGGTTTCGCTTGGCATGGCGGGGTAAGGGCTTGGCATGCCATCGGCGCATGGTGCGGCTAACATGGATAGGACCAAGGCAAGGTGCGGTTTGGCTTGGCATGTGGGGCAAAGGGTTTGGCGTGAATGGTTTGGATTGGCATGGCGGGGCCAAGGGCTTGGAATGCCATGGGCGCATGGTGCGACTAGCATGTCTAGGGCCAAGGCAAGGTGCAGTTTGGCTTGGCATGTGGGGCAAAGGGTTTGGCGTGAATGGTTTGGCTTGGCATGGCGGGGACAAGGGATTGGCATGCCATGGGCGCATGGTGCGTCTAGCATGGCTAGGCCCAAGGGAAGGTGCGGTTTGGCTTGGAATGGGGGTCCAAGGGTTTGGCGTGACCAAGCTAGGGTTTTCGGGTTAAAGGTTACCATGCGTTGTCTGGTAACCTTAGACGACTAAGATTTGCGTCTTAGATAGCAAGATGGCCGTAGATTGTTGCAGGCCTTTGTTTTAGCGACCAGCGTTGTGCATGGCGTGTTGGAACGACAAGCATGGTTGGCATGCTTTAGCGAGAAGATGTGGCTGGCATGGTTTTCCATTGGCACAGGGGTGAGACTAGCATGGTTGGCATGCCTTGGCGCGGTAGGTGTGGCTGGCACGGTTTTCCATTGGCACGGTGGTGCGGCTAGCATGGTTGGCATGCCTTGGCGCGGTAGGTGTAGCTGGCACGGTGGTGCGGCTAGCATGGTTGGCATGCGTTGGCGCGGTAGGTATGTGGCTGGCACGGTGGTGCGGCTAGCATGGTTGGCATGCCTTGGTGCGGTATGTGTGGCTGGAATGGCTTACCATTAGCACAGGGGTGCAGTAGCATGGTTGGCATGCCTTGGAGCGGTAGGTGTGGCTGGCATGGCTTGCCATTGGCACAGGGGTGCGGCTAGCATGGTTGGCATGCCTTGGCGCGGTAGACGTGGCTGGCATGGTTTGCCATTGGCACATGTGGTGTGGGAATTAGGGTTTGGCCTATCGGAACTCTAATCAGTATTAAATTAGAAAAAAGGTACCCTGGTAATTTTCTTGCACACATATTAAAGAGTTCAATAAATGCGTTTTAGCCCTGTGACGTCACTGTCTGGCTAGGGTTTTACGATTTTAACCCTAAGCTAAAAACCCCCATCAACATTATATCCCCTGCTTAGCTCGGAATGAGAGCTTCGTTGCAAGGTAAGCATAAGATGGTGACATGCTAGGATAGGAAATGAAACAACAAGCCGTGATAAGATGGTCAGGAAGGTCCCACTTACCTTTTTCGAGGTTGAAGAGAGTTTGTGCTTCCCGTGTTTGGCGACCCTACATAAATTGTACTGGGGATGCAGACCATGGAGTGGTGAGACGAAAATTGCTGGCTTGGTCTGGTCGTAAATCACCTTGACCGGGCTAGGGAAAGCCATGACGCTGACTTGGCGAATTTGTTGGTATTGGCAAGTTCAGGGCGCGGACGGCTTGGAGCGGCAAAGCATGGCGGACGGTTTTGGCACATGAGTCCAAGGAATGGCGCGGACGGTCTTGGCGTGATGAGGCCACAGCGATGGAACGAATAACTTGGCACGGTGAGGTCATGGCAAGGTTTGGTTTGGCGTGTGCGTCCAAGGCATGGCGCGGACGTTCTTGGCGTGGCAAATTTATCTTCGCGGGACCGGTAGCCTCTTTCCCTTACTTGGCTCAAAATAGGAAATCGTTTCCTTATCCAAAACTCCCAAGTATCACGCCTATAAAAGGAGGTCCGACCTCTCCTTCAAATTCACACCTCCATTATATATTTTTCTTACTCTGGCCATGTGATAACAGTAAAGAGGACAAGCGAATCCCAGGTATGTCTACCAGCACTCCCTCTTTAACTCGTTTTTTTTTTGTTAGCGCAAACCCTAGCTGTAGATGTACCTCTTCATGATCTTGTAGAAAATATTTCCTTTCGGTGTTGGTATGAATCCTAGCCTTAGGTATGCCTTGCACGAACTTGTAATAAGAATTATGCGTGAATGTCGTGGTGATGCAGAGTCTGTCAGTCCCCATTTCTTCGTATATGTGCAAAATGACTTTGAAACCAATTGGCTTGCGTCCAGGATGGCCTTCCTGCGTCTAATAAAATAATTTCCATGCACTTTCCGTAATGATCTCTTCGTATTGTTCCAGTATAGACGAAAGCAATGTAAGAGAATTTTCGTTAGGATATCAACAATTTCTGGCGTACCGAAGGATGCTGGCAATTCCAAGCAAAACGTGGATGATGAATTCTTCACGATAGTTTCTGCCAGGAGAAGTCATCTTAAGCATGCGCCGATTCTTCTGATTGGTCCGGAGAGTGAGGGAGGGGATCGGTAGGTTCCGCCTGTAAATGTCTCCATGAGGAAATAATATTTCGCCTATCTTATTGATTTCAGAATCTCCGTGAATCCATTGCGTTCCTTTGATAAATGGATGCAATTTATTATAAGTCAAGATTGTGTGAGAGCTAGTTTTACCAAGGCACAAATCATTGATGTTGTCGCGGCTTCTACATCACTTTAAATTATGAAAGACATCCCGGGCTTGGTTTCTTTCATCTCCAGGTGGTGTACAAATACTCATACTAGGGGTGTCAACGGGTCCGGGTCCTCCCAGGTATCACTAGACCCGGACCCGGACCCCTACTTATAAAGGTCGGGTCCGGGTCCTAACGGTTCCGGGTCCGGTTCCTAAATTTGTGGACCAAGAACCAGACCCGTTTAAATACCCGGGTACCCGTCGGTTCCGGGTACCCATTGAGTCTTAAGAAAACTATTAAAAAAACCTCAAAAACTTAATATTTTTCTTTTTTTTGGCTTGGATTTGAATAATTTTTATAAAAATTTATTTTTATTTCTTATTAATGTACTAAATAAAGATAAAATGTAAGAGAAAAATTTAAAACGAGTAAAATATCAAAGCTAAAACTAGCAAAAACATGAATAAAAGTATGAATAAACGGGTACCCGATACCCGCGGGTACCCAACGGGTATTACCCGTTAGGACCCGTTTAGATTCGGGTCCAATCGGGTAATTACCCGTCGGGTCCTAAGTTGCTAACGGGTCCAACTTTAGGACCCGGAACCGGACCCAAGTCTATCGGGTCCGGTTCCGGTTCCGGGTAATGGGTACCCATTGACAGCCCTAACTCATACGGCTGTATGCAGGTGGGGAGAAATGAATATATCCATAGAAAGTGTAGTCATCCTGCTGAATCTTCCCATGACAGGAAATCTCAACATCAAGCTGTCAGATGATGAAGAAAAAATGCGTACCACCCTGGTTGCGAAGTCGAAAGGGTTTGTTAGAAAAGAGAATGAGACGAAGTGTTTCTATATCCGGTGGATATCTCAATGGTTCCCTGATGAGCTGGCACCGGATCAAAAGAATAGTACACTCCACGTCGCGGCATTCTTGGCTCTTTGGTTATCCTGGAATGTTTTCGATGATGGCTCCGGTAAGAAGGAGCGATAAGGCCGGAACTCATTAATTTTGCTATAAGATTGGCGAAAGAATTCGTTCTCCCCATTGGCGGTTTGTTTCTCGGTTCTCTTTACACAAACTTGGATCATCTGGCTATGGACATGCACGCTTCAAATGGTAACATGAAAGTGGACTCATATGTTCACGTTGATTTTCTCCAGGCGTGGCTATTGAGCATTTTGAAAAATACGCTTCTAAACCGTTGGCTTCGCTTCCCGCATCTTAGGGTGGTTCGAGAATACTTCGTTGGTCGAATAGGCGCCAAAGAGCTGGCACAAACCTGGTTGATTTCCTTGATAATTCGTGCGTCGTTAATTTTCGTCCATGGGCCCCGGTGTGTTCATCCATATTCCAGGTCAATACTTTTGCTTTTGCTCCAAACATGTCTTTGCTTTCTGACGTAGGGAACTTGGGCGTCGGGAAGGTTGTATTCATGCGGAGTTGCACGTCTGGTTATATACCGTCTTTCTTTCGAGGATCGTGTCAGGAAATCTCTTACAATATTGATTGGGCATCTCGGCATATGGGTTTAGACCAAGGGATCCCTTTCGTTCGTCATCTGGTAGCTCCAGAGGACTCATTATCGGTCGTTCTTGATGCTAGCGTTCTCATGTCGGGCAAAATCCTCCCTTTATTGCTTTCGGAACGAAATCCTTCGACTACCTCCAAGTATTACGCGTTCTGGCAGAGTGAATTCCTTATCATCCAGGAATTTATGAAAGTCGTAGTGGAGAACACCCGTGGTAGGCCTTCTGCCGCGATTTTAGCAAAGCATCCGTTGTTAAGGGATTCTTCTTCATCTAAACGAAAATACGCTAGCCTGGATGTGGATAGTCCCCAAGCAAATGAGCGAAGGTCTAAAAGCCGTGCTGGTGGTTTTCAGTCGGGTCTGAAGGATCTTCCGACTTTTAGTTCTTCCAATATGCAGGTACATATGATTTTCTTCTTGATTTCAGTTGGATCGTGTATATCCTTGTTTCTTTTCTGAGAATGCGTCTCGTATATTTCCTAGGGTCTCAGCAACTGAATGCCTTTGCCAAACTTGCAAGTAGTCAGAAAAAATTGCTTCTCGAGACGGAGGGTGGCAGTACTAAGCCTATTTATGGTGGTGGGGAAACCGAGAAGGATGAAAGCTCAGAGTCTAAAGATGGCGAGAGTAGTTCTTTCGATAGTAGTGCCGAATCTTCCTCTAGTCGGTTTAAAAGCGAATCAGTGAGTCTTCTCCATGATCTTCTTCTTCTTCTTCCTTTTTTTCTTTTTTGAAGAGTGTCTAAGCCGTGATATCAAAGAGCTAAGCCGGTTCTGAAGATGAACTTGAAAAGGAAACTAGTAAAGACACGGCTTTGTTTCCAACCTTGTCAGCCAAGCCTGGTAGCTTTGAAACAGAGGCCAATCAAGATGGAAGCGTTGTTGTGACTCAGACATCGGAGATTGCTCATGTGAATGTTGGCGCAATTGTTGTTAGGAATCCTTTGCCAATTACTGACGCAGGCGCCACCTTTGTTCCTCCATACCTTGTTCCTTATCCGGATCACGTGTTGATTGGGGGACTTAGCGTTCCAGCTAAACATGCGGTGTTATACACCAAGATATGAGAAAGCTACGGTCATATTTCCATGACCAAGAAAATTACTAGTCGATCCGCGCAGGTCAAGCGTGTGGAGGAAGCCTTGTCTTCGATTAACGACATGCGCAACATGACTGGTCACACGGTTTATGTGGATGTAATCTCAAGTTGGAGGTTTCATCGCGATATGTGCATAAAGTTTGAGTTCAATGCTGCTTGGTTCGTTGACGGTTTCTCTGAGGTTGAGAAGCTGCTGGTCGAAACATCCGAAGGTCCTTCCGCAGACATGGTGAAGAAGCAGGAAGCGGAATTCAAAAGATTGTGCAGGCAGCAGCTGAAGTTGGAAAGGGTGGCTCTCTAGAGCACGAGGGAGGCCTTTGCTAAGAGGATCAATCCGTTGTTGGAAAACTTTCCTTGAATACATTTCTGTATTCGAACTTCTTATTTTTTAGGTTTTTTTTTTTTTTTTTTTTGAAAGGAAAATGGAAACGCTTGGTCTATGGTTTTGATTTTCTGTATTTTTTGGGTTGAAAGATAAATGTTACCTTGATGGTTTTGGATTATTCTTTTGGAATGAATTGTTTAGGAATGAATTTTCTTTGGAAATGATGTCATCTTGGTTATGATTGAAAGTGTTGCAAGCATCCTAGGAAAACCATGGAACCGTGCATTTGGTAGATGACATGGGGTGAAACATAACATGGCTATTATTTTTATCATTCCCGTGAAAACTTAAAAGAACGAACCATGTATCTTTTCTAGGTAGGAATTACTTGGTTTTTTAGGTCTCCCGATGAAAAGGAAACCTTCCGGGTGCACAACCAAGTTTTATGGGAAGCACCGCCGTTATTGTGGAAAGTCCCCATACATTATTGAGTTGCAAGATAACCGAGTCACTGATTCTTGGGCGGATCGTTTGCTTCAATTTTCTGGGAAGTCCCCAGTTATTCCTTGTCTTGTCATGACTAATAATCGAGTCGTCTGGTAACTGAGTCATCGATCCCTGACCGGATTGCCTACTTCTACCATCTTGATGTTTGGGTCGAATCATGAGATCGATGGTTGGAAATTGACATTGTAACCTAAAGATAAATCTCCCACTGTGGTCGCCAATTGTTTGTGGGTGAAGATGGTTTCTATTGATTTCGGTTATTTCATGTATGTGGTTGAGAAACGAATTTACAATGTACTGCAAGGGAGTACTTTAGATTCGAGAGATCAATCTATACAAGTCCGGCCTAAGACAAGAAATGGTCGTTCCGGAATTGCTTCGGTCACAAAGTGGAGGAGAATAGGTTGGTTTTGGGGAGGGAAGCAAAGAAAGTGATGAGACCAGAATAGTTGATTCTGGAAGAGTAGTTGTGTTACAACTTGTATCAGAAAGTGGGAAGCTAACGTATGAAAAGCTAGCAAACGTTTTTTGAGTGGTGTATGCTCCTGACTGAACTTCTTCTTCGGTGGAAATAGGTAATACCTATTTATACAAGTCGAAGTGAAACGTACTCTGGTCTCATTAAGGAATGGAAAAATGGGTGAGTAAATGGGAGTAGGTGGTAACGTTAACGCATGCAATTGATGTTCCATAAAACCGTTAACGCATGCAATTGATGTTCCATAAAAAGAATGTTTCACCATTAACTCCCTGTATTTACTAACCGCATCATCCTTATGACACTTCCTTATGACGGGTGTAGTGTGCGCCGCACGTAGTAGTTTGGCATGCCGTTGGCATGGTTTGGCGTGGCCAAACTTAGGTTTTCGGGCCAAAGGTTACCATGCGTTGTCTGGTAACCTTGGATGGCTAGGATTTTCTCCTGGGATTGAAGGGGGACCGTTGATTGTCGCACGCCTTCGTTTTGGTAGCTGCGTAGGGAAGGCCAGCATGGTGGCGCAGCTAGGTTGGCATGCCGTTGGCATGGTTTGGCGTGGCCAAACTTAGGTTTTCGATACAAAGGTTACCATGCGTTTTCTGGTAACCTTGGATGGATAGGATTTTCCCCTGGGATTGAAGGGGGACCGTTAGTTGTCGCACGCCTTCGTTTTGGTAGCCGCGTAGGGAAAGCCAGCATGGTGGCGCGGCTAGGTTGATATGTCGTTGGCATGGTTTGGGCCAAGAAAAGGTGCGGTTTGGATTGGCATGGTGGGGCCAAGGTTTGGCATGTCGTGGGTGCATGGTGCGGCTAGCATGGATAGGGACAAGGCAAGGTGCAGTTTGGCTCGGCATGTAGGGCCAGGGGTTTGGAGTGAATGGTTTGGCTTGGCATGGCGGGGCCAAGGGCTAGGCATTCCATAGGCGCATGGTGCGGCCAGCATGTCTAGGGCCAAGGCAAGGTGCGATTTGGCTTGGCATGTGGGACCAAGGGTTTGGCGTGAATGGTTTGGCTTGGCATGGCGGGGCCAAGGGCTTGGCATGCCATGGGTGCATGGTGCGTCTAGCATGGCTAGGGACAAGGCAAGGTGCGGTTTGGCTTTGCATGTGGGGCCAAGGGTTTGGCTTGGCATGGCGGGGCCAAGGGATTGGCATGCCATGGGTGCATGGTGCGGCTAACATGGATAAGGCCAAGGCAAGGTCAGTTTTGCTTGGCATGTGGGGCCAAGGGTTTGGCGTGAATGGTTTGGATTGGCATGGCGGGGCCAAGGGCTTGGCATGCCATGGGCGTATGGTGCAGCTAGCATGGCTAGGTACGAGGCAAGGTGCGGTTTGGCTTTGCATGTAGGGCCAAGGGTTTGGCGTGAATGGTTTGGCTTGGCATGGAGGGGCCAATGGCTTGGCATGCCATGGGCGCATGGTGCAGCTAGCATGGCTAGGGCCAAGGCAAGCTGCGGTTTGGCTTTGTATGTGGGGCCAAGGGTTTGGCGTGAATAGATTGGCTTGGCATGGCGGGGCCAAGGGCTTGGCATGCCATGGGCGCATGGTGCGGCTAGCATGGCTAGGGCCAAGGAAAGGTGCGATTTTGCTAGCATATGGGGCCAAGGGTTTGGCGTGAATGGTTTGGCTTGGCATGGCGGGGCCAAGGGCTTGGCATGCCATGGGCGCATGTTGCGGCTAGCATGGCTAGGGCCAAGGCAAGGTGCGGTTTGGCTTGTCATGTGGGGCCAAGGGTTTGGCGTGACCAAGCTAGGACCGTGACCAAGCTAGGGGTTTTGGGTTAAAGGTTACCATGCGTTGTCTGGTAACCTTGGACGGCTAAGATTTGCGTCTTAGATGGAAAGATGGTCGTAGATTGTTGCAAGCCTTTGTTTTGGAAACCAACATTATGCATGGCGTATTGGAACGGCAAGCATGGTTGGCATGCTTTAGCGAGAAGATATGGCTGGCATGGTTTGCCATTGGCACGGGGTGATACTAGCATGGTTGGCATGCCTTGGCGCGGTAGGTGTGGCTGGAATGGTTTGCCATTGGCAAGGTGGTGCGGCTAGCTTGGTTGGCCTGCCTTGGCGAGGTAGGTGTGGCTGGCACGATGGTGCAGCTAGCATGTTGGCATGCCTTGGCGTGGTAGGTGCGTGGATGACATTGTTTTCCATTGGCACAGTGGTGCGGCTAGCATGGTTGGCATGCCTTGGCGTGGTAGGTGTGGCTGGCATGGCTTGCCATTGTCATAGGGGTGCGGCTAGCATGGTTGGTATGCCTTGGTGCGGTAGATGTGGCTAGCATGGCTTTCCATTGGCACAGGGGTGCGGCTAGCTTGGTTGGCATGCCTTGGCGCGGTAGACGTGGCTGGCATGGTTTTCCATTGGCACATGTGGTATGGGAATTAGGGTTTGGCCTATCGGAACCCTAATCAGTATTAAATTAGAAAAAAAGTACCCTGGTAATTTTCTCACAGACATATGAAAGAGTTCAATAAATGCGTTTAAGCCATGTGACGTCATTGTCTGGCTAGGGTTTTACGATTTTAACCCTAAGCTAAAAACCACCATCAACGCTTAGTTAATCAGTCAATTGATGTTATATCTTCTTTTAACCGCTTAGCTTATCAAGATTTTTCTAGATTAGCAGTATCACAAAATAACACCGTATCTTAATTCAAGTCCCCTTTCAAATCGAAACTTGTTTTATTTACCACACTTTTGAATCTGCACCGACCACTTTAGAGGTCCAACTAATGAAACTCAAATGTTTCATATACATGTAACCGAATATCTTTGGTTAGACCGACCACAAAGCCACTTCTTTGACAACCCCTCGTCAAATCTAATCTACAAAATAAGCCTACATATTATTCAGCAGTCTCAAATGCTTATATAGAATCAGTGTTAATGCCATACAATATCATAATGTTGGGACAAAATCATTCTAACTTTTGAGATCATTCTAACTTTTTCATGCGAACAAATAAAATTTTTGTGAATTATGTATTTCCATATCAAGAACACACTAGTCTAGTCATTAACTTAAAATTCAAATCCATGAACAGGTTGGAGTTCCTATAGTTACATTGTGACCCTAAACTAAATATAAGCATTTTCTCGGTATGCATTGATCAAACAAGATATATACAATTGAACTAGTTTCAGTTATCCATGATTTGAATTGAAAACACTTTTGATCATCCAATTTTCCCTTTTTTCTATCCCATACAGTAGTAGTAGATAACAATTGTGATGAAAAGCATGAAAGTACTAATCCAAAACATATATCCACATTGGAGGCAACCCAATCTTTATTTTCGAACTAACAAAACAAGCAGTAGAGCTAATAACGTAAAGCTAGAGTGGCAAGAATAGAACAAAAAGGGACATACAATGTACACTGTATAACTTGCAAAGTCATAAAATCTATGTATCGTTACCCTTGCAATCAACTTAAGAAATCATCCCCTTGAAGCAGCTCTTGGTGTTTGTACCATAAGTAAAAATGCCACATAATGGGTCAAATTGGTACTTGAATCATCTATTAGCCCTCATCCATGCCCACTAACCAGCCAACCGAAGAAGCCCGCCAGCCTGCCCAGTATCACATAAAATCAATGACCAGTCAATGGTCAAAGTCAACGCCCGGTCAATGGTCAAAGTCAGTCATCGATCAATGTCAATGTCGTGTTGCCGATGATCTTTGCCATGCGATTTCCACTCTTGTTTCAGTGGTGTTGCCAACCAATTTCCAGCTAAATACTATATCGCATCGCCCGGCCGGTCTTTTACCCACGGTCTTCGTCATTTGTAATGCCAGCCATCCTCCATCCATGTTGCTAACCATTATGCATGTCACCAAGTCAATCCAGTCGGCCAGCCAGCATCCATCCATACTACCAGCAATTATGCCTGTCAACTATCAATCTAGTCTGCCAGCATGCAGAATTAATTCTAGAGGCATGAATGAGCAGTTTCATGCGAATTAATTCAGGAGGTATGAATGAGCGAGTTTCATGCAGAATTAAAGATGGAGGCATGAATGAGCAGTTTCATGCGGAATTAAACATGGAAGCATGAATGAGCAGTTTCATTCAGAATTAATGCAAGTTAAAGTAAATACCATTTATATTCAGAATGGTATAAATGGAGGGGGGGAATTCTAAAGGGAAAAAGAAAAAAAGATAGCTGAAGAGAGGTAGCAAATAGAGAAAAAAATACATTGTAATACAAATATCAATAAAATATTTCTCCCCAAGGGGATTTGTCCGTTGACGTAGGAAAACCATGCCGAACTTTAAATTCGTGCCTCTCATCTTTATGTAATTTGATGTTTTTAACCCTGTTTTCATCAACATACCAAAATCATCGTGTTTAGTATCCGGAAATATTTCTGGGTGCAAACATTGGCACCGACTAAGAGGACTACGAGAAAAGGAATCGTGTTTTCCCATTGAGAAAAGTTGTACAAAATGCTTCAAAATCGAGTCCGTTAAAAAACTGTTTGAACATCGTGAAAAATCGCACTGCATGATCCAATTGATCGTGCTTCCTGCGACCCATTTTGATCGTAATAGTTGTAGTCCAGTTGATCGTAGCTGCTGCTGACTAGTTAATCACAATTATTGTAGTCCAATTGATCGCAACTGCTGCAATCCAGATTCGCAATTCGAGATTTACTGAAGTTATTACCTTCTGAAACCACTAAAATTGCATTAATACAACGCCTGATGAAACTATTGTCAGGACGTTCGGTCCACTCAGTAAAAGATAGCGTAAAAACATCATCAAAATTGTTGCTAGATATTCGATCTGCAATATGGATGGGTCTAGTTTTGATTTCAATCACTGCAGATCGGTGGTCGCAATTTATTGCGATCGATTAATCACGATTCATTGCGGTCGAGTTGATCATGGCTAGCTGCTGGTCTTGTGTGATCGGAAGCCACCAATGCTGACTCACTGCAAACATCGCAAAAATTATTGGCAGGATGTTCGATCTGCAGCACGTTACGGTCCAAAATTCATCCATAACATATCAGCAGCATAGTCGAGTTCGTAGCTTGTCAAAATCACCTCCACCATGTCCGAGTTCCAAGTCCATTGCTACCTGCCCCAGTTGCACATACGACAAACACATGAGGCGGAAACCCTAAGGAAAAACCTCCAGCAAAGCATCGTAAAAGTTTCCTGAAAGGTCCACAAAGGCATCTCAAATAACCGTTACAAAAAACTGTTATAGAAAAGTTCATGAGAAAAGACGACAGTCCAGGAATAATGTTGCAGAAAGTTCAAGGAGAAAAGACAACAATACTCAAAATTATTGCACAGGGTAAGACAACAAAGATAACACTTCCACCAGCCGTTGCAGAAGCAAAGATCACAGTCCAAGAAAAGTGTTGCGAAAAGCGCAAAAAAAAAAAAACGGCGGCCAAGCCCGACAGCTGTTTAAAATCCGTCACCCTGGAAAAATTTCGATGCTTCCAGTTACATCAAACTCCGATGGGTCATGTATATCAACTGTTGATTCTCTGTGGTACATCAACCTTTGATGATCTGCGGTACATCAAAATTCAAAACTCTGGAGAAATTTCGATGCTTCAGGTAACATCAAACTTCGATGCTCTATGTATATCACCCTTCGATGCCTTGTGGTACATCAAACTTTGATGCTCTACATATATCAACCTTCGATGCTTAGCGGTACATCAAACTTCGATGATCTGTGGTATAACAAACATCGATGCATATTGCCTAGTTAGCACGCCACGTCAGCGCAAGGGATCTAGTCATCGACTGCCATGTCAGCAATTTGGTCAAGTCAGCATGACACGTCATCCGCCAAGTCAGCAAGGTACTATACCACATCAGTACAATTGCCACGTCAGCAATGCCACGACAACTGTGTCTCATCAGTGTTTTCGACCATCCGTTGGTTGCCACGTCAGCTGTGTCTCGTCAGTGTTTTTGACCATCCGCTGGTTGCCACGTCACTAGAACAGATCAACCAGCACCGACCACGTCATCAGCCTCGACACAGTCAGCAGCACACTGTGCGATGACGTCAGCAGATGCTAACACTGTTGGGATATTCCGCATGCAATTCGGCGTCGTTTGCATATACCAACAATATTCCGTTACCATTAGGTTAACGGACGATGTTATCTTCCGTCATGACGTCATCACGACGTCATCATCAGCAGTGTCGACATCTTCATCTTCTCCGCAACGATGACAAAAATAGCGGCGTAGGCACCCGGCCGGCGATTCTTCGGCAGCTTGATCCATTCTCATTTCGGTGTAACGCGTCGCAACATAATATCATACATCTGATTCGGTGTAGCACGATGCAACTTAATATCGTAAATCTGATTCGGTGTAGCACGGAGCAACTTAATATCATACATCTGATTCGGTGTAACACAACACAACTGAATATCATACATCTGATTCGGTGTAGCACGACGCAACTTAAAATCGTATATCCGATTGGGTGTAGCACGATGCAACTTAATATCGTAGATCTGATTCAGCGCATCACGGTAAAGTTTAATTCCATGGCCCCTTGGTAATTTTACCCCATACTGTTATCCTTGAGGAGAATTACGCCCCATGGTGGGCTTGAGCACATTTTTCCTCAATTTTGCATCTTTGATATCTTCTTCATTCCACATCCGAATTGGGTGATTTTCGGATCGTTGCGATCGCATTTTAATATTCTACATCATGAAGGTAAAATTCTTACATTTGGAGAAGAATATTTTTGGAGCAAGGGCTCACCGAACAATTTTGTTTCCACGATAACTTCTTCTTCGTGCATCCAAACTGAGTGATTTTCGGCTTGTTGCGATCGCATGTCAATTTGTAACAACATGAGGGAGGAATTTCAACATTTAAAGAACGATTATTTTCTGAGAATGGAGCGACGACATCAAAAAAGGACGTACTCAACGTTTGTGAACGTTATTGTGTCGATTTTTATCAAAAAATCGCTCATATGCAAAGTTCGTGAGTGCAAATACAACAGCTGCAGTCCAGTTGATAGAATTGCTGCAGTCTCTTTACACATAACTTCTACAGTCCAGATGATAGAGCAGTTGTAGTCCAGTTCCTCAGCAAATATTGCAGTCCAGTTGATCGAACTGCCGCAATTCTTTTTCGTATAATTATTGCAGTCCAGTTAATCGAACTGTTGTAGTCCAGATTTCCTCAAAACTGTTTCAATACAGTTTTCCTCATAACTGCTTCAGTCCAGTTTTACTTATAACTGTCATAGTTCAGCTGATCGTAGTTGCTGAAATACAGTTCCATGGCAACTGTATTCAATCCAGTTTTGATTCAACTGGTGCATTCCAGTACCATCTGCAGAGACAAATCTATTAGATGAGTCAAGCCGACACGCTAAGGCAACTACACTAGTCATCGCCGCTGGAAAACGTCAACATAGCCAATGGACATCTTAATCACCTCATAAACGAAATCGCAATAACACTTTTAATACGGTACGTATAATATTTACATATTTTCGTATCTTTTTATAAATCATGCATACCTTTGTTCAATGAGATACCTATAATGTGGCGAGCATTTTCTCACGAGGAGATGCACACATTTTAATCCTGCGCGCATCTAGAATAGTGGGATTCCCCCCTCCCGCGCGAATTTTAGATAGCATACATCTTCAAAATCTCATGCGCGAGAAAAATGCGGCAAGGTAGTATATCCTTGTGCGAGCATTGAGCAGCATGATAATCACTATCTTCTGGGGGCGAGTTGCTTGCATATCACTTCAACGTGACTGACTATCACTTGGAGGCGAGATATGTAACACCTCATGGTCTAAAATAACTCTTTTGGGGCGAGCTGCGTAACACTCCATACGCTTGGGGGCGAGTTACAAAACACCTAAATGCAATGCGAAATTCAGTTCCTGAAAATCGAAACAAAAGGTAACCCAAACTTCTTAATCCTCAAACGAGTTACAGGATTAAGAGGGGGAGAGCATACACTCTAATATTTTGATGCAATTATAGCGATAAGTAATGTTAAATTGCTTCTGATTAAGTTGATCAATTGTTGTAGTTCGGTTCTTAAGAAAATTTCGCACTCGAGTTGGGCCGCTTAACCGATCACGATCAGTTTTTGCTCATCAATTTTGTATTGATTGGACGTATGGCCCGATGCGGTCTAGTTTTATTTATAATATTTACACTAAGATTTATCGAAATGTTTAAGTCTACTCCCTCGGTGATGCGGCAATTTGATCAAAACTGCTGCGATCCGGATATGCTCGTTCATTTGCTTGCTGATCCGGTGATCGAAGTTCTAACGATCTGCATAGCTCGTAAAGCCTGCCGATCGATTGATCGCAATTTCTTTGCGGTGTAACTTTGTTCGTTTGCTGCCAATCCGGTGATCGAATGCGCTCTGATCCGGCTATGTTCGCAATTCTTGATCCGGTGGACGCGGCTGGTACGGCATAATTTGCTCGTCATTGTTGTAGCTCGGTGATCGAAGATCTGCCCGGTCGGCTATGTTCGCAGCTCTGCAGATCGCTTTGATCGCGTCTGCTGCGGTGTAATTTTGCTCGTCGTTGTTGTAGCTCGTTGATCGAATTTCTGCGGTCAGCTATGTTCGCGGCTCACGGAGTCGGTGATCGCAGCTGCTGCAGTGTAATTTTGCTCGTTGTTGTTGCGATAAATTTGATCGCATTTCTTCCTTTGATCCGGTATATTCGCGGCTCTGTGATCCGGTGATCGCGATTCTTTGCGATGCGGCATTGCTCGTTCTTTATTCTGATCCGGTGATCGAAGCTTATGCGATCCGGCCTTGTTCGCGGCTCCTGCGGTCCAGTTGATCGAAGTTGTTGCGATCCATCATAGCTGCGTCGCTCACGCATTCCGGCTATGTTCGTAGTCCATCATAGCTCGTCCAGTGATCCGGTGATCGTGTTCTTTGCAATCGGCTATGTTCGCGACTCTTGCGGTCCCAGTGATCACAAGCTGCTGCGGTGCGGCTTTGCTCGTTCTTTGTTGCGGCCCTAGGCGATCGGAGCTCTGCGAGTTCGGCTCTGTTCACAACTCCTGCAATCTGGCTGATCGCAGCTGCTGCACACCAGCTTTGCTCAATCTTCATTACTACCTGTTTTTGCTCAGATTCTTCAGAGGAAATTTTTTTGTGGCCGTCATGATCCAGTTTACCTCAATCACTACAATCCAGTTCCGCATCAACTATTGTGATCTAGTCGACATATTCGGCTTCATACATCCGATTCATATAACTATTGAAGACATATAAAGATCGATGTCACAGCCAAGACCATTGGAGGTCCAACAACACACAAAGTCTGTTACCATATCAACTACTAAAGGTTCACACCCTTTCGCTCACAACTACCACAGTCTAGTTTTACATCAACAGTTATCGCTCACTTTCAACATCACTCCGCCCCAGTATCACGTTTCCGTTGCAGTCTAGTTCAGCCTTCAGTCCAGTTGTTGCATATATACAACAACTGTTCAAGCCCAACTGTTACCCGCCGACCTCTCAGTCACAATAGCCTCACTTGGGGGCGTCTTGATTATAAATTCCGCAAATAGCAAGGGAAGTTTTCCAATCACCTCAGCATCAATAATCCACACTTGGGGGCGAGTTTTGTCATTGACTAAGGAAAACGAAAATTTCTTAACCCCCAACAAGTTGGAGGTTAAGAGGGGGCGATATTTGTACCATAAATAAAAATTGCAAACACATATATCCCATAAAAAATTGCAATATATGAAATCATAAAGATTAAAATTGCAAAAGATCATCTTCCAAATAACTTAGAATTTAAATAATTAAATCTAAAAACATTGAAGATGAAAATCGTTGGGCATAGCTATGTGTACTCACAATAATGGCTATTCCAAAATCTAGTAATCCTTCTGTTGATGGTGGTTTTTAAACAAGGGGTAAAATCGTAAAACCCCATGACCTAGTGTTACCCGCAACACATTAACTAACAGCATTTAACTCAGGTGTAAATAATTAATAGGGGTATTTTTTCAAAATACCAGATTAGGGTTTTCGACACAGAACCCTAATTCCAAAACCAAGCCGCACATCGCGCACCATGGCAACAATGCCAAACAAGCCGCACACCGCGCACCATGGCAACAATGCCGAACCAAGCCGCACACTGCGCACCATGGCAACAATGCCGAACCAAGCCGCACATCGCGCACCATGGCAACAATGCCAAACCAAGCCGCACATCGAGCACCATGGCAACAATGCGGACCAAGCCGCACACTGCGCATTATGGCAACAACGCCAAAACCAGGCCGCACACTAGCGCACCATGGCAGCGACGCCAAAACCAAACTACATATCGCACTCATTGGTAACCATGCCAAACTAAGCCGCTATGCCATTGGCACATGCCAAATATAGCGCCCTAGGCTTGCAAAACGTGCAACTAGGTCAACATGGCCGTACGTGCCATTGGCACATGCCAACACGTACCACAAGACATACTTCCAAGCCGCTATGCCATTGGCGCATGCCAAATATAGCGCCACTAGGCTTGCAAAACGTGCAACTAAGTCAACATGGCCGTACGTGCCATTAGCACATGCCAACACGTACCACAAGCCATGTTTCCAAGCCGCTATGCCATTGGCGCATGCCAAATGTAGCGCCCTAGGCTTACAAACCATGCAACCTAGGCCAAGTCGGCCACGCATGTCGTTGGCACATGCCAACATGCTCGCTGGTAGCTTTTCTTACCAAGGCCACGGCCCTAACGGCCACGCATGCCATTGGCACATGCCAACATGCTCGCTGGTAGTTTTTCTTACCAAGGCCACGGCCCTAACGGCCACGCATGCCATTGGCACATGCCAACAAGCACGCGGGTAGCTTTTTCTTACCAAGGCCACGGCCTAACGGCCACGCATGCCATTGGCACATGCCAACATGCTCGCCGGTAGCTTTTCTTACCAAGGCCACGGCCCTAACGGCCACGCATGCCATTGGCACATGCCAACATGCTCATTCGGTAGCTTTTCTTACCAAAGCCACGGCCCTAACGGCCACGCATGCCATTGGCACATGCCAACATGCTCGCTGGTAGCTTTTCTTACCAAAGCCACGGCCCTAACGGCCACGCATGCCATTGGCACATGCCAACATGCTCGCTGGTAGCTTTTCTTACCAAAACCACGGCCCTAACGGCCACGCATGCCATTGGCACATGCCAACATGCTCGCTGGTAGCTTTTCTTACCAAAGCCACGGCCCTAACGGCCACGCATGCCATTGGCACATGCCAACATGCTCATTGGTAGATTTTCTTACCAAAGCCACGGCCCTAACGGCCACGCATGCCATTGGAACATGCCAACATGCTCGGCCGGTAGCTTTTTCTTACCAAAGCCACGGCCCTAACGGCCACGCATGCCATTGGCACATGCCAACATACTCGCTGGTAGCTTTTCTTACCACGGCCACGCATGCCATTGGCACATGCCAAACACACACGCTGGTAGCCTAACTTGCAAACCGTGCAACCTACCACCAAGGCATTCCGCACATGCCATTGGCACATGCCAAACACACACGCTGGTAGCCTAACTTGCAAACCGTGCAACCTACCACCAAGGCATTCTGCACATGCCAATGGCACATGCCAAACACACACGCTGTTGTGACCTAACTTGCAAACCGTGCAACCTACCACCAAGGAATTCCGCACATGCCATTGGCACATGCCAAACACACATTATTTGGTAGCCTAACTTGCAAAACGTGCAACCTACCACCAAGGCATTCCGCACATGCCACGCACGCCACTAGCAGCTCTGGCATTGCCACTTACACTCAACGTACAACCTACCACCAAGGCATTCCGCACATGCCATTGGCACATGCCAAACACACACGCTGGTAGCCTAACTTGCAAACCGTGCAACCTACCACCAAGGCATTCGCACATGCCACACGCGCCATTAGCGGCGCCACTTGCACTCAAGGTGCAACCAACGAGATATCAACACAAACCGGGGATGCTTTCCGGGGTTTTGGTTTGGCGGTCACATGACTTGCGGCGTACACTACGCTCACATTAAGAAAGCGTGAAAAGGAATAAAGCGGTCAAATAAATGAGGAAATAATGGTGAAAACGTTTTCACCCATTAACACCATGCGGTTACCACCTCCTCCCATTATTTCACCCTTTACTCTCTTCTTTCATGAGGCCAGGGTACGTTTTCAATCTCGACTTGTATAAATAGGTCTTGCCTATTTCCACTAGACAACAAGTTTTGGTCAGAGAAAAATACTACACTCTCGGAAAGGCAACTTTGCAAGCTCTCCCAAAAGCTTTCATCTCTTGCAAGCTTCCCAAGCTTTTACTTTCGTCGATACAAGTCGAGATACTACTCTCCTGCATTATTCTGGTCTCAACACCTTTCTTTGCTTCCCTCCCCAAATCAACCCTTCTCCTCCACTTTGTGACAGAAGCAAGTCTGGAACGGCCATTTCTTGGTTTAGGCCGGACTTGTACAGATTGATCTCTCGAATCTATAAAGTGCTCACGTGCAGCACATTTGTTTAGGGTTTGAACCAGAGTTTCTCACTCACCTACCGAATTTACCGAAATCGGCAGAAACGATTTTTACCCATAAACACCTTCTCAAAAATAAGAATAAATTCTCATAAAAAGTTTCCTAGGTATCAAGACAAACTCATAATGCACATATAAGATGATTTGTCCTTAGAGGGTAGAATCAATCTTTTTCGCCAGGATTACACTAAGAATGGCTACCAAAGGCGTATAAAAAGATTATCTTAACAAAGAAGAACATACAAAGTCATTTACTACCATGCACCATAGTTCACAAAGGATGATTGTGAACATTCAAGAATCCCATAGCAATGTGTACTACTTCCCATTCTTCTTTGTGATTCACCAACAACATTCTTGTAAAAGCTACAAATTAGCTTAAAAGAGTATCACTCCAAGAATCCAAGTGCCCAAGTCCAAGAGAAGTGGAACACGTGCGAAAAAACGGAGCAAAACACTCAAAAACAAGAGAAAGTACAAATACCAATCTTAACTCATCCAAATTCGAGGTTTCTCATCTCCATTTTTAAGAGAATTCAAAGAGGAAGAGAATGCAAAAGAATGAGGTTAATCTGAGTTCGGACGAAGAAGATACGGCCAAAACAAGTTTACCGAATATCGACGTCTACATGCAAGTATGCATACGGGTTTGCAAACGAATTTTCATGACCTGGAGCAGTATGCAAACAGGGTATGCGTACTTAAACCCCTGGATTTTGATTTTAAATGATGTATGCATACTTGGTATGTCTACCATGAAGTCCAAACATCCCGAACTATTAATTTCAAACCTAAACATTTAAGAACCTTAAACACAGATCAAGTTAGGTAGAAATGAACAATAAGCAAGGTACATAGATCATCATAAAACTTGTTCGAGTTTAGAGACATACCTTTTTAGAAGAATTCGATCGAATTCTACAGCGTTACCAAACATTCAAAATCATACCCAACTTAATATGTGTGCCCCAGTTCTTGTGCTTCCCTCACCGTATACATAACAGGGCATTTCTGGGTAACAATGCACTTTCAACACAATCAAGCTGTGTTGAGGTGAACAATGTCTTGCTCACCATGGCACCAAGAAAGAGTTTCTTTCCAGGTGTGGTTGTTGTACCCCCGCTTTTGTCATTGTATAACTTTCTTAGAGCTTTCAATAAGCTTTCAAGTTTCTTTTCAAGCCTTGAAAATAGAAGGGATTTAAAACCTGGTGGAGGTTTAGATAGAATTTCTTCTACATATTTTATTAAATCAATCATAGAAGAAAATTCTGCAATCCCTGGATCTGGTGGTGCATTTATTGAGATAGCACTACTGTCCATAGATTCAGATCGCTACAAACACAGACTTGTAAGGTCTTTAAACTTTTTTTCTTGCTCTGATACCAATTGAAAAAGCGGGGGTACAACAACCACATCGGGAATATAAGTTTTGACACCTAAACTTGACAAACAAGCTTGAGATGCTTCAAGGGATCTACGTTTTGACACCTAAAAGTGTCACAATGACTATGCATTGTGTTATGCATAAACCAAAATATGGCGGCATAATGTGTTATGCATCCTTTGTGGTGGTTTGCATAATGACTATGCATTGAATTTTCGAAAATTATGCCTAAAGTGAAAGTATCAGTTTTCCTGAAACGGAGAGAGTACATCGTTTTATTAGTTGCAATGGAAAATTAGTTAGATGCATAAACCAAAACATGGCTACATAAAGTATTATCTATCCTTTGTGGAAGTTTGTATAATGGATATACATATAATTTTTCTAAAATTATGCCTAAAATGATAAATACTTCCGAATATTTCGTAAAAACTCTAAATTTGATATCTATTACTTCTATAAAGGGAACTCCCCTTAGCCATTGTTAACTACAGTAAATGAAGCTGTAATTTGTGAAAATCCGAATATGCCCATGGTTTTATAATAGATTTACCATCTAAATTGTATGAGGCTAAAATGGTAAAACTGGATGGAAAAAAAAAAACAAATCGGGAGAATACATAATAGAAGAGTGGGTCAGGTGTGCAAGGGTCCCATGAGAGGGCAAAGAGTAAGAGCACGTGTGAAGCGCGTGCCGACATGTTAGTTGCTGTATAGTAACAACCTGGATAAAATTATCCCCAATTAGGATTTACATTGTCTAAAGAATTACAATTTAGTGCCTCCACAATCCAAATTCTTGTTCCAATAAAACTTTGAGCTTTCAATTTGCTGATGACTTATTGGATTTCAAAATTGACATCCTTCAAAATCAATAATCAAAATACTGCTTTGGGATACGTAATTATATTTGTTGTAAAAGTGTCATTTTTCTTGGGACAAAAACCGAAATAGGAAAAACATCATTCTTTTAGGGACGGAGGAAAATTATAGAACCATGATTTTGGGCATACCAATATCTTTCTAGGCATACTCAATAAATACAAAAAGGGTTGTGAAATAACAAAATCAGATATCCCTTAACCCAAAATTTTTTAAATGGCAAATCTACCCTTTACGTATTAGGATTAGTAATCTGGATTAGTGATTAAATATTTTGCTTAGTGATTAAGATAATTTTCAGAATTATAAAGGTTGTTTAGATGAAAAAATTTGGGGGGAAAAAAATCAAAGTTTTGATTAAGAAGGAGAGAAAGGGAAGGAGAAAGTGAGAAAATTTTAATTCTTGATTCAATGGAGGATGAGGAGGGTTATTCTTCATCTAAAAAACCTAGGAAAATACATATTAACTACAACAATGATCCAGAAATGGAGGATTTCTTAGATTATGAGAATGATTTTACACAAACTCAAACTCAAGATGATAATTTTTAAGAGCCAAATCTAGATGATGAATACATAGATGAGGAACCCAATGCTTCTAACACACATGTACACTTCTATTTTATTTTTAATCTCACTTTTGTTGTTTGAAATCATCAAAAAATTGTATTTTTCATCATGGTTCGGCGAACCAGGACTATGTTCGGCTTAAAAATATAAGCCAAACCCACTAAATTGATGAACAGTTCGGCTAGCTGAATTTGTTAACGTTATACGCCGAACCTTCATTTTCCAACTTCCAACCTATTTTCAAGATCCTAGTTCGGCTTATATTAAAGTCTAATAACAAAGCTTAGAACCTATTTCTGAGAGTTAGGTTCGGTTTTCACTCTAAATATCGTATCAGCCGAACTATATACACTACAAAAATAGGTCCTATTAGTGAGGGTTTTTTTGTAAGGGCGTCACAAATAGTGACTATTTGTGAGGGTTTTTGACCAACCGTGGGAAATAGTAGATTTAGTCAAAGGAATAATTTTCTATTGTCGTGTTTCGTGTTTCCGACCGACGGTGTAAAAAATTCGAGCGAGAATAATAGCTACGGTTGCCCAGTAGTCAAAAATAGTTTGATAATTGACTCCACCTTTTTTTGCACTCCGACCCTCTCTCCAGCACTTATTTCACCAAATTTTAACTAAAAAAAAAAATTTCTTTTTTTATTCTACTTTTGAGCCTTATCTTCTATCTTCTAAAAATATCTGGTCATTTAATCAGTTTCTTCTCTTACCATTTTTTCTCCGCCGCTGAAGAACTTCCAGGTTTGCTCTATCCTCTTCTCTTCCATGTTACCTTCTCTCGTCTCTTCTCTTATCTCCTCCATATAACTTTCGTTATCATCTCGTCCACTGTTTCGATCTGTTCTTCCATTAACAGATTTGTTCTCTAAACAAAAGTAATTTCCTAACTGTTAATTTTAATTGCTTTTGTTTGCAGCAATGGAAGGATGAAGCTCGAAATTGTAGGAGACCATTAAGGTGAAATTGAAGCTTATAATGGAAAATCCATTAATGGGTTTGATTTTATTTTGCGAATTATTAATTTTAGTTACTGATTTCTCTTTTTGTAGGAACTAAAAGAGGAAACTTTGAGGAATCGGGAGTCTATTAAGGTGGAAATTTTAATCTTAAAAGAAGATTCAATTTTTTTTTTTTTTTTTTTTGATTTCTAATGTTTTTTTTTTCTTTGTTACTTTTAATTTCTTTTTTCCTTTTTATGCAGGATCTAAAGGAAAAAGCTTTACCTACATGAGTGTTTTAAGGTGAATATTTTGATTGAAAAGATATTTTATTTTATTTTATTTTTTTAGTTTTCAAATTTCAGTTTCTTTGATTTCCTTTTGATTGAAGTTTGTGTTCCATTGTATTGATGGAGTTTGATGTCTTTTTTTGTAGTTTCTTGTAATTTCGTTTGTTAGATGTGGGTTTGGGTTCATTTGTGCTTTATATCTTCTGTAAGTCTGTAGCTTAGTTTGTTATTAGTTGGAAATTTGAGTTTACCAGTTGTAGTTTGTCTAAAGGTACATTACAGTTCTTTGAAGTGTTTATGGATTTCAAGGGTCTGATACTTTGAAGTGTTTATGGATTTATAATGGATCTAGGGATAACTCAATTAGGGGTGAATTGTTGAGGTTTGTGACTGATAGTTCAGAAAGGTAGTAAATAAACTGGTGAGCCCTCGCCAACAGGAGTCAATGTCATAATAGAGACAATAGGATGTGTTTGTTAACTTATTTGAACATCATACGATGTTTGGTCATATATGATTAGCCTGAACACATGATAGAGTGTTAATTTTTGTGGTTAACTTCATCACCGACAACTGTAGCCAATGGAGAAACTAGGAATGATGTCGAAAACCCAATAGTTGCAGAGGTAGATTCGGTCTTGAGATCAGGAGAGGTCTTGGAATTGTTACAGATATTTGTGGTGGCAATTTTTGTCTGTGAAAGCAATGTATCATCAATTTCCTTCCCTCACTTGAGATTTAACTAGTATCGTAATTATTATTGTTATTACTATTTTGGACGGGGAAGAAGTGGGTAGTATTTAAACTTGTTTCAAGTTTTTAAGATTTTAAGCTATGTTCTTTGTGCAGCGAAACTCCGTAGATTTTAACGCCTTGGCAGATACACCATTGGATAGACTGTAAGTCACCCATTTCTTTAAGATTATCGTTGGTAGATGTAATGTGTACCAGCAAAGTACAATTGTTGTACATATTTTAAACACATGGAACTGCTTGCAGGTTAACAAATGTTGACGAGGATGGACGTCAGTATGGTGTCAATGGAGCGAGGCTACGCAGACACAATATACCAGCATGCTGTTAAAGTACTAACTGGAAAAGAAATTGAAGGACCTCTTCATTTTGAACCAAAACGGAAGAATTTGATTTCCGTGAATTAAATCTGGATGTGGAAGTAAGTGGTTACCTTTGGGTCTGCTGTCATGTTAATTTAACGATTCCATGTAGTGCCTTTAATTACCTGTGGTGCAGGCAATGATAAGAAGTGTATGATCACTGCTGCTTGAACTATGCTAGTATCTAACTTCTTAAGCGCGTCATTTTGATATAGGTGGAGGGGGAGAAAAGAGTTCTGAAGTTTGCCCTTTGTTATTATTTTCGGAACCTGCAGAATGTTGTCAGGCAGATTAAAACTGGAAAATGTGATTATCATTATTTGGAGATCATGGCCTGTCCATCAGGTAAGTGCTTGATGAAAAGTAGTTCAATAAACTGTGAATTTATGAGTCTAAGATTCAAAAGCTGATTTTGGATGTAATTTTGGTTTGTTCGTTGACAGGTTGTTTGAACGGTGGAGGTCAAATCAAACCAAAAGAAGGGCAGTCAACAAAGGAATTAATTCAAACATTAGAAAGTGCTTATATGGAAGATGTAAGTTACTCATCTTTATGGAGATCCGAGGTTTGCTGAACTGCTTTGGTATTTGGAAGATATCATCATTTCCTAAGTTTTGCCTTTTATATTCTTGAGCGGTTTGACAAAATGTCATCTCTTATATTCTTTGGGTCGCTTTGTGGAATGAATTGTCATCTCCCCTTTGTTTTCTATCTTCTGTGATTTGTATTGTTTTTTTATTTTTTTTGTTGTTTTCACATATTAACGGTATTTACTAAGGGTTTCCCTTGTGCTGGATGATTTATGAATGCGAGTTGTTACTCTTGGAGTCACATCCTTGTCATACCCTTTTTTTTATTATATGCTCGATCTTGATTTCATCATTGCGCCCCCCAATGTCTCATAGGTGGATAATTAGTTTGTCTCTATGCTTTATGTACTAGCACTAGCAATAGCCTTGGCTTTTTATAATTAGTTTGTCTCTATGCTTTATGTACGCTCAATGATATTGGTATATTTCATACAGGTGGTGGTGGCTAACCCTTTTGAGGATCTGTTAGTGAAGGGGTTATACGAGGAATGGCTGGAGTAACCTGGTTTAGAGAAAGCTAAGAAACACATGTACACCCAATATCATCCGATGGTTAAAAACATTACCTCTCAACTCCATAACTGGTGAGCACGGAAGAAAACATTATTATGAACCTTAGACAATAGCTGGAGAATACTCTTGCAGAACTTCAAAAGAACGCAAATGGATAGTGAATTAGAAGCACTTTTTGTTGCGCATGATGAGCGGGAACTACCAACACAAATTTTATCAGGCATCCTTGGATAGGATTGCAGAGTTTGGAGGCACTATTGAGGTAACCGAGTTGCTTCATTAAGTTATTTCCTCCTTAAAACCTTGAACCTGGCATGAAATTTTCTGCGATGATAATGCTTGAAATGGTGTGTATGTTACAGGACTGATGCGGAGATCAGGAACAGTCCATGAATGGAAGATGTTGGTGTGGATGGGTGGTGCTCGTTTTTTTGAATACAAGGGAATGGGATGATTCTTTTTTTGTTTTCATGCCATATGGGTGGGTGATTTTTTGAATGTAAGGGAATGGGATGATGTCTTTTTAGTTTGTTTTCATGTCATCGATTGTGTTCGCAAACATTACATGGGTACTAAATTCGATGTTTTTGAAAAAGACAAAATATACTTGCATATATATATATATGTAAGTTTCAAAGCTCTGTAAAACTTTATTGTATATGAATATAAGTTCAATGGAGAACTTCCTAGAACTTTGTTATATATGAATGCAAGTTTCTAAGAATTCTGTCTCTAAAATCTAACTCAGGTGACACGTTAACGTTAACGGACGATGACACGGAAAATATTACTAAGGGTTTGTAAACCGTCACAAATGCGAAACCGGACTTGGGAGCCGTTGCCGGAAAAATTTTAGCCGCGGTGGTCGTATAATTGGTGAGGACCAAATGATCGTCACAAATAGAAAATTTATTAGTGAGGGATGACCAACCGTCACAAAAAGAGAAAAACCGTCACAAATAACATTTGTGACGCTACTAGTCATGACGGTCGGTCGGCTGTCACAAATGTTTATTTGTGACGGTTTTTGTACTTTTTGTGACGGTTTTTCTCTATTTGTGACGGTTTATGGACCCTCACTAATGGGACCTGTTTTTGTAGTGATATTTTTCTAAGTTCGGCTCATATTCAAAAAATCACATCAGCCGAACATGATACTGATTTTCCATGAAACACTTAAAATCATACACATTTATGGGTTAGGCTTTTTATTACATATGTTTTCTATTGTGCAGCCTTTTCATAGGATGAACCAAACAAAAAAAGTGGAAATTACTAAAAGCGTTAAGAAAGTGAGTCTAATGATGGAGAATACCAAGGTCCATATTAAACTCATTAAAATCAATGAGATCTTATCTTCAACTTCAATAGAATGAAAATACAAACACAACACAAAAAGAATGAGGTCATTCTAACGTCGGACGAAAAAGTTATGGCTAAAACAAGATCGAAAAACTTGAGTGTGCAAAGAGAATGTTCGACTGATAACTCAACAACACGAGCTAGCCAAACCTAGAGCCTTCAAATCAATATTTTCGAAGTGTTTACAGAGAGAGGTTCAGCTTGAAAGTGATCTAATCGAGTCAGCCGAACCTGACAACCACCTGGGGTAAATTTCACTTCTCAGGTTCGGTTGGGAAGGTTTGCAAGGTATTAGCCGAACCTGACACTGTTCTGGGACGTATTTAATACGCATTTTGGGGTTCGGCTAAAAATTGACATTTACGGTTTAGCCGAACTGTTCATAGACACTTTCAAGGTGAAATTTCAAGAACAGTTCGGCTCAAAATTCAACTCAATTATCAGCCGAACCCGCTACTGTAACCGTCAAAAACCCTAAGTTTTTAGCAATTTAACCCATTCATCCATGAAAAACAATAATTAAAAGATTGGGTTTGTAGGGAATACCTTCTTATCCTCATTTCAATATTTGGAGCTTCAGATGGTTGAATTTCCGATTCAAGTTCTGGTTCAATTGTAGTTTTTACACCTTAATCTTCAATTGGTTCTTCTTCTTTAATTCATGGATTGGAAGAGGATTTAGAACACCCGACGTTTTCTTTTTTTCTTTGTACGATCCATTATATAGTTCAATTTAACCAATGATAGAATTTTCACGAATCGATAATTAATTACGGTGATGAAAAAAAAAATCTCAGAAAAAAGGAAGGTGGTTTGGATGGCGGAAGAAGAAGAGGTGTTTAGGATAATTTATTTTTTGATTTTAGGTTCAAGGGTATATAGGTAATTGAACTAACCAATAGACACCCCTTATAAGGTCACCTAGGATGGGAAAACTATTTTGTATGCCTTGAAAGTTTTTGGTACGCCTAAAAACAGCCTTCAAATTATAAGGTAGGTAATTCCGGTCCATCAAAAGCCCATTCATACTTCGTCCCCAAATGTGGTATTCGGCTGTCCCAAAGGCCCATGCAAATTGTTAGCCCAACATCATATATATCTGGTTGACTAATGGTTGTGCAGCTTCTGCTTCATATTTTCTCACATCGGTCATCAAAGGTGCGTGGAGACTTATGGACGGTTGATTGAAGATGTCTCTGATGCTGAATCTCAGGCCACTGTGATTGGGTGTAATGTGAACAAAGCTCGGTCATCAGCTTTCACTGGTACAAGAATGCGAAAGGCCCAGTGAAAGCACCAGTATGCCATAGCTTAAATTGTACAGTGGTAAAGTCATTGGTGATACCACCACCCGACTAGAAAAAAGAAAAAGAACACAGGTTGTACAAATCAGTCCTACATTATTGAGGTAGCTGAAAATAAGAGTCAAAATAGAAACAGGGACGTCTCATGCAAAACTTGCTGACATATACGCCCCATTATCTCTTGGTCAGGGTAGACAATGGGTGGTGGTGTCAAGTGACATTGATATTTATATGCCCCCAATATATAAGATGGAGTATCCAGCGTGTTGGTCAGTTTTGGAGTACCAGTAGTGGGCAAACCATGCAAATGGACAGCCTTTTCATAAATCATTGCTCTCGTAGACAATACACGCATCGTTGGACAGTAAGTCGTCTTTCATCTCTACCCAACTTACAAGATTTTAGTTTTATATTTATCTTTTACGAAGGAATTATCGGTTTTCTATTATCAATTATAAGTAAAAGCGGGTACCTAGCTCAGCCGGTCATCCCTGTTCTCCAAAGGTTTAATGCGCTCAAGCTTCAGGAGGTCCCTGGTTCGAGTCCCCAATGATACAATATTACAGATTTGACATGAAAGCTAGAGTTAGCTTTCCGAGGAATTTTAAAAAAAAGAAGAATTTTAGCATACATGAAAGCTAGAGAGTCCCAATGATACAATATTACAGAATTTGACATGAAAGCTAGAGTTAGCTTTCCCCCCTTAAAAAAAAATCCGAGGAATTTTAGCATACAGCTCTACGAATAAAATGTCGAATACACCTTTTTTTTCTCGAGACATATGTAATCTAATATCAGCAGGTCCAATAAGGTGCCAAAACCTTGCATTAATTTGAGAATCTTTTTTTATCCCTTCCATTACCACTATCTGCATATTCATTATTGTGACAACAATAGGTATTGTTATTATTGTTGAAGAACTTTATACATAGTTATATTTGCATACAACTTTTTCAATGGTGTCAATGATTATGTACCTAGACTAGAAGAAGAAGAGGAGAAAGGTTAAAACTTGATTACTGGACAGAACGTTGAGCGGAGTTTTATATAGGGTATGTTTACAGATTTGATTGGGGCATTGGGTCATAGTGGATTTGATGGTCACTTGATAATGGAGTGTCCTAACAAATCTTTTCTTTTTTCTTGCTTTTTAATTCTTGGTGTCTATATGTTGGAGGTCTTTTCAAATATCAATGGTAAAAGGCGAAAACATTTTATACATAAAAATAGTGTATATGAATATGATGGCATTCTGGTCTGGCCTTTAGTTACGGCCTGACACTTTGCCAAACAACCCGTTCCTAGAAAGGCATAATGGCATTGGCACCTGTCATGGTGTGCCACAATTCCGTGGAAACTTGACATCTAGGAAAAGTTATCAAATTCAAGAAATTTCCAAGTAATTTACCTAGGGGTACAGATGGAAAATTTTATCCAGAAAGTAATTATTTATAACTTTATCCTTATAATAGAAACAAAAAATACCACTTGTAAATAAAGATTAAAAAGCGAAAAAACAAGTTTTGATATTATTACTTAATTTAATACTCCCTCCGTTCTTAATTAGAATGCTGGTTTTGTTTTTAAAGAAAATTCAGGAAATTAAGAGAACTAATCATTGAAAGTGGTCCTCATGACACTTGTCAATAAAAGAAGTGAAGTGAAATGGTTCCCATGACACTTGTCAGCAAAAGAAGTAAAGTGAAATGGTCCACATGACACTTTTCATCAAAAGAAGTTAAGAGAAAAATGGTCCTAGAAAATTAAAGTAACATTTGACTTTTCCAATTAAGAAACCAGCCTACAGTAAAACTTCGTTAAATTAATCCGCGATAAATTAATAACTTCGCTAAGATAATATTTTTTGCCGGTCCCGACTTGGGCCAATGTGGTAAATTAATAACCTCGCTAAATTTATAAGATAATAAAAAATTTAAGCTTCCAATAGGGCCCAACTAATATATAAATTAATAATCAGTGTGATTACATTATATTACGATGCGTATTAAAATACACACCTACGGTTATTTGTTTTTGTACGCATTTATAATATATCGGACTTCATCTGTACTACTATGAGAAGTTTGAAATGATTTTATTGTGTTTTTTTTCTTATGTTAATTTTAACACTAAAATATACACATTTATACACATAATATGCCATAAAATAATTAGAAAACAATTTGAATTGCAAATTAAATCTCTAGATATTTGATACTACATGCTTATTTTAAAAATTTAAAGTTAAATTTGGTGTGTTTCGATATAATAATAATTTATTAATTTATCGATAAATTAATACTTCGCTAAATTGATAGAATTTAGCAGTCCCAAGACTATTAATTTATCGAAGTTTTACTGTATTTTTTTGAAACATCTATTTATAGAAACCAACTTATTATTTAGGAAGGGAGGGAGTATTTCATTTCTTTGCTTTTGAACTGGGTTTTGCTGTTACGAGGATCATAAACGACTATCAGATAAAGACATTGACCGTGAAAATGAGATACGTTTGCAAGATCCCAATGAAACATAAGCGATGATTCAATATGCACAACAGTATGTAGATTGTAAATGTCACTATGGTATAATGGTAAAATCGTTGGGTGATAGAGGATTTTTTTCTTTTATTTTCTACTTACCTGGGCTTGTAGGTAATAAAATCTCTTTGAGGTTTAAACTTTAATTTAATCTTTAGACTTTAAACACACTTTTTTAAATAAATAAAAACTCCCAGGTTGTGATCGGGAATTTGAAAAATAACAAACTATTCATGATTTCCCGCTTCAGATTATTTATTTTTTTCTCTAGTACTGTGTGACAGATATATGAAGTTCGAATCTCAACTATTACTAGACTAGACTAGACTAGATTTTGTGGCGAGCGGGTAGATTCTTGTCAAAGATTTTGGTCGTATGTCGTCATTATGGTCTTGTCTAGCTACGTTAATATTCGATATTCAGGTTTAGTGTTGAAAGATATGCTAAGTACAATCATAGAACCAAGTTGACAGAACCCATTGCCTATTCTAGGTCTATCATGCTCAGTGCCAAAACAGCATGCGAAGTGTGTTTTTTCTTTTTGAAACAGCATGCACGTATGTGATTACACGTCCTTCCCCACACATTTTCTTTCCTTCATTTTTTGGTCCACTTGCCAGTAGCTATTTTCCTTTACCAGTAGCACATAAACGATCCACCATTATAAAAACTTTTCATGGCAATAGTTTTTGTCCTTTCG
This sequence comes from Papaver armeniacum, assembly GCA_023531295.1. Taxonomy (NCBI): domain Eukaryota; kingdom Viridiplantae; phylum Streptophyta; class Magnoliopsida; order Ranunculales; family Papaveraceae; genus Papaver; species Papaver armeniacum. The sequence goes on from JAJJWW010000514.1 coordinate 199,228, forward strand.
CGATATCTTCTGAACGTATTTTTAATTTTGAAATGTTAGAAAATACGTTGCTTGACACGATATGTTTACAAATGACAACCTTTTATTTGTTTAGTTGGCCTGCGGTCATGCTACTCAATGAAAAATATGTTCTGGGTTTCATCAAGAAAAGCTGCAAATTTGAAATACATAAAACGTTGCTTGATCACTTCTTGCTAACGGGTGGAAGAAGCACCGATGGTTGCATTGTGGGTTTATTCACTAATGTGGAGAAAAGAAACTACGGTAGGGCTCACTTTCTTCACATTCTAACAGACAGCTTAGATTAAGCTTTTGAATCATAATTTGGTACGTACAAAAAAAAATTGCGCATACATATGTGGAGTTATGAGGGGTGTTCAAGAGAGAGAAGTTAAGTTACTAAAATATCCTTAAATATGTGGAGTTACACTAATGTCCTCCCTCATCCCTTATTTTTCTTTTTAACTCGATTTGTTCTTTTTCTTCTGAAGCATAATTTGATTTGTTCCAAAAAATTTAACTATTTTTTTTTTTAATTTTTTAATTTCTTTAGATGTTTTTATATTTCTCTTAAAAAGTTCTAATTTTTTTTTTTGATTAATGTTTAAATTATATATTTTTTATTTACAAAACCTAGGTTTGCCTGACAAGTTACCATTCAAATCTTATTATTTGTAAAATATACCTAGGTTCATCTAATAACTAGTTAGCCGAACCTTGGGTGTTCTTCGTGTACGAAGAATACTCAGAGGTTGGGCTAATTACCTGTCATCGGAACATAGGCTCTGTGAAAATATACATAGGTTCGGTAGACAAGTTATCAGCCGAATCTTAGTATTTGTTTCTTCGTATATGAAGAATACTCAGAGGTTGGGCTGATAAACTGTTAGCGGAACTTAGGCTTCGTGAAAATATACATAGGTTCGGATGACAAGTTATCTTCCAAACTTGACTTTCGGCATATTCGAGGAAAAAATGGGACAACCAAACTTAGCATTGTTTTCATAAAGTGGATTTTGACGAATATTTTCGTGCTTAATTGTCATTCGGATGTTCATCAACACCTTCAGAAGGAAGACAATGAGTCGACTAATAATTTGTTTCAATTGTTAGCCGAACTTCACTTTCTAGATGTAATAAAATCCTTATTCTTCGATCTAATCATAATTTATCAATCAAATACAATAAAGTAAGACTTGTATTTGTGGGAAATACTTTATATTGTACATATCCTTGCTATGAGAGAAAAAGAAATAAAAAAAAAAAAATTGAAAGAAAAAAGTTAAAAAAAAATAAAGTTAAAAAAGTTAAAGAAAAATTGAAAGAAAAAAGTTAAAAAAAATTTCCCTTCCACGGTTTTCCATTTTTCTGTTCTTGCGGTACTGTGTTTTATATTTTTTTTTTTTTTTTTTTCGTTTTAGGGTTTCAGTTTTTCGTTGTTCTGTTAGATTTTCTTTTTTTTCAGTTTTCATGGCTAGAACAACTAGAACATCATCTTCCAGGCGGCAGTCGACAACCCTTTTGTCCCAGGGGATTGAAGTCTCTTCTTCTTCACCTCCCATTACAGTGGACGATGTCATCAGCAATGGCTACTGCCATTGTCCCTTCAAAGGTGTTGATAGTTGTCCAGATGGTGTTGGTGGTAGGGGTTACGCCAGGGGATCATTTTTGAAGCATCTTCATGATCGACACCTTTCTTCTGAAGCTAAAAAGGAGAATTGTAGGGATTTGATTGCCAAAAATCTACAGATTTTTAATGCTTGGGAGAATGTTCTTGGGTGTCTTCGGATGTGGTTGTGTCATCGGTGTATGCATCTTCACGCCTGGAAAATGCCACGTAAGGGAGGAACGGCTCATGGGGACATTAGAGTTTCTCATACATGGTGTTTCTAAACCTGATGAGGTAGGTGTGGTCCGTGATGTGGGAGAGGGTTCTGAAGCTGTTGTTGAGATTGCCGCAGAAACTGAGCTTTCCACAGACTTGCTAAATGCAGTATTCCAGAGGCAGTTCACTACAGTGACGAGTATCCCCCATAAGTGTCGGTTACCCTTCTCAAGGTTACTGAAAACTTGCCTCGACAAGGTAATCATCAACCCCACCAACCTGACAGCATGGATGCAACTTATTCTGTTTCCTATATGCACTTTAGCTTCGTATAGACCGAGGAATTATACAGAGGCGAAATCAGGTAATCGCAAACGTCTACAAGTCGCTGCCATCAACCATTCTCTAACGGTTTGGAAGGAGGCCAATGGATGTTTTACCCTGATTTCCAAGATGTTACAACTCCCTGTTCGTACAGTGGCTAAGCCAACAGATGGGAAGAAACAAAGCTTAGCTAATTTGACAGCTTGCCGCAAGAAAATAAGTTGTGGCCATTTTGCTGCCGCGATACGTGTGCTTTCTTCCAATGGTGTTGCACCTTGTAATGAGCAAACTTATGCGGATTTACAGGATAAACACCCAGAAGCGCCTCCTCCTGTTATTCATTGTGAAGATGTTGTAGTTGATCCGGTTGTGGTGGAATGTCAGGCAGTTTTTGGGGCTATTAAAAGCTTCCCCAAGGGCACTTCTTGTGGTCGAGATGGCTTGCGGGCGCAACATTTAGTTGATGCGATGAGTGGGGCGGCGACAGCAGTGGCAGATGACTTACTCTCTTCGATTACAGGGGTTGTCAATCTTTGGTTGGCCGGAAGATGCCCTGTGGAGTTGGGTGAATTCATAGCTAGTGCGCCTTTAACACCATTACTCAAGCCTGGGGGTGGCATTAGGCCCATTGCAGTTGGCACAGTTTGGCGTAGATTGGTTTCTAAGGTGGCTGCTTTCTCTATCGGAAAGGATATGTCTTCTTATTTTGGTGATTACAAATTTGGAGTTGGGGTACCTGCCGGGGGCGAGAGTATTTTACATGCTGTAAATGGGCTACTTGAGATGAAAGGTCAGTCGGACATGATGTCAATGCTCCTCATTGACTTCTCTAATGCGTTCAACATGGTGAGAAGATCTCAGCTCATCAAAGAGTTTCGTCTTCATTGTCCAGGTATTTCTCGTTGGGTTGAATTTTGTTATATGCGACCTGCTAAGCTCTACTACGACCAATATATTTTGTCTTCTGCTCTTGGAGTCCAGCAGGGTGACCGTCTTGGTCCCTTGTTATTTGCGTTGACTCTTCACCCTCTAGTGAAGACTATTGCTTCCAGTTGCAAACTCGATTTGCATGCCTGGTACCTTGATGATGGTACAATCATTGGTGATATACTTGAGGTTTCAAAGCCTTGCGCATAATAAAAACTGAAGGACCGGGTAGGGGTTTGCATCTCAATATAAAGAAAACAGCAGTATTTTGGCCTTCTTTTGATCCTAGAAGTATTGTTGATGGTGCTTTTCCTCATGATATTGGTAGGCCGTCTAATGGTGTTAAACTTTTGGGTGGTCCTGTGAGCCTGGATTCGAAATTTATTAGTGATATGATGATAAACAGAGTGAACAAGACTGTTCAACTTATGTCTGCCATCAAAAAACTCAAGGATCCTCAAAGTGAGATGCTTTTACTTCGCAATTGCACGGGTGTTTCTAGATTATATTTTGCTTTGCGAACTACCAATCCGGCAGCCCTTCAACAAGCCACTGAGATTTTCGATGAGCATTTGATGAAGTACTTGAGACTTCTTGTTACTGGTGATGGTTCGGGTTTTGGTCATTTACATCAGCGATTGGCTACCTTGCCCATCAAGGATGGTGGTTTAGGCATCTATACCATGGCAGACACCCGCACTTACTTTTATCTCGCTTCTCAGAGTCAGACGGCTGCAGTGCGAAAGGTGATCCTTGGTGACTTATCCTCAACAAACAAAGGTTCTGCTTATCAGTTGGCTCTTCAGAACTTCATTCAGGTATTTGGACTACCTTCTTCTTATTGTGTCGACGATACTGCCCCCCCTTCCATGCACTCCCTGGCAGTTACTTACTTTGACGCAATTAAGAAGAAAATCCCCGACCAATTTTCTATGTCTGCAAGAGATTCTATTCTGTGGCAGTGTAACAGAGTTAAGCATGCACAAGATTATTTATTAGATGTACCTATTAGTGGGCTTAATCAATGTATTGGGCCGAGACAGTTTAGAGCTGTTCTTTGTTACCGCTTGGGTATCCCACTGTTTGTTGAGAATAGTTTATGCTCAGGTTGCAACAGCCCTATGGATATATTTGGAGATCATGCACTTCATTGTGCTAAGGATGTTGGACCTAAGTTTCGACATGACTTTATACGGGATGTAGTCGCTGACATTTGTTATAAGGCTGGTGTACCTGCGCGTAAGGAAGTTTCCCTAGGATTTCTGTCGGATGATGGCAAAGATTTGCGACCTGCTGATATCTTCGTTCCTAACTGGGAGAATGGTCAAGATGTTTGCATGGATGTTACGGGGTTTCTCCTTTCGCAGTGAAGGTACTCGCTCTTTGTTCCGTGCAAAGCTATATCTAGTCTTTGTTTCGCGAAAACGCACTAAGTACTTGGACAAGTGTGTATCTCATGGTTATGGTTTGGGTGTTTTAGCTTTCTCTACTTTAGGGGAACTTGGGGATGATACTTTATGTTTTTTCAAACGTCTGAAGAATTGCTTAGCTAGCAGGGACGTTAGTAGTGGTTTTGGTAGTTTTATTTTTCATAGATTAGGCATTGCTATTCAAAAATGTGTTAGCGCCCAGCTTGTTGCTAGGTTGCCCACCAAAAGTTTGTGATTGTCATCCTCTTTGACAAAACTCGTCATATTAATTAGTTTGTTTGATATTAATTATGATCAAACAAAAAGATAAATAAAACTATATATTTTTTTTTAAATAAAACTAAAAAAATATTAAATTTAAAATTCAACAAAAATAAAAATAACTAATCAAGGATATCTAATTAAATTAACAGTAATCATTAATATTAAACACTAGGGTAGTATTGCTACAACAAAAAATGGGTGGATATGGGCTACACACGACTCCTATTTAATGATCTCGTTTTGTCCATAATTATGTATGCTCCATAATTTTCTTTGTGTCCCAAATTATGATTCTAAGCTTTAACAAGCATGCTGCATGTATATACTAGCATGCAGTTGCCTAACCTAAGATGTCAGAAACATAATTTGTTTGAACTATGATTTTGGGCATACCAAAATCTTTCTAGGCATACTCAATAAAGACAAAAAGGTTTGTGAAATAGCAAAATCAGGTATCCCCTTAACCCAATTTTTTTAATGGCAAGTCTACCCTTTACGTATTAATGTTAGTAATTTGGATTAGTGATTAATTATTTTATTTAGTGATTAAGATAATTTTCAGAATTATAAAGGTTGTTTAGATGAAAATTTTGGGGAAAAAAAAATCAAAGTTTTGGTTAAGAAGGAGAGAAAGAAGGAGAAAGTGAGAAAATTTTAATTCTTGATTCAATGGAGGATGAGGAGGGTCATAATTCATATAAAAAACCTAGGAAAATACATATCAACTACAACAATGATTCCCAAATGGCTGATTTCTTAGATTATGAGAATGATTTTACACAAACTCAAACTCAAGCTCAAACTCAAACACAAACTCAAGATGATGATTTTGATGAGCCAAATCCAGATGATGAGCACATATACCAATACTTCTAATACATAGGTACACTTCTATATTATGCTCAATCTCACTTCTATAGCTAGAAATTATCAAAAGTTTGGATTTTTGCTTCATGGTTCGGCTCACATCTATGAGCCGAATCAACCAAATCATGAACGGTTCGTCTCACTGAATCTGTTTACAGCATGCGCCGAACCTATAATTTTCAATTCCCACACTTTTGCTAGACACTAGTTCGGCTTATATGAAAGTTTAATAGTAAGCCTAACAACATCCTGCATCGCGCGGAATAAGAAAATTAGTGGTTCGGCTTATATATTAAAAATATTAAGAGCCAAACATAAATTTGTTAATTTTTGGGTAAAATATTGTTATTGGTTCGGCATATATTGATAATAGCGTATAAGCCGAAACCTCTAAATGTTAAAGGTTCGACACATAATGTCATTATCGTATGAGCCGAACATTAATTTGTCCCATTTTGGGTTAAAATATTGTGTGTGGTTCGGCACATATTGAGAATATCGTATAAGCCGAATATTTCTATTATATTCCTTTTCTGATAATTAACCTTGTGATATTCTTTGTAGATCGTGCTTGGACCCATGGAAAATCAACCTGATCCAGTAGATATGATTCACGAGGATACCAAGGATCACTTCCAAAATGATTTGGTATGTAAGAACTTTTTGTTTATCTTAATGTTGTCGGAATATTCCAAAGTTTTCCTTACAAATTATTTGTTTTCGAATGAACGTAGACATGCAAAACTAAACCCGAAATTCTTGATTGGCTTGAGGAACATGCGATGAAGGTAAATTGTGTACTAGTTTAAGGACAGCAATGCCGATGGGATCGGTTTGAAATGATTTGTGAGAGTAGTGGAACCGGAGCTAGCAAGGTTAAAAAGGGTACCGTATATGTTGGGAAGACCGGGAGAAAGAATAGGATGAAGAAGAAGAAAAGAAATTGCCCTTTCAAGATCGTGTTCAACCTCAAGAATAAGACCATGAAGAAAGAAGATCAATATTGGATAATGAATAAAGATATGGATTTTCGTCATAACCACCCACGTCCCAAAGACCTTCATGGACATGCGAAAGTAGCGCGACTCAAACCCGACGAGATGCTAGAAGTGGATAAAATGACACGAGCACGTTTTCCACCTTCTAGGATTCTTAGCAAATTGAAGGCGGACAACAAGAATAACAAGTCGACTATGCAAACTATCTACAATGCAAGACAAAAGATTAGAAGACTCAATTTGCAAGGTACGATGGTGATGCAACAAGTAATGTGGTTAGGGGTGAAGAATAACTACGCTTGTCAAAAGAAGTTGGATGACTTCGGTCAAGTCACACACCTTTTCATTGCCCACCTGGAATGCGCCCAATTGGCTCTATGCTTCCCACAAGTTATTATATTGGATTGCACGTACAAGACTAATAAATATGAGATGTCGTTGATGAACATTGTGGGGTATACTTCGACAAAGGCACCGTTCACCATGGCTTTTTGTTTCATAAAAAACGAGAAGAAGGAGAGTTATGTTTGGGGGTTAGGACAATTGAAGTTAATTTTCCGGGTGGGTGCTCTTCCTAAAGTGTTCGTTTCCGATCAAGATTCATCGTTGATGTATGCTATTAAGAAGGTATTTCCGGATGCATTCAATTTTCTTTGTACGTTTCACATATGGTGCAATGTGAGGAAAAAATGCCAACCGATAATTCAACCACTTAAGTTGAAAGAATTAGAGAATATTGTTAAACTATCGTTGGAGACACGAGTAAAGAAAAAGAATGAATTATTGAAAGCATATGAACATAATGAGATGTTGTGGGCTTCTTTCCATCGCTAATGGGAAGCTTTGATATGATCAATCACCGAGGATGTCTATGAAGAAAATTTTAAAATGCTTATTAAGGAATGGAAGACCGCCTACCCCGATGTCATTACTTACTTGGTCAAAGATGTGTTGGAACCTAATAAAGAAAGGTTCGTGAGTTGTTTCACAAATCGGCACAAACACTTCGACAACCAAGCCACAAGTATGGTAGAGTAGGCTCATTATCGGTTGAAGAAGAACCTTTTTGGATGTGTTGACACTTTTGTCACGGTTTTTGATGCAATTGATGAATATTTCAAAAGTGATGTTGTGAGAATTAAATCCGCGTTCGAGCATGACCTTATGTTTAGACACAAGCATTATGGTAGTAATTGGCTTGGGCAATTAACTTATAGAGTCTCACATCTATGCATTGACTTGTTGATGAAAGAAGTGGATTTGATTAAGACATTAGGCGCCAACTTGGAGGAAGAGTGTGTTTGTAAAATGAAGACATTTATGGGACTTCCATGCCGCCACGACCTACTTCGGTACAAGGATGGGGTCATACCATTTGAGGATATTGATCATTTTTGGAAACAATTAAGCTTCGATCCTCTCCCAACCGAAGACGATGAGGATGATTTAGAGATATGGGACACGATAAATGGGAAAAAGTTGGCGGAGATGTATAGGAATATGTCCCTACCTCAAAAGAAATTCCTATGGGACAACATGATGCCGGTCATGTATCCTTTCACCCAAGAAAATATTTTGGAACCGGAGAAGAGTGAACCGAAAGGTAGGAAGAGTAAGAAAATGAATAATTTTCAAAGTAGACAAGCTAACAAGGAACTATTGGCTAATAAAATGGATCCATCCGGCGTTGAATACCATGATGCAATGTATGAAAAGGCAAAGAAGGAAATTGAGAAGTTGATGAATGAGGAAGAAGTCAAAGTTCAAAAAAAAAAAAAGGTCGTCCGAGTATTCAAAAAGCGGAAACAAGTAACAAAGAGGTGAATGATAATGATTGTTCGTCACAAGCAAAGGATAGTAAAGAGGATGTCAAGGGGAAGGCTAAGATGTATCCTTCACAATCTAAGATAAAGGAGAAAAGGACCGTACATGAAATTGGTATGATGAGAGGACCCAAAAGAGATAAGTCTGGTAAGTATTTGAGGCCTATCAATTTTATATACGATAACTACTTGGAAGATCTATCGCCAATAATTCATGAGCATATTATAGCAATGGACGACGTGCAAGGTGATGGAAATTGTGGTTATTACGTCACGGTGGAACAACTTGGTCCTTTTATGGATGGCAATATTTTGGTGCCCCCTGAAAATGAAGTGAACTATATTCGGCAACGACTGTTACAAACCCTACGTAAAAACAAAGAATTCTATAAGACAATGATGAGAACAGGTCCAAGAAAAGATGCATGGGTGGCAGCGGAGTACGTTGCATTCCAACGTCGTTTGCATGGGGATTTTTTCATTACCGAATAACATTGGATGGCAATGCCCATTTGTGGGTTTTTAATAGCGGAGACATTCGATTGCGTCGTACATTATTTCGCATGGACGGGTAGTAACTTTACTTACGCTCCTCCAACAAAACCTTGCAATGATGGTGTAAAGGATAGAAGACTTGTTCTTGGATTTGTTCAAAATTGTCATTTTATCGGCCTCAAACTTAGACCCGGTTGCCCATTACCACCCTTGATGAGTGCAGCCTTTTGGCCTAGATTTGAAAATAATTTTGCGATGGATTGGTGTGCAAATTATGCGACGGAAATGGATCTTTGGAAATCTTTGCATGTGCAACCTCCAAGTGGACAAGTAATTATGTTTTCGAGTGATGAGGATGAAGATGATGAGCAAGAGGTCAGTGAAGATGATGAGAACGAGGTCAGTGAAGAGGATGAGATTCGTTTAGGATCTCCACAAAAATGTTTCATGGATTTATCCACATATTTTGTGTTTTTTGATTTTCGTATATGATGAGGATGATATTTTGACTAGAATTGCAGTTACATGTACCCATCAAAACGAAATACTTTTATGATTTACTTTTTGGTTATGGAATGTGTCGTTTTCAGGAAACTGGAACCATCAACACAGGAGAAGGTTCGGCTTGTAACATTAGTTAAAGGAAAGCCGAACCCGACAGAGTGATTAAAATCCAGAGTTTTTCTATCAGCGTTCGGCTTGTAATATTATTTCACTGCAAGCCGAACCCGACAGAGTGATTAAAATCCAGAGTTTTTCTGTCAGGTTCGGCTTGTAATATTATTTCACCGCAGTTTTAACCCGACAGAGTGATTAAAATCCAGAGTTTTTCCGTAAGGTTCGGCTTGTAATATTATTTCACTGCAAGCCGAACCCGATAGAGTGATTAAAATCCAGAGTTTTTCTGTCAGGTTCGGCTTGTAATATTATTTCACTGCAAGCCGAACCCGACAGAGTGATTAAAATCCAGAGTTTTTCTGTCAGGTTCGGCTTGTAATATTATTTCACTGCAAGCCGAACCCGACAGAGTGATTAAAATCCAGAGTTTTTCTGTCAGGTTCGGCTTGTAATATTATTTCACTGCAAGCCGAACCCGACAGAGTGATTAAAATCCAGAGTTTTTATGTCGTTCGGCTTGTAATATTATTTCACTGCAAGCCGAACCCGACAGAGTGATTAAAATCGAGCTTTTGTCAGGTTCGGCTTGTAATATTATTTCATCAAGCCGAACCCGACAGAGTGATTAAAATCCCGAGTTTTTTTGTCAGGTTCGGCTTGTAATATTATTTCACTGCAAGCCGAACCCGACAGAGTGATTAAAATCCAGAGTTTTTATGTCAGGTTCATCTTGTAATATTATTTCACTGCAAGCCGAACCTAATAGAGTGATTAAAATCCAGAGTTTTTCTGTCAGGTTCGGCTTGTAATATTATTTCACTGCAAGCCGAACCCGACAGAGTGATTAAAATCCAGAGTTTTTATGTCAGGTGCGGCTTGTAATATTATTTCACTACAAGCCGAACCCGACAGAGTGATTAAAATCCAGAGTTTTTATGTCAGGTTCGGCTTGTAATATTATTTCACTGCAAGAAGAACCCGACAGAGTGATTAAAATCCAAAGTTTTTATGTCAGGTTCGGCTTGTAATATTATTTCACTGCAAGCCGAACCTGACAGAGTGATTAAAATCCAGAGTTTTTCTGTCAGGTTCGGCTTGTAATATTATTTCACTACAAGTCGAACCCGACAGAGTGATTAAAATCCAGAGTTTTTCTGTCAGGTTCGACTTATCACAACCGGCGCATAACATAAGTTACAGGGTTCGGCGCAAAACTAATAAAATCGAATAAGCCGAACCTAAAGGACAGTGGATTCGGCTTGTAACTAACATTACAGGATTAGCCGAACAAGAGTATTTCAGACTCGGCGCATAACTCATATTACAGGATAAGCCGAACTTCATAAATTCAAGGTAATAAGTAACTAATTAACTAGTACGTTATTGATTAAAACATGAAATTCAAGGTGTCCATAACACAATCCAAGCACCATTAAAAACAAAGTTCAGCACCTAAAATCCAAGGTGTTTGCAACACCATAAAAGTGTACTTAATACTTAAGAAAACACAAAAAAGAACTTGACAAACTTAAATGTGCGCTTAACGACGACCCTTCTTGTTAGTTCCACGACCACCTCCTCTTCCTCCTTGGCGTTCATCTTTCGACGCATCATCCCTAGTACCACCTCCGCTTGTACCTTCACCAACTTGTCGAGACCTCTTAGTGGTAGGCCTTTGTGCGGATTCGTCGGGTCCTTGTACTTTGTTTATAATTGCATCCCACTTGTTGTAGAGGTATTTCTGTTCTTCAATAGTCATTGGTGTTTTGCAACCAAGTTTCTTCTTCATTTTTTTCAACATCTCCCTACCCGCAGCAACCTATTTTCATTTGACAACAACTTCCAACCGTGAGTACGAAGACATTTTTACCATGAACTTATATATGCAAGAGTATAAAGTGAAATCATTCTTACCATTATCTTGAAAGCCATCACTATTTCTTCGGGAGTAGACTTGGCAGAGACCTTGATTGCCTTCTCCTTCGCCTTATCGGCTTTCTTTTGACTTTTCTTATTGATAATGAATGGATGAGAAATCTGGTTATACCAATCCATGTAGCTCGTATCCTCTTCACATGGTTCATCTCCTAAAGGTACTAACTTGGCAACATCTAATTTGTTAGTATCTAAATTATTCCAATACTCAAGGGTAGGGTCGGGATCATACTTTGGTTCCCATGATGAAGTGGTGCTTTTAGTTCCATTACCACCCTTTGGCAACAACATGAATTTCTCATCAAACAAAGGAACCTTTTGGATGCATCCTAATTGACGAAGTATTCTCCGAGGATCGTATATTACATAACCACCGGGACAAAATAATGGACCATGGTACATAGCAACCGGCATATCCTCATCTTCAACAATTTCATCATCTTTATCTTCATTCACATATGGTTGAAAAACGAAGTCATCAACACCCATTGTATCTAACTTCTCCCTCAAACTTGCCACCAACTGTTTTTTGTTCCTTTTCTTCGAGTCCTCATACTCGTACCTTGCTGCTGATGGCTCAGTATCAACCTAATCGACATCCTTTTCAAATAGTTTGGGCAATTCCAAAAATGGGAAATGGTCATATACCCACACCTACATCCAAATAACCACATAACTAACTTAAAATAATTGAATTAATAGAAACAGAACAGTAGACATTATTTTCTTTGACATAACAAACTAATAAAGAAATTTGAAAACTCAGTGCATTGTTCGGCTTAAAACATTGGATGGCTTATAAGCCGAACCTTGAAAAATTATGGTTCGGCTTATGTGTGACCACAATAATAAGCCGAACCATACACTGATGACCCAAAAAATTTCAAGTTTGACGTCGAGAATTTCTTGAAGCATAGTGAAATTTCCTCCAATGTTTGTGCTTGTCAACCTAGAGGCGGCCGCTAGTTGGTCCAACAGGTAAGCCAGCGAAGCCGTTCCCCAAGCATACTTGTTAACGGTTTCAATATTATTTACCAATTGGAGATAATTAGCATTTACCTTGTTTCCGGTAAGGTCATGAAAGATATCTCTGCCAAGAGTATAAAGTAAGTATGCGGTTTCGACTTGCTTCACTTTGATCTCGTCCATTACCAACACCCCCTGCTTTACTTTCTCTTTTGTGTTCTCAAATTACTTTTTCAAGTTAGTTAGCTTGATCTTCTTATTCTTCTTATTCCTTCCACCAGGTATGCAAACGGAATCGACATCTTTAACGGATCGATAAAACTCCAACTCATTTTTGTATGAACTCCAACCAAGAGTTTCCTCGAACAAATTGTACAGCTCTTCCCAACTCATGTCATAATAATCAGCATCCACGCTTCTACCCCTTGCTTTAAGGCCTGTTATCTTACTCGCTTCATCAAGATAGGTTTTCATCTCTCCAAAAGGTAATTGAAACGTGTAAGTCTCTGGACAAAATCTCTAGGCAAAACAGGAGGCTATCACACTATCATATTCTTGATGTCCATATTGAATGGCGGGCCATAAAGCAAGGGATTGTACATAAGCAACCACCTCATCAACCTCTTCAGAAAGTTTCTATTACGCTGCCATTTGGTGTCTCAATACTTGGACTGCACGGTTGTGATCAGGAGTCTCATAAATCTTTTTTGCCCAAGATTCGGCGTAACCAATAAACACATTTCCTCCATCTTTCGGAAGACCATGAGACTCACCATCCGATCTAGGTGAAATTAAATCATGTTCAGCAGGAATGTGAAAACCTTTAGCCCGTTGTTCTGCAACTTTGTTCTCTGACTCTGGTTGTGCAACCTTCTTACCTTTCTCGGGTTTTCTTTAGGGTTGTGTTTCTTGAATATCATCAACTTCTTCATCATCATAAATACCTTCTTCTTGTCTTCCAACTCTTCCTTGTTCATCTACTTCTTCTATGTCAGTTCCTCTACGGTTCGCTCCCAATTTTTTCTTACCTCCTCCTCGAGGATCGGGAGTTTTAGAAGTAGAAGGTGTTACCTCCATCTTCTTATTTTTAGCTGCATTGTTCCTGACATAAGCATAAAACTTATAAGCCTAATACTTCGAACAACAAAGGAATAAAAACTAAATGAAATAGGTATTTGCTTATCATTTACAGAGAGTAGTTCGGCTTATATGCACAAAATACTTCCAAGCCGAACATATATACTCGGCACAAAACTACTATTATCGAATAAGCCGAACCTCTAAACTTGCAAAAATAATGAATTCTAAAAACACATATTCGGCTCAAAAAAAAATAGTATCGAATAAGCCGAATCTATACTTAAGAATTGTAACATATGTTCGGCGCAAAATAATATCATAGGATACGCCGAGCCTATTCACTTGAACAATATATGAAATTCTACAAATACATGTTCGGCTCAAATCTAATTGTATCGAATAAGCCGATCCTAAATACAAGGCTTCTATTTAACAAAGTTCGGCTCAAATCTCATCTAAACTTTTAAGCCGAACTGTTCATATGCATTTTCAGAGTTCAGTTTCAAGAATAGTTCTAGCGCAAATGGGAAGTAACATACGCCGAACCCTACCTCAGAATCGCCGCAAAACCCTTATTTTTGACTATTAAACCTATCATACCAATCAAAAACATCAAACTACGAGATGGGTTTGTAGAAACTTACTTTCTTATTCTCATTTCAGGTGTTGGTTCGTCACTTTGTTCTTCCGGTTCGATTTGTGGTTGGATTTCACTTTGTTCTACATCTTCATCTTCAATGAAGTTCTCTTCAATTGGTTCTTCAGTTGGTGCTTCAATTGATCTATTAGAACGCGTTACATTTTTACGACGACCCATTATATAGTAGAGTTTAATCGACGATCAATTTTTCATGAATCGACGATTATCAATTTCACGGTGATGCGAAATGGAGTGAGGGAGGCAGAGGAGGGGAGGAAGAAGAAGACTAGAAGAAAACTAGAAAACTTATTTTGTGTTTTTTGTTTTAGGTTTTTGTATTAGGGTTACGGATAGATTAGTAATTTAGAAGATTTAAGGGCATATAGGTAATTGAACTACCCATAGGGTACCCCTTATAAAGTCACCCAAGTTAGGACTATTGCTTTGTATGCCTAGAAAGATTTTGGTATGCCCAAAATCAGGGTTCATTTGTTTTGAATGCGAAGCCCTATTTCTTTTAAACAACTTCTTTAGGCCCACTTTTACCGGTACTTAATTTTCCTTTTTTTTTCCTAAATTCGGAACTCAGTTTCCATTGTCTTTTAGGCGGAAATTCACCCCACATAGCCAGGCCTCACAATGGTTGGTTTTTGTGGATGGGTCAGTCTAACCTTACTATAGTGCTTACTCTTAACTAGCCGATAAATTTCTTGTTCAAAGTGATTTGGGTGTTTAGGTAGGGATGTTTATGGATTGCACCCTATCATGATTTTGAAAGTCATATAAATTGGTAATATAGAATTATAAACGTTTCTACACATTTGGGTGGGGTGGGTGCCCGTTAGTCATGTTTGATTATTCTAATGTAGATCGTTATAAGTTAGGCATGCTGTCATCTAATATATATAAACAAGGTAGGGTTACCACCCAGCTACTTTTAGTTTAAGACAACAATCAAAATTCTAAACCCTTTTGCTGACATACTACACATTGATAGTGCACCAAGAAGGTCAGATAGTTGGATATGGAAAGGCGTGCTAACAGGGATAAATCAGTTAAAAAAATATTGCTTCTGGAAAATTGGAAATTGAAGAAATGTAGATATTTGGGATGATCTTTGAATCCCAGATATTACACCTCCTTTGCATAAACCTCAAAATACTGAAGGTTTAACAAAGGTTTCACACTTACTCACCCAACAAAATACTTGGGATATGGATAAACTAAAAAGATGCTTTGATGAACCAACTATAGCAAAAATAAGAAAAATAAGTATTAGGGGAACAAATGAAGAAGACACTACCCAGTGGTCACTGAATGAAAAGGGAGATTTTACAGTCAAGTCGCTGTATAGGAAAATAAATAACAGTGGCAATGATAACAAAAACTGGGTAAAACTTTGGGGAATGGACATCACTCCGTCCGTAAAACTTTTCATGTGGAAAGCAGCACATGCTATCCTACCAATCCTACCAACTAACATGAGAATTGCAGCTGTTTTACCACATATTAACACAAACTGCAACCTTTGCAATGAAGGTCAAGAAACTCTAACCCATCTGTTTCTGGACTGCAATTTTGCAACTCAAGTATGGATGCACTTTAACCTAGATAAACATTATGTAACTAATGGAACCACAACTTTCCATGAGTGGCTAAACGATTGTTTTGAACATCAAGATAGGGATACTTATGGAGTAACTTGGCAGGTTTTGTGTAGTGTTATTATATGGTATATATGGAAAGCTAGGTGCAATATCACATTTAGGAAGGAAAGTCAAAACAGTGTAAAAACGGCGGATAGCATAGCGAAGTATATCAATAGCTACATGACTGTAAACAAAAAGGGCTACAATATAATGCACTCTCTATACTACAATAGAATGGAGGATGAAAATACGAAAATAACAACCCAGCAAACGATGAAACAAGCTCACAATATGACTCTGAAAATGAATATAGTCCTATCAATGACGAACTCAGCAGCAAAAGCAGGTATTGGGTTAACATTAAGTGATTATACAGGTACAGTCAGAGAAGCCATAGGATTTAATGCTGATTGCATTTCCTGGGAGCAACTAGAGAAAAAGGGGGCTGCAGCAGCATTCCGATGGGCAACACAATGGAGTGGTCACACTATCTCGTTTAGAAGCAACTCTGAACCTACTCTACTGCTGCTGATAGGAAAGTATGCAACAGCACGGGAACAACGGTACAAGATAAGCGCAGAATTTGGAAACAAGACTAAATTTGAGATAAATTTTAGAGCACTTGACTTTGTATTAACTAGAAGAATTAATGTAATAGAGGCAGCAAATATCTCAGTTTTTTGTAATAGGTATGCAATACAACATACTTGGAAAGACACCAGTTTAAATGCTTTATTAGTCTATTTGAACTTACAAAGTTGGAATGAATATGTAACTGATATCCGAAGCTCTTTTAACAGAGAACAAAGGAGTGGAAAATCAATGATATGAGGTTATCCTCTTTTTTCAAAAAAAAAAAAAAAAAAAAAAAAACCTTTTGAATAGGTAATATTAGAATATTAAGTATAATATATGCAACCAGCAAAAAACCAAACTCTACTAATCAACTATCAACCATTCTACACATTTTCTAAAGTGATTTGGATTTTGGGAAATAGATAATTATGTTTTAGTTAAAAATTGTGTCTAAAGCTAATGATCTTAAGCCGGATTGGCAATGAAAGTAGATGGGTTCATGAATTAATTCGAATTTTACCCGGTTTGGATAGAGCTCACATGCAAGGGATTAAGACAATGCTTTTTCTTTAGCGATTGATTTGGTTAGTTAGTTAGTTGTATTCGGATTTGCGACCGAACTACGAGGATTACCAATCTTATAATATTTACATATTTTTATAATGCATGTTGTTTTGATGATTTTTTTTTTCCTAATACCCCTACCTACAAAGGTTTCTGGCGAGGAAATTTTAACATCATGGGACAAAAGAAATTAATAAAAAAAGTTGGTGCATTTTTATTTTTATTTTGCTATTTTTAATCGACGAGGAAAATCCATTGAGAAAACCTAAATCCGATAAATACAACTGAAATAAAAGTGGGATTCCGTCACTCAAAAAGAAGAAGAAAAATTAAGAAAAAGAAACCAAGATAACCTTTGCGATTTTTATTTCTCGAAATCAATTCAAAGAAAACAATAAAACTATCAACATATTGGCTGTTAATCCTCACATTTTAGTTGGTTAATTTGGAAGGAGAATATGAAATAACTTTTGCATAGAGGCACTGATGGTGTTATTATTGACAAGATAAAAAGCTTCTCTTTAGACTCATGTAGGTGGTTTCAAGAAAGATATAGTGAATTAGGATCTCGAACTAGCTAAACAGTATACGTGATAGGAACCCAATTCGTATAATCTGTGGCATCCCAACTGTAAGCTGGTATCTATTTAGTTTAGTAAAATCATTCACTTTTCTCCTTTTATTTTCAAGAGGGAACCTTTCATTAACGAAATCCATGTATGATCGAGGGAAAGTAATTGAAGGATACGCTTCAAATATTCTTACTTAGTGCCTAGAGAACCTTATGCAAATATGCAATGGGAATATGTAATTTGGTATCTAAAATTTTTCTAGTTGATTAGAACTGATGCGGAATGAGAATTTGTGATTAAGGTATAAATTCCGAGTGGCGTGGATTTGATTAATGTACTCATAAACCAAGCTAGTAGCTCTGGTGTTCTCTTTGGATAAGGCATTTTTAGTCACTGTTATCCCCACATGCCAACTGCGCCCAAGCCAAAAACATAATTCCAGCAGCTATAGCTTGGACAGTGTGGAAAAAGCTCGCAATGATATCGCTTTCAATAACAAGGTGGCTACTGTAGAGCAATCCATCATCCAAGTCAAGTTGCAAGCTTTTTACTAGTGTATCAATGAAAAATCTGTACAGGGTTTTTGGTCGGATCAAATTGTTGTAAATTGGGATAACATTTTATTTTTCCGGTTAACTGTTTTCCTTTGTGTTTGGGTTTTATCGCATGTGCTTTTTGGGCCTTTGGAGTTCCCTTCGGTCTCCTTTCCTTGTATTCGTTGGCCATTTCTAATGGCTTTCCTTTATATATATATATATATTTTTACCGATAAAAAAAGTAAAATAAAAAAAAAAAATTCTTACCGCTATATCTAAAATGGTTCAAAATGTGTTCGGTGTCCGCTGCACATGTACAAATGTGGTTCATAATTATTCAGGTATGACTCACCGTTCCAAAAAGTTGCAAATTTAGGATTTAGATGATGCCCATGTAAGGATTTATATTAATCCTTTTGGTCCACCTCTAATTAATAATCGTATTTAAAAACACCTAACTTGTTAAGACCAATAATCATTAATCTGTATATATATGTCTTTTTAATCAGTTTTTTGGTTTAAAAGACCTTGGATTCGAATTCCTGGGTCTATAAGACGAGTAAAATATGGCTATGGTTCAAATAACCAAGATCCAAAATATACTGTTTTAATATCCAAATTGGGATATACTGCCCAAAATATTAAAAACGTTTAATTTGTGACTGACCAGTATACCCTTAAACACGAATGTCTTGGTGCAGTTAACAGAAAACGAGCTCCAATTTTTGGATCCAATCGATGTTCGATTTCTTATCAAGCTCTTCTCTAATCTCTGCTCAAATCGGTAAGGTTGATTCAAGTATTTCAATTTTGCTTTGTTTGATTTCTAGTTTTATTTGATCCAATTGGAACTGGTTTTCTACAATCGGGGCAATCATCAAAGTTACTATCTGTTGTCAAACCGGATGAAGGGTTTTATTCTATTTGGGGGTTTTCAATGGTCATTACTTTGGACTAGGAATTGAGCTACAATACAAAGATGAAGAAGATAACAACAGGAGAAATAACAAGAAATATAGTGTTGTTGCCGTTGATATTGAATACGAAAACGTATTGTGGATGTTGAATACGGTGTACAAGAGTTATGGTTTGTTTGAATTTTTGATTAAATTGTAGGGAAGGGGATGAGAAAATTGTTAATAAAACACACCAAATTCATCCATGGCTACGTCACTTCAGTGCAATAGGTGTTTGTAGAAATCATGAATGACCAATTTCATTGTTTTAAAATGTTGTTTATTTGAGAAATGTTTCCGGATGTGTCAATGTCTAAGTGATGACTATTGTGTATGCTCTGATGCTAGTCTTGAATTCCCACGAGTCATGAATCGATGTTGTGTTTGTGTCTGCTAATTACGTTGCTCAGGCTTTGGTTCAGTACATAACATCTTTAAATTGTCATGGCAGGTGGATACATACTTTGATGTTGCTTACTTAACAGTGGGATTTCTGACGCACTTACCCCATCAATTCCTGTGTAAATCAAATCCCCTCTCTGATAGAGCTTTAGTGCACATGGTGTCTAGACTTATTTAGCTAAATTTCAAGCAGGTATAGTAACAGTGTATTTACATCAAAGAGACTACACGTATACATCAGCTTAATTTAGTGGAGGAACCTGTGATACTTTTTGATGAACCTTGTGCCATAGTTAATCCAACAAGCATAGATAATAATAACAGTACAAGTCTAGATTTATCCACAAAAAATACAAGATGCACTTGAGTGCATAATACATATTCTGACAACAAAATAAATTTTGGTCGGGTTGCACCCGAGTGCATAATGTATATATTTTTTAGTTTTTTGTTATTCCATTTTTTTTTCTTTGATACTTGTTTTTGCTTGATTTTTTAACGGTGAAAATGGTGATAACGGTGGTGGACTTATTGTTCGAGATCAACAACTAGTGATTTTGGTTGTGTATGGTGATTACTAGGATATACCTAGATTTATTCGCGATGTACAGAAGATGCACCTGAGTGCATAATGTATATTCTGACATAAAAATAGATTTTGGTCTGGTTGTACCCGAGTGCATGATGTATATTTTTTTGATTTTTATAAGAAAAATGTTTTGGCCAGGTTGCACCCGGATGCATCATACATATTCATATAGAAAATAAATTTTGGCCAGGTTGCACCTGGGTGCATAATTGATATTTTCATATGATTAAATTTTGGCCACGTTGCACCTGGGTGCATAATGCATATTTTTATTGGAATAAATTTTGGTGAGGTTGCACCTGGGTGCATCACGTATCCTCGGCACGGTTTAAAACTATTTTTTTTTCATTCGAATTTCATATCAACAATGGATCTTGTTTTGTAGAGATTTTCGAGCACTTTCCAAAAATATAAATTTCATTAAAATCCGACATATACTTCGGAAGTTAAACCTTTCTCGATTAATTTAAAATTGGATAAAGGAAATAAATAGGAGAGAGAAAAGGATATGATAAAGAATCAAGTTTAAATTAAAGGGCATAGATGACTAAATTTTCTTGTGTCTTTTTCACCCAGACCTATATTTTACAAGTCCATTAGTCCCATACTTTATGGGATTTGGCCATATGAACCATTTTCCGCTTTTTAATAACATGGCCAATAATTTGTGTAGTGCTGGTCTATCCGTTGATATTCTCATGAAGAGTGAATACCCACCGAGTATCACCAAATTCCTCACCAAATTTTGCAAAGGATTGTGACTGAAGTAGGTCAAGCACAGTGTTAGTACGTGTACGTTAGCGGTTTCTTTTTTTTGAAAAAGGTAAAGATAAAATAAGTAAGAAAGGGTGCCAAGATAGCACCTTCGAAAGATACAAGAAGAGATTAGCGAAGCACTTAGAGAGTTTACAACAAACCTACTCTCTAAACAAGCTTGCCCAATCAAAAACAAAGTCCTCAAACTTTACATTTCTAAAAGATTCAACGTTAGCCGTTTCAGTATTGAATGTTATAAAATTGATGAAAATTGCAATCATATTCATTATTGGAACACCTAAAAAACCTTAGGCTGTTATTTGCTTTAGCTTTTGCTTTAACTTTATCATGGAGATTATGTAGGTATAGCCGAGAAGTGATATTGATTTACTTTCCCAGTGGCCTTTTGTGTTGGATAAAGCATAATGGTACATTATGTTGCTAAGAATCGTATCTCGTACCGGCTATGAAACTAGAGAGGATGTTAGGTTAGGTTCCAAAATGCATTTTAAAGTAAATGGAATTCATGCAGGAGAAAATATAATTGACGACACCCTCCAATTGAAACGAGTATGCAACTAGAGTACGTATACAACCAATTTCAAGCAATCCTAATCAAACTAAAGATAAGACTTATATTTTAGTAGTACTAATTAAAGAGATAAATCATAACTAATTAATTAGTTACATGATGTAGCTTGATACGTATGCATGTATGTGTAGGTCATCTTGGCTTGTATGACTTGTTATCATGTTACCCAAACTTGGATATATAGCCGCAATTAAGTTAAGCCATCTTAAGATGTTTTATTTATTTTCCTCATCAGATTAAGGTCAAAGCAAGATGACTGGTTAACAATTTATGCTAAATTAGCATAAAATGTGGACTTCGTGAAATTAGGAATACAAATATTGATCCCATTTTCCAAAATGAAGTAATTAAGGCTGAGTTTGGTAATGCTTATTTTTTTTCAAAAGCACTTTTAAAACCTATATATGTCAATATATAAATTTTGAAGACCTATATATGTCAATATATAAATTTTGAAGTTGGTGTTTGGCAAAAAAAAAACTAAAGTGCTTTTTATTCAAAGCACTTCCCAAATTCCTCAATTTTTAAAAGCTGGGGAGGAGGAGCTTTTAAAAGCTACAAAAGCATAAGCTGTGGTCCCACATAAATTTAATGCTTGATTTATCTTTTTTTATCCGTACTTTATTTTATAAATTATAAATGATAAAAGTTACCCTTAAATTTATATACAATCAATTTTTTACTATTTTTGTACAGTATAACTTCTATAAAATAATAGGTTAGGGACCAAGAAAATTTATTATTTTAAAGAGATATTATATTATCGATAATATAATAAATTCTTATTTTATAGTTTAATAATATACTATTATTATATAGGATAACGGAAAATGGGTCATTTGTCCAAAAAAATTTAAAACACGGTTCAAATGGACGAGTAAAAAAATTTATGGGTGAAATGGACAAAAAAAAATAGCAAGGATGAAACTGGATGCATCCTGTGTAAAATACAAATAAGAAAAAATATTTGAACATGGACAGGATGAAACTGGTTACATCCTGCCTATTTTTAAATTTTTGTCCATTTAAACAGTATCTAAATCTGACTGTCCTTTTCACCCAGGAAATTTTAATTATGGTCTTTTTAACCAATTTTGTGATAGGATAATTACTAGCTTAGAGCTTGAATAATAATTGTAGATTGTAAATATAACATCGAGTAATTTGTAGAGATATTACACTCTTGACTAATATACAATCACTCCAAGTTTCAATCACACTTCTTCTTGCAATACAACAACGAGACTCCGGATCTTTTAAGAGCACTGCGAACTATTAGGGATTAAATACAACTTGATTTGAATTTTTAAGAAAATCAAACCAATATTGAATCATGTTTGGAGAAAATTTAACATGCATGAAATTTACTTTTTATTTTTTATTGTAGCATTATTATTTTATATATGATTTGGTACCTCTTAATGCTTAAGGGAAACTTTTGAAATGTATTATTTTATGATTTTATCGAATTTATTATTTTAGCACTAAGGGCCCGAATCGGGACCAGAAAATTTTATTATTTTAAAGAGAATATTATATTATCGAGTATTACTTTAAAGAAGTTACACTGTATTGCATTCTTTAAATATTATTATTTTTTATTATTTCGAACTATTTTATATACCATTTATTTAATTTGTCAACAGTAGAAATAAAAACAAATATTAAATAATTACTTAATTTTAGTTTCATTTTTTGCTTGAATAATTACTTAATTTGTCAACAGTAAAAATAAAAACAAATAGAATAATTACTTAATTGTTAATTAAAATAATTTCTTAACAAACATAACGATAGTGGTAATTAGTATGAACATTAATATTATATAGTAAAAAAATTAATTATTTTTAAAACCAATAAAATTGAATAAAACTACCATGAGTGATATGTCTGTTTTTGTCATTTGTTACAACAACAATGGTTGAATCTGAAATTTTACCAAACATATTTTGATTGTTTTTTTAATCAGCTTCAACTTTAATTAATATATTACCAAACGTCTAACTGTTTTTTTCTCACAGCACAGCACAGCAACGCACATCAGAAAAGTGCTTTTACACAAGCTGCAACAATACCAAATTAAGCCTAATTCACATTGTATCAGCTCTTAGACTTTAGTTATCTCTTGGTGGTTATCTAACTGAATGAAATGCAATTGAATTGCGAGAATATAATTAAGCCCACTAGTTAAATACTCTTTCTCTTAGAGATTGTCTTGTCATCTATTTTATTCATTAAGTTTCCTATTTTAATATGAAATCAGATTAATTTTCACAAAATTCGTTAAAAAGATCAAAATTAATAATTCCTGGGTGAAAAAGACATTTAGGTTGTGATACTATTTAAATGGTGAAAATGTTAAAATAGCCAGGATGTAAACAGTTTTATCCTACCCATTTTCAAATATTTTTTTTTATTTTTAATTTATATCAGGATGCATCCAGTTTCATCCTCGCTATTTTTTAAGTTTAAGTCAGGATGAATTCAGTTTCATCCTTGCTATTTTTTTTGTCAATTTCACCCGTAAAACTTTTTACTCGTCCATAAGAACCATGTTTTAAAAATATTTGGACAAATGACCCATTTTCCGATTAATTTTTATTTGTTTTGGTTTAATCAGACTAAATATGATGAATGTGAACCACAGTGGTGGAAGTCTTTAAGATGTGTTCTAAGATGAACCGTCTTAGTTAGGCCAGGTATAAAAACCATCATAAAGGAAGGTTTCAGACCCTAGTTAGCAATTCGGGATACGGAGATAAGTTTGGGATTCGGGCAATTCGTATTCGGTCGAGTAGTCGGGCAACAGTTCGTTATTCGGTAGTGATATGGATCAACATACGTGCATGTATAATTCGTTTTAGAAATATGGATCCGTCGATCAAAATTCGACGTGTATTGAATAATAAACGGAAAATGGGTCATTTGTCTAAATAAAACGACGGTTCAAATGGACGAGTAAAAATTATTATGGGTGAAATGGACACAAAAAAAGTAGCAACGATCAAATTGGATTCATCCTGACTTAAACTTAAAAAATAGCAAGGATGGAACTGGATGCATCCTGTGTAAATTAGAAATAAGAAAAAGTATTTGAAAATGGGCAGGATGAAACTGTTTACATCCTGTCTATTTTTACATTTTTGTCCATTTAAACAGTATCAAAATCTAACTGTCATTTTCACCCAGGAAATGTTGATTTTAATCTTTTTAACCAATTTTGTGAATAATAAAATAATAATATTTGGTCAGGAGGGAGTGTGATTTTTTATATAATAGTAATATATAGTTAATATATGCAAGATTAACACTGGTCAGCTGTCTAGTCCAGGGAGAATAGGTGTCAGGTTAGATTCTCTGCATGGAACTTTTTGAACAAAAAAAAAAATAGTATGGTTTTAACACAGGCGATACGATCCAACCCAGTTGGCGAACGGAACCAATGAATGGTATCTGAATCTGAATAATTCGCGAATTATTCGGCCTTCTCATGCCATACGCGAACCAGATTTGGAAGTTGAGTGATTCGGCCGTTTTCATTCGTAATTCGGTAGTTCGGTATAATTCGCGAATGATACGATGAAATGCTAACTAGGTATTACAGTGACTTTTGGGTAAGTTTTTCTTGCCTTTCCTTTGAGGGTGGTTAAAAAAGAAAAAGTCTTGTACTATTTTTCAGTCTTCTAGTTTCACGATTTTAACTAGTTACTTTATCTTCTTCGCCCATAAAATCTTTCCAAGACAAAGAAACAACGTATATTTATTTTTTTTGCTCAGCAAGGATAAAGATTTTACTAATCTCAAAGGGAAACTCTACAAAAAGTGTAGAGACCAAAAGAAGGAACAGCAAGGTCTAAAGAGACCGAGAAGCATAAAAACAGCTATGGAGAGTCGAAAAATTTCGATCTCCAGTTAACAATGATATCGTCTAAGACTCTGTCAAAGAAACAACGTATATATTGAAGGGGAAAAATCTTTATGACCCATCAACCAGGCCCGGTTCTAAGGGGGGCTTCCTGGGCTCCAGCCCAGGGCGGGAAATTTCAGAGGGCGGGAAATTTTGGTGTCGAAAAAATTTTCTATGTGTCGAAAATTTTTTTTCAATGTTATACGGTAGATTCTATATTTCTATCTATCGATTTTTTTTTTTTTTTACGTAACAGGGCGTTCTGAGTTATTTCGCACAGGGTCGTCTAAATGTCAGAGACGGCCCTGCCATCAACAATAAACTACATCAGAACCGAAAACACACAAACTAGTAAAACGATTTCTTATCTCAGCAAATACACACACTTTGCTAGAAACAGGAAAGAAATAAAGGCAGATATCCGGGCCGGGTATGGTGGTTTTTCAACTTTACTATCATCAACTTTGAATGATCGAGAAATATGATCTCTTTGACACACCCTTTCAGCTTGTGTAAAGTTAAGTAACTAACACAATATAAATGGATCAACTATTTTGGAGTGCAACTTTACATGATTTTTATGGCCCTTTCTTTGCATCTCTGGATTTTTGCATGTGTGAGAAATATCTGTAACTCTCCAATGGTGGCTTAATAGCCAGAAAAATTAGCGAATCTGTCATTTTCTAAATCTATCGGCAAACAAAAAACACTATAAATAAACATTAGCAACGCCATAATTTATTTATTTTTTTGACAAGTAGTCGTGTAATTCTTGTGGCTTAATTAGTAAAATAAAAAGTGACTAATTAATTACTTACCCACTGATCAGTTGGGTACTAAGAATATTCCTCTCTCATCAAATGACAAAAAAAAATGCTTGTGTGGTATTTCATTTGTGGATTCTCACTTCTTCTCTTTTATCATCCCGGTCATTCCCATATACATATATAGTTGATCACCACTTATACATTCCACTATAAAAAAAGAAATAAAAAAAGGTGATCCATTTTCTCTTTAGTTTTTTTGTTTCTTGATTCTTCACCTTTTTCTTATTATAAAAGGAGGATTAACATTTTTTTCCTTTCTTCATATATTTAAGTAAACATATCTATCTCTTTAGCTCTCTCACTACTCATTTCATTCTTCACCTTCTTCTCAAACTCTCTCTATTTGAATATATATGTAACCATAACCTCGGATCATTCCCCCTTACCCTTTCCTAAAGAGAAAGACAGACAAGTATAATATAATCAAAGATCAAAGAATCGAATTAAGGTAAGCATCTGCATACTCTCACTAATCTTAGTAGTCTTTTCTCCATAATCCAAATTTCTTTTCATTCATAATGGAGATGTATGATCATGTTTTTTGTGTATGATTTGAGCTGTTTTTCATTTTCATTGGCTTTGATAGATCCCTTGATATACCTTCTCTTCACTAGTTTTAATCATATCATCATCACAAAATGCAATATCTCTAGCTAGTTTAATTTCATTGAAGATCAGTGACTTTCCGGTAACTGAATGACATTTTTTTTTAACGTAAACTTGTCTTCTTCACTGTTTTCTGTTATCACTCATGGTGTTGCAAACAAAAGCAGTTCTGTTTTGCACTTCATTGCGTACGTACATAACAAACATCAAACACGTTTTTTACGTAATCAGAAACGTACGTCAAAGCTTAGTTCCAGGATATAATTTTCTTTCTTGTCTCTTCTTTCTCTTTGCATTCAGTATTTCAGTTACATTTCAACTAACTACTGGCTTTCTTCTCATCACAGTGTCAGGTTCCAAGAACAATGACAACAACGAAAGGTCCAAGCAGCAACAGTCTGAAGAAAAGTTACTTTGATGTGCTAGGGATTTGTTGCACGTCTGAAGTGCCCTTGGTGGAGAGAATTTTAAACCCCATGAATGGGGTAGAAAAAGTTCTAGTCAATGTGACAACAAAAACTGTCATTGTGTTTCATGATGAGCTCCTCACTACCCAAATCCAAATAGGTAAAAAAAAACTTTTACAATTTATTCTACTTTCTAGCTTTTTTTTTTCAAAAAAAATTCTCATAAATTTTCTTTTTAAGTCGTTAGTTTCAAGTTGGCTGTGAAACTGATATCAAATTACAGTGAAAATGAGACTTGCATGGTAATTTCTTTTGGGTCGTATCTTACCATTTTATTATACATGACCCACAAAAGCTGATCCGCAAAATGAGATGATGGGTGGGTCCATTATTCCACGGATATTATGACCTGAAACTATTGAAAAAGAGTGAAAGCCGCAACATGGTTTATGCCGTTAAATTGGGTTTAAGTTTAACCACTTTTTTATCTCTTTATGAGAGTATGTTTTTCCTTTTAACTCCACCAGTTTTTCATCCCTCCTGCTCAGTTTCACTACACTTGGTTTGCGCCAAAGTTCTTAAAATACAATGCTGACACGATTGTTATTGCAGTCAAGGCGCTGAATCAAGCGCGGCTAGACGCTAACATTCGGGTCTATGGCGAAGAAAATAAGGGAAAAAGATGGCCTAGCTGGTACACAATTGGTTGCGGATTATTACTGCTGGTGTCACTCTTTCAGTATCTTTATCACCCATTAAAATGGTTATCTCTCGCAGCTGCAATCTTTGGGTTGCCACCGATTCTGTCGAGGTGTTACGGTTCTGCAAGAAATTTTACCGTTGACATCAACATCCTTGTACTAATTGCAGGTAAATCATGCATGGACCCTAAACCAGAGATTGTTAATTCTTAATTTCTTTTTATACGTACACCATTGCGCTAAGCAATCTGTTGTGTGTTTGTCTACGGAATGCCTTAAATAAATCTTGCTTTCGTGAAAGCAAACTCTAACATTACTTAATATTAGACAAGGGGGACTACTTAGTGACAAGTGATGAGGCAAGGAAAGAACACCACCTCAGTGTGACAAACGTAGAATTAAAACCTTGCCTAAACAAAACTTCACATGGACATTCATACGTCTGGTCTGGCTAAATTTGTTATTAGAATGATTCTCAGAGAAAGCCATCTTTAAATTTGTCATAAGTAGAATTATTTGTTTCATAGCCCATGTTCTAAAAGTAGCTCAAATCTTATACTGCACCATAAGTCATGGTCACACGTCAGAATCGCCTCCGGCGAGAACAACGACCGTGCCCTGAGAGTGTAAACCAAGTGTAAGAAAAGTTGGTGTTTGAAAATGAAACAGTTGAGTGTGATGGTAAGTCTATGATGTTCTTTAACTTTCTTGACAAAGTGGTCTACAAAATGTATTTTGTTGGTTGGTGAACTTAGAAACTAACTTAAATTTAATTAAAAAGGATTAAGTTTTTTTTCTTTCTTGCTTTTCTTCCCAATTGGCCTTGAGTGCTCTCTTTGTTGGAAGCCATATATATTAATGGTGGGTCTAACAGTTGAGTCTGAAACGTAATCCCCTTTTTTAAAAAGCCTAGTATTCTAGAGGTACAACAAAGTTATCAAATTTTGTAATGTCGTTTTTTTGTTTGTTAGGTCATGAAAATAGTGAAGAATGGTGATCTCATACGTAGTGGCTATCTTTTCTTTTTGTCAAAAAAAAAAAAAAAAAAAGTGACTTTAAATCCCTTAACAAAAGTTCTTAACTACGATTCTTAACAAACGTCCAAATAAATAACTCATACCGAACCATCCGGTGGGTTTCTTGTTAGACTCACCATTTCCCTAATGTACCTAGCCGATTCCACTGGATAAAGTGTTTTTCAAGGATGGTTTTAGAATTGTTTTTCTCCTTCACAGTTTATTTAATTTAACCATATTTTTTAATCTTTACTTTTGTATATTTATGACGCAACTATAATTCTTTAAAACTCTTAATAACAAAATTTCTTAACTACAATTCTTAACAAACGTCCAAATAAATAACTAGAACCCTCACAAACCTATTTTTGATAGTCGGTTGTATTCTTGTTAGACTCACCATTTCCCCATCTACCTAGATAACTTGCTTAAACAAAATGTTTTCCAGGGATGATTTTAGAATTGTTTTATTTTCAGTTTTTTAACCATATCTTTTTATCTTTATTTTTGTATGACATTGTTATAATTCTTCAAAAGTAAAATATTAAAAAAAAATGGTTTCCATTTTAAATTTTTATTGGTGTTTGTTATGTTATTTACTTCAAATAGTGCAAGTTAAATGGTGCAATTTTAAGTTTTTTGGTTTTTGGTTGTGTTTAAATCATTTTTTTTTTAATTCTTTTTGGCAGTTGGAGGAACATTGGCAATGCAAGACTATATTGAAGCTGCTTCCATTGTCTTTCTATTCACCATTGCGGAGTGGCTTGAATCTAGAGCCAGTTACAAGGTACACTTTCTAACTGGGTCAGGACTTGTCCTTATTGAATAGTAAAACTAACCACATTTCACTTCTCAAGTAGATTATGCACTAATTTTCCATTCAATTGCAATATATGTAGGCAACTGCGGTAATGTCCTCCTTAATGAGCATGGCTCCACAGAAAGCAGTTTTAGCCGAGAATGGAGACATAGTGGATGCCAAAGATGTTAAGCTTAACACAATTCTTGCTGTAAAAGCCGGAGAAGTTATCCCAATTGATGGAATAGTTGTAGAAGGAAATTGTGAAGTGGATGAAAAATCTTTGACAGGAGAACCGTTTCCAGTAACTAAACAAATGGAATCAAAAGTATTAGCCGGGACAATTAACCTGAATGGTAATCACTTAATCCCCAATTTCTTCGTCATAATGATGCTTTCCATCATCATATTCTGATAAATACTTAGCTGAGATTCAATCTTTGTTGCAGGCTATATCAGTGTAAAAACAACAGCATTAGCTGATGATTGTGCAGTGGCCAAAATGGCCAAACTAGTAGAAGAGGCCCAAAACACTCGATCGAAAACACAACGTTTGATCGACAATTGCGCCAAGTACTACACGCCAGGTAATTAGTTCACTGCAGTTGGACAATTTCTGATATCCAAGAGACTTGCGTTTGTTTCTACCCGAGCAATTATGGTGAATTTTGTGTAAAAGTTTTCTTACCGTGATAAGTACTGTGTTTTTATTGCAGCGGTGGTACTGCTGTCAGTGCTTCTAGCTGCGATTCCAGCAGTCTTAAAAGTTCATAACTTAAAACATTGGTTCCATCTTGCCTTGGTTGTGCTTGTCAGCGCATGCCCATGTGCTCTAATCCTCTCTACGCCAGTTGCCACCTTCTGTGCCCTGACTAAGGCAGCAACAAATGGCCTTCTAATCAAGGGTGGTGACTATCTGGAGATTTTAGCAAAAATCAAGGTTGTGGCCTTTGATAAAACAGGAACAATAACAAGAGGAGAATTCTCCGTGACAGACTTCCGATCAGTCTCTCAGGATATTAGCCTGGACAACTTAATCTACTGGTAAGTTACAGTTTAACAAAGTATTGCTTGTGGAACCTCAATATCCACTGGCTTACTACCTAAATGCCTTCAAAAGTAGTCGCAGTAATTTTGACTTCAAAATGAATCTCATTCTAATAGGAATTTCTCTTTTGTGTCGTGGTAGGGTTGCAAGCATTGAGAGCAAGTCGAGTCATCCAATGGCTGCTGCGCTGGTGGATTATGGGTCTTCAAACTCAATCAAACCTCAACCAGAGAATGTGACTGAATATCAAAATTTCCCGGGGGAAGGGATTTCTGGAGAAATTGATGGGAGGAAGATTTATGTTGGAAACAAGAAAATGGCAATAAGAGCTAGATGTGAAATAGGTAGACTAATCATCCCTTTGCGCATAAATCTCTATCAGTGTCTCTGTATATGAGAAAAATGTTGAGATTCTAATAAGTCTATTTGGAATTTGTTTAACAGTTTCAGATCTTAAAAAAGAGGGACAAACAATTGGATACGTATTCTTAGATGACATGCAGATAGGGACGTTCAGTGTTGCTGATACATGTCGGACTGGAGTCGCAGAAGCTATCAAGCAGTTGAAGGGTTTGGGACTTAAAACTGCAATGCTTACAGGAGACAGTCATTCTGCCGCAGTTAGGGTCCAAGATCAGGTATATTTTCATGAGTATTTCAGAGCTTTTTAGCTTGTCAAAAGATATACTAGAAAACTGCCTTGCAGATGTGAATTCTAAAGTGTTTTCTTAGGGACTGAAATGGTCTGTTTTTGTTGATCAGCTAGGGAAAGCATTAAATTTCGTCCATGCAGATCTTCTTCCACAAGATAAGGTCAAATTCATAAAAGAACTTAAGAAACAAGGGCCAACAGCGATGGTTGGCGATGGGGTAAACGATGCACCTGCATTAGCAAGTGCTGATATTGGTATCTCAATGGGTATTGCAGGTTCGGCATTAGCTACAGAGACGAGTCACATAACCTTAATGTCAAACGACATTGGAAAGATCCCTCAAGCCATTCGACTAGCTAGAAGAACTAGAAGAAAAATAATAGAAAACGTGAGTTTGTCGATTGTTACCAAGGGCGCTATTCTTGCATTAGCAGTGGCTGGTCACCCTCTTTTATGGGCTGCAGTTCTCGCCGATGTCGGAACCTGTTTGCTTGTGATATTCAATAGCATGCTTCTTTTGGCGGGAACCCCAGTCACCCATCAACACCATTCCCATTCATCCAACCTGAAGGGTAGTCTTGAACATCACAGACATGGTCACTGCCATGACAACAAGGGTTCATGTGGCTCCAAAAATCAGGAGAAAAACCCAACTGGAACTAGTACCTGCAACTCCAATCATGTTAAAGAGAATTGTTGTTCACATGGCACACAAGACACCCATCCAGATCAGGTTAGGATGGATGACCATCAAACATGCCCTTCAAAAACCATTCCTGAGCACCATCACCACCAGCATTCTCATTCTATCAGTTCAGGTGAGAAGAAAGATAGTAACTGTAGGGACAATTCATGTGAGAAAAGAGATAGTACCTGCAGGAGTATTTCCAAGCATCACCATGATCACGAAGGTTGCAAGTCAAGCAGCACTACTGCACTTAAGGCTTCATCACATATAATAGACATAAACAATGAGGAAACCGTGAAGTGTGAGCACCCCCACAACCATCATGAACATGTTGAGCAATCGAAGATAAAAAAAGTGGCAGTTGATCATCATCACTCTTGTGGATCTGACCACACTCACCACGGTCACAACGATCATCATGAACATGTTGAGCGCTCGAAGTTTAATGCTTGTAAAGGATCAAAACTTCCAGTTGATGATCATCACTCTTGTGGAACTGGCCACACTCACCATGGTTCACAATTGTTAGGTGCAGTTTCTACTGATAGTAATGCGAATCACGGTCATGACCATTCGCCTGCAATTGCTTGCAACATCAATCTTCACAATGGAGTACCTGAATCAAGCAATAAAGGTAATGAAATCAAACATTTTCATGATAAAGAAGATTGTTTTCACAATGGACATGGGCACTCAAAGTGCAAAGATCCCGCTATAACTGTTGGGATCAAATCTAATGATCCAATGGTGAATTGTTTGATGGAAACGAGCTGCAACAACACACCAACAGCTGTGGAGCATTGGTGTAACAGCTTTGAAAAGAGGGAGATGGGCGCATGCTGTAAGAGTTACCGAAAAGAATGCAGTCACCACCATCAACAGCAACATGGGTGTCTAGGAGTTGGTATGGGAAGTTTATCTGAGATCATCACAGAGTAGAACGAGAGATTTAGATGCTAGCTAGCTCTAACTAAGGTTTCAACGGAAAAGAATCAAAAGCGACGATTTCTTGCATCCTTGTGTATCTATTGGTATTAGTGTTTTTGCTCTAAGAAGCTATCTAGCTAGGCTTACAAAATTTTTCTGTAAATGTAATATTGAAGCTCACCAACCAAAAAACCCAAATAAGAAAGAGGAAAACGAGGATGAAGTCATAATGTAATGGTTTATCGTGTGACAATGTTACACAATTAGACTCTATTCAATCAAATGAAATGCAAGGGTATATATTATTGTACATTTGTACTGTATAATTTCAGTCATAGAGTATCCAGTTTGGTTGCTTAAGTTTATGTAGATCTCTAGCCTGTTTTTCTGGATCAAGTACATTTCAATCAATGCATTGCATGGATGAACAAATTTTAATTTCAGAGTGCAGCCATGGATGTCTTTACCTGGTCTTTTTAGAGGAATCTTTCATTCTTGCCTCCTTTAGCTGATACTCCTCTGGATTATCACATCGTGCACACAAATCCAAACCATCTATTTAATACCGTCGGACTCGAATTGAGTGATAGAATCTGGTTTTGTATGTGACTAACAATATCTTCTGCGAGACATTTAATCAAACAGGTTACGAGCTTTTCTTTTAAATACAAAACCAGATTCTATCACCTCAATTCAAGTCATGCAATATGTTATCGATCGAGCTGTACTGCAAGTCATCAACGAATCAATGGTGTTAAGAATGTTGGTACGAGGTAGTGCGTTGATTGAGGTGTATGATCAAACTTACACGAAGTCGTCGGAGGATGAGAAATGGAACCTGTTTGACCGGATAATGATGGTAGAGAAATGCGTGGTTTTCCTGACTGGGCCGGATACTGAGTATCCATACTTTACTCCCTCCGTCCCACATATATAGGCGGAGAGAGACAATTCTCTTAGATTAAGAAAATTGCATGTGATTCATAATTTTATATGTTTTTTCTTGTTTTACCCTTCGTCTTATCTCCAACACAATTACCTATGTATAATAAATATGGGTATATATGGAAAAATTCATCTTGGAAAACAAAGTCCGCCTATTTAGTGGGACAAACAAAAACCAAAATTCCGCCTATATATATGGGACGGAGGGAGTAGTTTTTAGTATGTCTCGGAAAGAATGATTTTTTTAGGCACCTCTCTTTTCTGTGGGGACCATGAGTTACGTAGCCTGTTTGGATCCAGAAGTAGAAGTCAGAAGTTCAGATTTTTTTCTTCACAAAAAGTTGACTTTTCTGCTTCTGGAAGTCATTCTGAAATTCTACACCCAAACCGACTTCTTGCTTTTTGACTTCTGGAGGTCAAAAAGTTACTTCTGGATGTGTATCCAAACGCGCTAATTAAACTAAAGGTATCCTAATTACCAGAAACGACCAAATTACCCTTAAATAAATAAATTTTTCTTTTTTTATTTTAATTTCATTTATTTTTTATGAATAAAAGTAACCTTTTTTAATTTTAATTCATTTCATTTCATAAAAAATTAATGGAAAAAAATAAAATATATTTTTTATTTTAAATTTGATATTTTAGTTAAATATCAAAAAAATACTGAAAATTAAAAAGTAAAATCTTTTTCATAGATTAAAAAATTAGAAATTTTTTTTTAAAAAAAGTTAATTATTTTGCAGTGGATTATGGAGAAGAAGATAAAGAGACGCAGAAGGAGAAAGATTTCTTATTGATGTGAGTAACCCTATATTACATAGTTATAGTATCCTTTATATACACTAGTAAAATGGCACGCGCGATGCGAGTGCCGCTGGAACCAAATTATTCCGTGATCAAAAACTTCCCATGTAACACCTCATCATGGCACCCGCTCATACTCGAACCTCACAGCTTCGTTGAGTTTTTTTTTTTTTTTTTTTTTCATAAGAAATCGTAAAGAGAAGCACACCCCTTGCTCCTGAGATACATTGTTGTTGTTTGCAGGGCCTGATGGCACCATACAAATTACTTAAACTTACATCAATAGAGTTTAGTTGCTACTTCCGAGATCAGGTCATAAATGTACTAAAAAGGCCATCTAAACGGATACGATAAACATTGAAATTTGAAACCGTCTACGTACTTTTTTTTTAATCTATTAATTCTAAACAGAGTTTCTATTGCCATAATCTTTTCAATTTACACAAATATGATATTCTTACATAAATTACATTTAGCCAATAATTTCTGGAATCGAAGTCTCACATATATTACATTTAGCCAACCCGAATCATAAATTCACATGATAAAATTTGATTCACATAGCCTCAACACTGAAAACCAAAATTATCTCGAAAGCTTTCATCGTGGGTTTGTATGCTGGGCAAAAGAATGACTTGGAACCACTTACAGAATATAACTTGAAGTGGATATTGCATCACCATTAGATACTGCATCACCATTCTGATCTACAACACATGATAATGTCAAGGCCCAGTCCATCATCCTTGCTCCCTCAACCTTGTGAAAAAGTAAATAGCACTTCCCCATGGTTTTCTTCAAGAATGCAAATCAAGGCAAAG
Source organism: Papaver armeniacum (assembly GCA_023531295.1). Classification (NCBI taxonomy): domain Eukaryota; kingdom Viridiplantae; phylum Streptophyta; class Magnoliopsida; order Ranunculales; family Papaveraceae; genus Papaver; species Papaver armeniacum. The sequence continues at coordinate 234,764 of JAJJWW010000514.1, forward strand.
TCCTGAGACCTATCTCAACAATGCCTGGTAGAAGCAAACATAGACGAAAAATGCTGCTGCATTATAAATGGCAACAAAATAATCAGGAAAAGGAGATTAAGGTTGAATATGTATGACAATAGACATGATTTAATCAGGTTATGAGCCATAACTATTGTCTTTGTACCACCGAATATTAAATTTAAGCATGTATTGGGGGGAAAGAAAACACCTCTCAAAATGACTATAGAGATGCTTGTTCATGCAATTCTCTTGTCTCTTTCACGGATACAGCTTTCTTCCGACAATGATGCCTTACCATTTTCTGACATAAAAGTAGTCTGTCGTATTTTTTTTTGTAAACACTATGCTCTACTTCCTGTCTTTTTCTCTTGTTTTTTGAATCTTCAAGCTCTTGATATTTAGCCTGCTTGATGAGCCTTGGGATCCTATGGGGTATGGAGAGCTAGAAGCATCCATTCACTACAAGAAAAGGGGTCTATTGCCTCATTACTTTGCCACATCTATAAATAATGTGGCAGTAAAGGGGTTTTAGCCTCACACAACAATAGGTGTGGCATTAAGTAAGATTTTTTGCTACACATGCGAACGGATGAGGCAACAAATACTTTTTTTCCTCATATTATTGGATGATGTCGCAATAGTTTAAGTTTTAGCCACATAGGCGTGGCAACAAGTATACATAATAATAATAAAAAAAAGTATACATAATACGGAATATTATTATAAATAATAAATTTTTAACTTTCCTTTTACGTCATGCATGAGGCTAAATATACTCGTATTTATTCAATATCGTTTTTATTTCCTTTTGTCGCACCAAGGTTTAATGAAAATGTTTATTGCAGCGGTCCTTTTCTAGGTGTAGCAAAAACGTACTAGTATTTTAATTTAGTTTCCTAAATTACCGAAATGAAAGTAATTCAGTTTCCGCATTCATAGGAAGAAAATAAAAGAATTTAATATATTTTTGGAAGAGTCAAACTCCAACTACACTTGTTTTCCCTTTCTCACATATTACCTCTCTTTAATCTCTCGTGTTCTCTCTCCCCCTTTTCTTCCTTTCGTATCTAAGAAAAGTTATACATATTTTGTTAGTAATCAAATCGCCGAATAAGTTTTTGAAGTATTAATCTCTTGAAGGTTTGGTCTTGTAGGACTTCAAAATGAAGGTTATTCAATCGTGACCATATCCGCATAAGTTTGCTTGTTTTGGAAAATCTTGGGATTATTTAACTTTCTTAATGTTAGATGATAGTGAGAGAATCCATTGTGTCTGTAATAAATACACGAATCGAGATAGTTATTTGATTTAGGGGTTTGTTACTTTACATAAACATTTTGGTGTTTGTTTCGATCAATAATATTTTAATCCCTTTGATTTTTGTTTATTAACTTGGTGAGTCTAGTTTATGAAATTTGTTGATTTTCATGTCACAAGTACATACAGCTAATCAAGTTGGGGATATTTCAATTGCAGGGTAAATTTCATATCTCGCGTACATCCAATATGTATAAATTTTTTCTTTGATGGTCGTATTATGTATAGATGTTTACAACGATTCCTGATTATGAAAATGATTATTTTCCTTGAACACTGATTTTGCAGGAGTATTTCATTCAGAAAAGTAAAGAAGAAAAAGATTCTGTGGGATTTCAAAGAAAGATCGAGATGAAATTTGGTTTCGGCTTTCCATTCTTCTTTTCTTAAAAGCGCGATTATTCTTTTTTCCTTGTAACATTTATGCATGTATTGTAGTGACTATTGAATAATAACAACTTATGTTCAGAATTAATCTTAGGGGCTCGTTGGAGCCCCACATTCCTTCAAAAAGTTAAAAAAAAATTGTATATATATCAAAAATAAAATTAATACAATGAATTAGAATTTTGCTCTTATCTTATATCCATCAAATGATTTAGAAGAGAAAACTTGGACCTATAAAGTATTGAGATTATGAAACGAAAAACAAAAAATGGAAACAATAAAAATACCATAAAACTGGCTCACCCCAAAAGATTTTAAAGGAAATATAATAAATTATTATTAAAGAAAATAAATTTAAAACCTGATGTGGTTCGGGACACGACTCTCGACATTTGTCACAAGGCCAATGTTCCCGCGAAAGGAAGTATCTCTCGGTCTTCAATCTGATGATGGTCAAGATCTAAAGCCTGCCGATATCCTTGTTCTCAACTGGGAAAACGGGCAAGACGTGTGTATGGATGTTACAGGTGTTTCTCCATTCACTGGTGGTGGTGTCCGTTCCTTTGCTCCTGGTAAAGCTATCCTTAGTGTTTGTTTCACGTAAACGCACGAAATACTTGGACAAGTGTGTTGCACGGGGTTATGGTTTGGGTATCCTGGCCTTTTCTACCTTAGGGGAACTTGGTGAGGATACTCGATCTTCTTGCGTTTGAGGAACTGCTTAGTTTGTAATGATGCTAGTAGTGGATTAGGTAGTTTTATTTTCCATCGTTTAGGTGTTGCTATTCAAAGAGGAGTTGGGGCTCAGCTTGTTGCTAGGCTGCCAACCAAAAGCTCTGTGTAATCTCTATTGAATTTATTATTACTATATTTTTAAGTATTAATTTCATATTCTTTAATATAATTTAACAAAAAATAATATTGTAAGTATTTTGCTAAAACGAATCAATAGATAAATATTTTTTATCTTCTTAAATTTAAAAAAATAAAAAATTATTAAATAAGAAAATACTTTTTGCCCCATTTATTGCTACATCGTTTAGTGTGGCAAAAAAATCCAGCTATTGCCACAGGGTACTAAAGGTGTGGCAATAATTTTTTGCCACCCAGGTTGTTGCCACAGGTGTGGCAAAAGACTCTTGCCACATGAAACAGGGGTTCTCCCCACACATTTAATATGTTGCAATACACAAGTTTTCTTGTAGTGATTTGTACTCTGTGTGCAAATCAAATCCCACATTTATATGAAAATGATAAAGCACTTTGACAATGAAAACCTCACATAAGTAAAGAGAAATGAGTACTGATCCAGAATCAATGTACCCAACATCAGAGATCATCATCCATGCCAGCAAACATGATCATCATAGCTACAAACATATACAGGTTCTTAACATTTGGCGGGAGGCAAGTTATTACCAAAAAAAATACTTGAAATGTGCGAAAAAGAATATCAAAACTCAAATTTTTTGACTAAAATTTATTTATTATAGTGAGATAAAGTTCGTCTTCTTTTTCATTTCTTTCAAATACTGGTTTTCAGTCTAATCTAGAAGGATCAATGGGAGAGAAAAATGGGAAATGGTCCAAGGATTCTATTTGGGAACTGTTTCAAGCCAAAAATATGAATCGTTGGGGGGTCACCATGGTCTTTCTACAGCTACTGTTGGTGTAGCTCATCATCTTTTCCGCTTTGACATCACATCCCAAGTACCTGAAAGACTTACTGGGCATGTTGCATCATCCAAGGAAGCTCAGGCTACATGGTAATAATATGATCCTACCATATGGTGTTTCCACTACTACTGTTGAGAATGAACAAATAATTGATCAGTCCCATGTGGTGGACCATTGTGCTGGGTTTGGCAGTCTACTTTTCACTTGTCGCATCCAAATGTACATGGGCAGTAATAAAGTAAAAAAGAATCACTAAAGAATCATTCCTAAAAAAGATTAATATGCTTATGCATATTCCCATTCTCATCAAATCTCTTTACTCCAAATTAATGTTCTTAATGTTTAACCCTCTATAGCTAGCTAAGTTTTCTCATTGCCGAAAATGAAGTAGATAATGAGGGAGGATCCCCTCACACTTTTATTGTCACACTATCTCACACGTTGGGCGTCATTTCGCGAATAAAAACCAAATAGTAACGAATTTGAAGCTAATATTTTGGGGATATGTTCCTGTTACCAAGTTCTACATGCCTACCAAAAATGAGCACATTCTGAACAATTGTATAAGCTCTCTTAACCCTTTTAGGGTACTGGAGGAAAGTATTTATATTAAGCATATTGGACTTTAGGTTACAAGACACTTACATAAGACCAACAATACATATGGACCGTAACATATATGGACTATACATGGACTTCCATTCTACACCCCCCTCAAGCTGTACGCGGTGGTAAACAACGTGAAAGCTTGCCATACAGAAAATGAAATCTCGTCGTAGAGAGACCCTTAGTAAACAAATCCGCAAGTTGATGTTTTGTTGTAATATAGCGAAGAAGTAAACGGCATGTGGAGATACGTTCGCGTATAAAATGATAGTGAATCTGGATATGCTTCGAACGCGCATGTTGAATAGGATTGATAGCAAGATATGTAGCACTAATATTATCACAATACAGAGTTGGTGGCTTCGTTAAGGAAAAACTAAGATCTTGCAACAAATATTGAATCCACGTGAGCTCAGCGGAAGTAGATCATAGTGCACGGTATTCAGCCTCAGTACTACGAGTAGAAACAGTTGGTTGTTTCTTAGAACCCCAGGAAATAACATTTTTACCCAAGAAAATACAATGGCCTGAAGTGGAGCGAGAAGTATCAGGGTCACCTCCCCAATCAAGATCGGAAAAGCCGTAAGCTCTATAGAGTTGTTGCGCCAAAAAGAAATCCCATGACCAAGTGACCCCTTAAGGTAACGAAGAATTCGTTTTACAGCCATAAAATGAGCTTGAGTTGGGCGATGCATATATTGACTCACCTGATTGACTGCATAAGTAATGTCAGGACGCGTCATATTGAGGTACTGTAAGCCTCCCACCAAACTTCGATATAGTGTAATATCAAAAAATAATGGAGCATCATTTGATGATAACTTAGAACGCGGCGCCACTGGAGTAGAAACAGGTTTAGAATCGGTAAGATCAACTCTTTTTAAGAGATCTAACGTGTATCGATTCTGAGTTAATACAAGACCATCCTTAGTTCTCGTAGCTTCCAAACCAAGAAAATAATGCAAGTCTCTCAAGTCAGTCATAGAGAATTATGTCTGAAGTGTAGGTAGTAGAGAATTAATACCTGCAGTATCACCTCCGGTAAGAATGATATCATCGACGTAAAGTAATAGAACCATTATTCCTGCACTGGATTGTTTAATGAACATAGAGTGATCTGAATGAGACGACTTGAATCCAATGACAAGAAGAAAAGTAGAAAAACGATTATACCACGCACGAGGAGCCTGTTTTAAACCGTATAAAGCCTTGTGTAATAAACAAACATGATTAGGATATCTAGATCAACAAACCCCTGAGGTTGTTCCATATAAACCTCTTGATCAAGAGAACCATGCAGAAAAGCATTCTTAACGTCAAGTTGCTTAATCGGCCATGAATAAGTGATTGCAAGACTGAGAACTAGACGAACAGTAACAGGCTTCACAACGGGAAAGTCTCATCAAAATCAATACCATATTGTTGAGAATACCCCTTAGCAACCAAACGTGCTTTTCGTCTATCAAGAGAACCATCTGGTTTTTGCTTCACACGATAAACCCATTTAGAACCAATAATGTTCATATCTGGTCGTCGAGGAACAAGAGACCAAGTGTGATTGCGCAAGAGAGCATTAAATTCTTCAAGCATGGCTGCCCACCACTCTTTAAATTTAGAGGCAGCAGTAAAACAGGTTGGCTCAGAAGGAAGAGATGCAAACTGAGCTGCAAAACACTGTAAGATAGGATATCGTGTAGTAAAACAACCTTTAAAACTCCTAGGTTGAATAGTATGATCTTTGAGACGTGTTACCATCGGATGAGCATTAGTAGTCAACTGAGGAGGCTCTCGTACAGTTGGCAAGTCAGCTGAAGGTGTATGCACAGGAGGAGAAGATTCTATAGAAGGAGACACCGGTGATGATGTGGGTGACGATGAAGAAGAACTATCAGAGAAAGAGAGACGTCGAGGAGATAAGGGCAGAGAAGGAGAGTTTGTTGGAAGAGAAACTAAGGGAGAACTGGAAGGACTAGGCGTTGAAACTGTAGACATGGTATGTGGGGAATAAACGGGATGTGGTGGAACTGGATGCAGGGGAGATAAAGTAACAGATTCAGTAGCTGCGGAACGAGAGGAATGTGGTGAAGATGATTGAGAAGAATGCAAATGTGTGGATGTAATAGGATTTGGCCAAGTTAGAAGAGTGGCAGTAGCCGGATTAGAGGAAAGAGGAGAGGGTTTAGCACCAATATCAGTTGGGTAAGGAAATATGGATTCATCAAATATAACATGACGAGAGATATAAATCTTGTTGCTCTTAACTTCTAGGCATTTGTATCCCTTATGGCGATCACTATATCCAAGGAAAACACACGGTAGAGTTTTTGGCTGCAATTTGTTACTTCGAAAATGATTCAAGAGAGGATAACAACGACACCCAAAAGCTTTTAAAAAATCATAGTCAGGAAGGCGATTGTGAACAGCAAAATAGGGAGAATTATTAGATAAAACCGAAGTAGGGAGACGATTTATCAAATAAACAGCTGTTGCATAAAATTCAGCCCAAAAACTCTCAGAAAAACCACTTTGAAGCATTAAAGCACGACCTGTTTCAGTAATATGACGAATCTTTCGTTCAGCAAGGCCATTTTGTTGAGGCGTGCTAGGACAAGAAGATTGGCTTAAAATTCCGTGGTCAAATAAGTATGATTTCAAAGGATCAGCATATTCAGTACCACCATCAGTTTGGAGGACTCGTATGGTTGTAAAGAACTGTTTCTCTATCATGGCTTGGAAGTTGAGAAAGCAACGAAAGACTTGTGTTTTATCAGATAGAAAATAGACCCAAGAGAAGCGCGAGCATTCATCAACAAACAGAAGAAAATAACGAAAACCACAATTAGAAAGAAAAGGTGCAGGACCCCATAAATCTGAGTGTATAACAGCTCCAATTTTATTGGAATAAATATTTCTAGATGAAAATGGAATACGGTGATGTTTAGCACCTACACAACTAGAGCAGATAAACTTAGACGAAGAAAGACTAGAATCAAATAATAAACGAGGCTTGAGAGAATTAAAAGTAGTATCATTGGGATGTCCTAAGCGCATATGCCACACAGTGGGACTAGTTCGAACACCAATAGTGGTAGCAGATAGTGCTGGAACAGAAGATAATCGAGAATCTGATGACGCACAGGGGAAAATAGCATACAGTCCAACTTCATTCTTGCCCTTGTACAGAAGAGCTCCCGTGAGTTGATCCCGAATGCAAAAACCATCACGGTCAAAACGAAAAACACAGTTAGAGTCACGAGTAAGTTGATTATGAGAGATAAGATTCTTGGCAAGTGATGGAACATGTAATGTGTTTTTCAAAGAGCAATTTTGACGAAGGAGAGTGAAGAGTAATGTCACCAATTCCTGTGATAGGTAGTAGTTTACCATCACCAACGAGAACTTTATCATTACCATTATAATCATAACGATTGGTCATCTGAGAGGAATCCGACGTCATGTGTGCAGATGCGGCTGTATCAGCAAACCACTGGTTTTCATACGGCATTGATTGAACTTGCAAAGCTGAGAAAGCCTGTGGGAGATCAAAGTTTGTAGGTTGTGTAAGTCGATGACAGGCCTGAGCGGTATGACCCTTCACACCGCACCACTGACAGATAACAACTAAGGTTTGAGGTGGAGGACCAAGCACAGATCCCATGTTGTTGTTGCGACCACGACCATAAGAGGTGGACTGATATCCACCATTGTTGCCACCACGACCACCATTGTTCCAACCATTAGTATTCACATTGCCATTCCAGCCAGTATTCCAATTGTTGCGACCACCAGAGTTATTGTAACCACCTCGATAAGAGTTTGAGTAGTTACCACGACCAAAACCTCCTCCACGGCCACGACCAGAATTGTTGAAAGAGCCACGAGCACGACCAGAATTATTCTGTTGAGATGAGTTATGTTGCTGTTGACTACCACGACCAGTAGGAGCACTAGCAAAAAAAGAAACTGGATTTTGAATATCAGCAGCGTGTGATTGTAGATTTTGCAAATATTGAAGATGAGACTCATGATGTAGTAATAAAGCATGAAGTTCAGTAAAGGTAGGAAGAGTAGTTCGAGTTATAACTGCTGTGTAAATATTAGACCAATCAGCACTCAATCCCCGTAGTGTTGTGGAGACAAGCTCAAGATCAGACACTGGTTGAAGGACGGCTGCCAAAGAGTCAGATATTTCCTTAATCTTCAGAATATATTCAGAGATGGAAGAGTTACCCTTTTGAATAGTTGATAAATTGGCTTTCAGTTGAAGAATACGTGCTGGGTTGATTGTTGCATAAGTAGATTGAAGATAGTTCCATACTTCACGAGAGTTGCCATATCTTGCACATTCAGACTTCATGGTTTCAGTGAGAGAGCAGTTAATCCATGATATAATAGTTTGATCAATAACTTCCCACTCCTCATAGGCTTGGTTAGGAGTTCGGGCTTCTGTGGCTTCATCCACAAGTTCTGCAGCTGGTATCTCATAAGAGTCTTGAAGATATTTGAAAAGTCGTTGGGATTTGAGAATAGGAGTTATCTGAGATTCCCAAAGAAGATAGTTAGTTCTATCCAAGAGAACTATTTTTGTTGAAGAAGGCATGAAAGGAGATTTTTCGAACAGAGAAGAAGAAGAAGTAGACATAAGAGAGCCTACGCTTTGCGACATAGAAGCAGAGATAGTTGGAGAACCATGGCTTTGATCAAAATCCATAATACTAGAGGTAGAGGAAGCAGAAGAGGAGGATGATTGAGCTGATGAAGACATGATGAAGAGACGAGTAAGGTAGGGTTTTGGAAAAAAAATATTGAGGCTAGGGTTTTGGATTTATCGTTCTGGCTCTGATACCATGAACAATTGTATAAGCTCTCTTAACCCTTTTAGGGTACTGGAGGCAACTATTTATATTAAGCATATTGGACTTTAGGTTACAAGACACTTACATAAGACCAACAATACATATGGACCGTAACATATATGGACTATACATGGACTTCCATTCTACACATTCCGAAATATGAAACTTCACAATCTACCGGTCTTAATTTCGACGGCCAAAGTTAATTATTATCTCCACTCAGCCACAAGCTTCCTTCCCTATCTCTATTCTCTAACTATGTCTAAAAGACTAAACTCACCTGTGTTTGGTGGGTTCAATCACACCAGAACTAATACATCAAATTCTATCACAGTTGCACATTCTTTGCAAGAGTGGTATTTCATATGTCCCGTGTTGCACCCCACTATATATATACTCTAATAATGAATCAGCGAAAAAAGAATCCAATCCTTTCTCTTTATTTTTGGGCATTGCTAATTAATTTCAATATCTACATTATTGTTGAATGCTAATGCTAATGTTGCCTTAACCGTAAAAAACAATTGTGATTACCAAATGAGTAAATCAAAACATGTAGAGACAAAATATTTGGATAAAATTCAGAGGAAAACAAAATCCCCAATTAACATTCTAAAATTCTTAAACCCAGAGCCTGACAGTAGATGAAATTTCAAAAAAGATCTGAATCTGAAATTCACTAAATCACATAAAAGAAGAAAAAGAAGAAAAATTACTTACTTCTTGTTTAGAAGATTTTGACTGCAATTACAGAAGAATCAGGAAAAACTCCTCGATCAACCATATCCATCTTCACGAATCACAGTTTCCTTACCGATTGTTACCAATTAGGAAATAATTGAAGTAGTGTGAAATTTCCCCATCAGTTGTTTAGAGGAACCAATTATGATGCTAATTAAATAATTTGATTGTGAAATTAGGTTAGAGTGTAACAATCGGAATCCTAATAATCGATTTGGGGTTGGGTTGAAGTATTTCAATTGATAATCCTGAAAACTGACTTGATTTGGCGGCTGAGTTTTCTGCGTGTTTGATTTGGAAACGAAGAACAAAAGGGTTGGAATCTCTGCAATCGATATCGGGAAGAAGAAGAAAGAAGAGAAAAATGTCGAAGATAAAAGGAAGGGTATATATTTACCCCTGGTGTGTTTCGAATTATCGGAAAAGCTGGCAGGAGAAAAAAAATGATGGAGGGGCTACTTAGTCCATTCACTGGAAACGGGCGAAAAATTATTGACGGGAGAAAAGACCCCTTTTTTTATTATAGTATAAGATAAGATAAGATAAGATAAACTGGAAAACCCTATGTATCAACTTGGGCCGCACATCTATGGACCGTTGGCCCACAACACTCCCCCTTGTGCGGTCTAATAGAACTTCCTATGTAGTGCTTCACATATAGTGCTTCGAATGTAGGTCTTCAAATATCGTCCTCTTCTTGATTACTTGTGCCAAAATCAATCACTTCATTAAAACTTTGACAAGGAAAAACCCAGTGGGATAAAACCTTGGTACAACTCTTCACATGTATTACTTCACATGTTGTCTCGTACTTTACATGTAGTTCATCACATGCAATACGATCTTAAAAGATCGAAGAGTCTAGGTTAATTGCCTCGTTAAAACTTCGTCAGAAAACCCAGAGTGACAAAACCTGAACTAAAGAAATAATATAAAAACTTAGAACATAGTTGGACTCAAATATGTTGCCTCCTTAAAACCTTGATTGGGAAAACCCAGTGGGATAAAAACTTGATGAAGGGAAAAGAGTACAACGTGACAAATGCAAGTAAATGTGATTTGTTGCAGATGAGAACTTTGTTCCGTTGAAGTTGACTAGTTGCTTCACAACAGGCAGAAAATCCTTGTGGAAAAGACAATAGCCTTAGTTGGGAAATTACTTCCCGGTGTTTGTTGTTGTCTCATTAAAAACCTTGCCGAGAAAAAAAACCCCGTGGGAAAAAGTAATTAACCTCTGTGAAGGAAAAGAGTTCAATACACCATTAGATGCTCCCCTGATGTCAGAAAATTTTCATTAGTCTAATGCAGTCAAAAGGAGTTTATCACACTTTACTTTGGTGACTTTGATGTTTATAGAACCATGTTGTTGATTCAGGAAGTTACATTGCTTAACGGACTATCATGTTTCATTTCCTTGATTCAGATACTTTCAATAATATCAACGCGATCTTTATGTCTTCAATGTTCAACTTACCTGATGCTTTTAGTATTATCTCGCTAAAAAACTTGTCGAGTAACAAAACCCTTTGGGAAAAACTATTCTCGATCGAAGGGAAAAAGAGTACAACACAGCTTCAATTTCGAAGTAAACTAGCTCGACATCATATCCTTGGATCCACCCCCTGATGTCGGCATCTCCCCATGATTACTTTCAGAGTTGTACCAGACTGTTCATTTAGTCATGTACTTTTCGAAACTGAATATCGGCAATGACCTAGAAAATAGTCTACTGTATCTCCCCATGATTACTTTCGTTGGAGAAGAGATTATTGTTCCTTTATAATCAAAAACCTTTGGGTTGCACTTTCATCAGCATTGCTTTTGATGTCTTTGCATGGATAAAACTAATTTATGTCAATGGTTACTTTTAAGCACATGATTAATTGCATTCATTATACCATTCCAATGACGTTGCGTTGGCACTGAACTATATCTAGCTAACAAGTTCATTGAGGATGTAACATTTTGTCGAGTACATTATGATAAGTACAATAATGTGTCTATTATACTTAGATAAGGAAAGTTCATCTCCCGACCCAACTTCGTCATCTTTCTTTAGACGAATTGGTCATTTATGTACATTTGAAACTCGACTAATCATGGGAGTGCTAGCAGCATGCATGTCCTTGTTAAATTGCCTGATAATGGACATATGAAAACTGGTTGAATAATATACCACAAGCTCGGTCTTCTAGTTTAGAACATAGATAAGATCGAGATTTCCCAGGATTTTCATCTTAAATTCAGATTTAAATAGCTTGTAAGATCTCTTATTCCATTAAGAGTACTTATCATGTCCATACCGTCGACATATATAGCTATAAATATGAATCAGGTACTTATTTAATACGCATGGCACGAAACCTTACTTGTTTATCCATTCCCAATCAAATAGTCACTTAGACGGGTATACCACATCCGCCTGATTGTTTAATCAATAAGTGAGTGTTCCAGTGTAACTGCAAACACACTCCGTGGTTTATAGTCATTCTAATTGGGAAGCAAAAGTCCATCATGCACTTTTGCAAATATCTTTGAGTCTAAATCTCCAGAGATATAACCACATCTACTATGTTTCAAGTTCATTTGAAACTACCAAGCAAACTAATTAACTGAATATTATGATGTTCAAAAGAGTAAGCGATCCAGGGGTTTGTGAGAAATCTCATGCCACAAGGTTATTCTTTATAATTTATGACCTCATTCTTCTTATTACACTCTGTGACAAATAACCACATATGTCCCACAGGATTTACACTAGGTTGGTTAGCACTACCACACCAAATACCTATATATTTGTCAAAGAACTAAGTTCTGCCTGGATTGTCTAGGCCAAATATGTTATTGTTTGTGGGTGAAAACTGTTTCTGCTGGTTTTGGTAATTTTGGGTGTGTGGATGAGAAACAAGTCTAAACCCTAAACAATGCACTGCACGGGAGTACTTTTGATTCGAGAGATCAATGTGTACAATCCTGGCCTAAACCAAGAAATGGTCGTTCCAGGCTTGCTTCGGTCACAAAGTGAAGGAGAAAGGTTTGGTCTTAGGGAGGGAAGTGAAGAAGATGTTGAGACCAGAATGGTTAATTCTGAAGGTGTGGTTATTTTATGACTTGTATCAGAAAGTGCAACTGGCTTGCAGAATGAAAAGCTATCAGTTGTTGTTTCTGGATACTGTGTTGTTCTCTGACCAAAACTTGTTGTTTGGTGGAAATAGGTGAAACCTATTTATACAAGTCATAATTAAACGTATCCTGGTCTCGTAGGAAGTGGGAACGATTGAATGATGGAAGAGTGGAGTAACGTGTAACGGTCAGAAACCGTGTTTCCACGATGAAGGAAGTGGATCCGTTTACACCCATTACTTCTTTCCGCCACTAACTGTCCAGCTTCCTGACACTTTCTTATAACGGGCGAATTACATGCCGCACGGTGTAAACCGCCAGACCAATACCCTGATGAGTATCCCCCAATTTGTGACATGCTTGATGTCTCTAGTTTTTTTCCGTAAAAAATGTGTAGCAGATTGCTACGTGTGGAAAGTCAAAGTCAAGAGACTTGCCATAGGAAAATAGCATGTGATGCTATTAGGCTTTCCATGGATGGCCGCCTAAAACTTGCCACAGGCCTGTCAATTCTTTGGCGAATTTGGACGACTGAGATTGTAGCTTATGAGAAAGGATGGCCATTTATTATGACCACATCCTGTTGTATAGCAAAGTTGCGTCATTGGCATAGTGGCGCCTGGCGTAGCCATGGCATAGCGATGTACCAGTGGCGTTGCCGTGGCAGGTTTTTTAGCATGTTGGTGTTAGACCCAAATGTGGCGTGGCAACATTGGCCATGTTGCCACAACAATCCCAATGCTCTGGGAAACGTTACTTGGCTTGGTTGGCGTAGAAACTTTGCCTGACTTAGGGTTTTGTATGCCAAAACCCTAATTAGTGCATGGAGCATGTGTCCGTGGCGCATCGACGTTTTGTGCAAATGGTGTCATAGCCATACCGAAAGAACCATAGCCAGACCATCATATGGAAACGACCACATGAGTAAGGATTTCCACGGGTAGCTATGATATGGCGTCCGTATTAGGGTTTCCTGGGTCCTGCACGGCTCGTGGCATGTTGTGGGGCCCGAAGTGGCATAATTTGTGCCACGACAGGAAATTAGGGTTTCAACCATGCAAGGTCGTGTCTCTGGTTAGGATAACCACATTGAAGTATGTTATGGCGCTGGCCACGAACATATGATGGGTTGGCACGTAAGTGCACTATTTATGGTATGTTGCCACGTTCGTCATGCTTCTGTGGTAAAGTTGCACGTTTAGCATGTTTGGCATGCCAATTAGCGTATTGGTGCAACCTTGCCTCTTTTGATGTTGTGTCAGGTTTAGGACGACCTGATTGGTCAATTAAAAGAGGGGCCGACCAAGCATGGGTGTGGCCACACTTCTTGTGTGCGTGTGGTAAGTTTAGAGCGACCTGATTGGTCGATGGGAAGGGGGGCGACAAGCAACATCGGTCGGCCTCATTCTAAATTCTTGTGGCGCATTTAGAGCGACCTGATTGGTCGATGGAAAGTGGGCCGGAAAGCAAGGGCGTGGCCACACTTCCAGCGCGCCGTGTCGGGTTAAAGCGACCTTATTGGTCGATGGAAAGGGGGCCAGCAAGCAAGGGCGTGGCCACACTTCCAGCGCGCCGTGGAGGGTTTGAAGCGACCTGGTTAGTCGATGGAAAGGAGGACGGAAAGCAAGGTCATGGCCACACTTCCGGCAGCGCCGTATGGTTTAAAGCGACCCGATTGGTCGATGGAAATGGGGCTGGTTGAGCAGCATGGGTGTGGCCACTTGCAAGTGGCGCCAGCTGGCCTATGGCATGGCCACACCTCCCTTTGTTGCTGCTCCCATTCTGCGGCTCCTTGTTTTATTATTTTGGGTAGGATTTTGCACCTACTAATCCACGTCGGATTTATTACCTAGTTCTCCTAGGCTTAATTTCGACAGGCAAGGTTTAATATACTGCGCATCGCGCAAAATCCTATTTTTTGCAAATTAGTCAGGGTAATATCTGAATCTTGTGAATTATCACAAAATTGATTGAATTCTATGTGTTGACACAGAGTTATTTAAGTTCATTGCCAGAGAGCAGTATGCTTTCCGATTGAATACTTTATGCAAGGACCTTATCCTTGATACTTGAAATTCGTGCGCTACTCTCACAAGTGAGTGAACATAAATTGTCATACCATATCAATATTAAGGGTTCAAATGGGAACACAAAGACAGAAAGCATTCAAAGAAACTTTTATTAATTAAATAATATAGGCAGGGTGCCGAAATTTACAGAATATCTGGGATTATTGCTACATGTACCATTTTGGTGGATATATGTTGCTCAATAAATGCGCCAGTGAAGAGGTTGAACACAAATCACTTTTACATGGCTCTGTTTCTTTGCAGAGTGACGGCACATTAAATGTAGGGTTTTACAAATTTGGCCCTGAACTAAAACCATCATCAACATTAAGTCCCCTGCTTGGCACATAAAAGTGGCATTGTTGCGAGGTAAGCATGAGATGGTGACAGAAAAGGCTAAAAAATCGAAAGGGCAATACATGAGAAGATTACCAGGAAAATTCGATTGACCTTTGGCAAGAGGCATGATCAATCTGCAATCTTTGTGTTGGCGCACTTCTGTCTTGGCCACGGAGTACTGGTGCCATGTATTGTTTGTGCAGTGAGCCTTGAATACAAAGATGAGTGTTTAGGTGGTGGAGCCGTCAACACTATAATGTATTGAGGCAGTATGCATGACAACATAGTAGTGAGTGTTGAGGAATTTGTACGTCTCAACACTAAAAGGAGAGAAGTGTTGAGGCAGTTTTCCTGGCAACACAGTGATGAGTATTGAGGAATTTGAACGTCTCAACACTAAGAGGAAAAATTTGTTGAGGCAGTTTTCCTGGAAACACAGTAGTGAGTGTTGAGGAATTTGCACGTCTCAACACTAAGAGAAAAGGATGTGTTGATGCCCGAAAACACAGTGTTGAGTGTTGAGGAATTTGTACGTCTCAACACAAAGATAAAAGGATGTGTTGATGCCCGGCAACACAGTGGTGAGTGTTGAGGAATTTGCACGTCTCAACACTACGAGAAAGGATGTGTTGATGCCCGGCAACACAGTGGTGAGTGTTGAGGAATTTGTAGGTCTCAACACTAAGAGAAAAGGATATGTTGATGCTCGGCAACACAGTTGTGAGTGTTGAGGAATTTGTACGTCTCAACACTAAGAGAAAAGGATGTGTTGATGCTCAGCAACACAGTGGTGATGTAATACCCTGTATTTTTAGCTACTGTTTCGGGTCAAGTTATACCCGGATTAGTTAACCTTGTGGCTTAGATTGTTGTTCCTTAGCCTTATCCTAGGTGGGTGGATTGAACTAGAAAGGCTACAAGTTAGGGTGGAAATAGAATAATTAATAATAAATAAAATTAAGGTAAAATGAAAAGATAAATAATAAATAAAATAGTTAGGTTTTCTATTAATGTAAATGGAAGTAATTTTAGAAGTTGGAAAAGAAAGGCTAGGAGAAAAAGAAGGAGATGGAGGTAGATATTTTTAGAGAATAACGATAAAGAAAATCAAAAGGAGTTTGTAGCAATTGAGAGGTAGAATGTGAAACCCTTTCTCTTTTTGGTTTATTTCGTATGCCTTTGTATTGTTAGGTTTCTGCAATTTAATTGAATACATATATGTCTATTATTGATGATCAGGATTCACCTATTGATAGAAAACATGTTTAGGTATCACTTGTTTAAATTTGAGAATTTCCCTACACAAATTCACCGTTGAATGTTCCTTGTAATTTGGATTATGATTTCAGAAATTCTGGACAGTTTCGTTTTATTGTGGTTTTGATATTCTTAGGAAACCTTAATGATGTTAAAATGATTTGAGATCTTAACTAAAGTTTTAGATAAATGTATTATCTTTCATTTTGCTTTGGGTTTGCTTAATCTGAGACTAATATGAATATATGGTGAATATTATGGTGAAATGATGTTATCTGCCTAGATTTTGTAATGTGTTTGTAAAATCAATATCTTTTGATTTAGCAGTTAGTTTCATATGAAATTTGGATATGTTATACATGACGGTGTCAGGAATATTCTCTAGAATTTTTAGATAGATCGGACAAAGTTATCATTATGAACCTATAAAGTAGAATTCTGCAGTTAGTGTGTTTGCTTAAATGCTTGAAAGAACTACATCGTTAGTTGGGTTGTGAATTTATAATTTGTTGATGAAATGGTTTGGAATATCAAGATGGTTATTGTATGATAAAATTATTATAGAAATAATTGGATGGATATGTTAGTTCGGATGACGGTGCCCGTACCGAGGATATACGGATAGGTGGGGCACGACCCAAGGATACTCGTGCAAAAGTAGTGTGGATTTATAAATAAATTGATATACTTGTTTGAATGGCGGTGCCCGTACCGAGGATACAAGGATAGGTTGGGCACGACACAATGATACTCGTGCTACGGTAGATGAATGAATATATTTTTTTGAATGGTGGTGCCCATACCGAGGATACACGGATAGGTGGGGCACGACCCAAGGATACTTGTGCAAGTGAGGTTGGCAGTCCCATGCCGAGGATACACGGATAGGTGGGGCACAAACCGAGGATACCCGTGCATTTAATAGAATTTGATAGATTGTGAGTTAGTTGATGAACATATATATAATTAAATCCTTGAAGTTACACCATATATTGTTGTTGTGCGTATTCTCTTTGATTGGTTGACATGTTTGCTTATATTTTGAGAAAGAGAATGCATTCTATTGAGCTGTCATCTCACCCCAATTGACAATCCTTGCAGATTCATGGAAGTTGGTAGTGGAAGCTAAAAATGAGTAGATTAGTGATTGCATTGTTCTCTTCTATTGTTTGAAGTGTAAATTGAAGTAAAATAAATGTTTAGTTGAAATTTTTTTGAACGATGTTTAATGTATTCATATGCTTCAAATCATGTATAAAAGTTTCAATTATGTTTAGTATAAAAGTAAATTAGCAAAGATAAATATATGCATAAGTCTCGTTCCGACCCGTAACGCTTTGAGTTCGGATCTCCATACGAGTTTGAACCTGATCCGGAACTCGGGGTCTTACAGGTGAGTGTTGAGGAATTTGTACGTCTCAACACTAAGAGAAAAGGATGTGTTGATGCCCGACAACATAGTGGTGAGTGTTGAGGAATTTGCACGTCTCAACACTAAGAGAAAGGATGTTTTGATGCACGACAACATAGTGGTGAGTGTTGGGGAATTTGTACGTCTCAACACTAAGAGAAAGGGATGTGTTGATGCTCGGAAACACAGTGGTGAGTGTTGAGGAATTTGTACGTCTCAACACTAAGAGAAAATGATGTGTTGATGCCTGGCAACACAGTGGTGAGTGTTGAGGAATTTGCACGTCTCAACACTAAGAGAAAATAATATGTTGATGCCCTAAGCAACACAAGTGGTGAGTGTTGAGGAATTTGCACGTCTCAACCCTAAGAGAAAATGATGTGTTGATGCCCGGAACACATAGTGGTGAGTGTTGAGGAATTTGTACGTCTCAACACTAAGAGAAAAGGATGTATTGAGGAAGCATGCCTAGCAACACAAATGGTGAGTGTTGAGTAATTTATACGTCTCAACACTAAGAGAAAAGGATGTGTTGATGCCCGACAACATAGTGGTGAGTGTTGAGGAATTTGCACGTCTCAACACTAAGAGAAAGGATGTTTTGATGCACGACAACACAGTGGTGAGTGTTGGGGAATTTGTACGTCTCAACACTAAGATAAAGGGATGTGTTGATCCTTGGCAACACAGTGGTGAGTGTTGAGGAATTTGTACGTCTCAACACTAAGAGAAAATGATGTGTTGATGCCCGGCAACGCAGTGGTGAGTGTTGAGGAATTTGCACGTCTCAACACTAAGAGAAAATAATATGTTGATGCCCGGCAACACAGTGGTGAGTGTTGAGGAATTTGCACGTATCAACCCTAAGAGAAAATGATGTGTTGATGCCCGGAAACATAGTGGTGAGTGGTTAGTGTTGAGGAATTTGTACGTCTCAACACTAAGAGAAACGGATGTATTGAGGAAGCATGCCTAGCAACACAGTGGTGAGTGTTGAGTAATTTGTACGTCTCAACACTAAGAGAAAAGGATGTGTTGATGCCCGACAACATAGTGGTGAGTGTTGAGGAATTTGCACGTCTCAACACTAAGAGAAAGGATGTTTTGATGCACGACAACACAGTGGTGAGTGCTGGGGAATTTGTACGTCTCAACACTAAGAGAAAGGGATGTGTTGATGCTCGGCAACACAGTGGTGAGTGTTGAGGAATTTGTACGTCTCAACACTAAGAGAAAATGATGTGTTGATGCCTGGAAACATAGTGGTGAGTGTTTAGGAATTTGCACGTCTCAATACTAAGAGAAAATAATATGTTAATGCCCGGAAACATAGTGGTGAGTGTTGAGGAATTTGCACGTCTCAACCCTAAGAGAAAATGATGTGTTGATGCCCTGAAACACAGTGGTGAGTGTTGAGGAATTTGTACGTCTCAACACTAAGAGAAAAGGATGTATTGAGGAAGCATGCCTAGCAACACAGTGGTGAGTGTTGAGTAATTTGTACGTCTCAACACTAAGAGAAAAGGATGTGTTGATGATCGGAAACACAATGGTGAGTGTTGAGGAATTTGTACGTCTCAACACTAAGAGAAAATGATGTGTTGATTCCTGGCAACATAGTGGTGAGTGTTGAGGACTTTGCACGTCTCAACACTAAGAGAAAAGAATATGTTGATGCCCGGCAACACAGAGGTGAGTGTTGAGGAATTTGCACGTCTCAACCCTAAGAGAAAATGATGTGTTGATGCCCGGAAACACAGTGTGAGTGTTGATGAATTTGTACGTCTCAACACTAAGAGATAAGGATGTGTTGAGGAAGCATGCCTAACAACACAGTGGTGAGTGTTGAGGAATTTGCACGTCTCAACACTAAAAGAAGAAAATATGTTGATGCCAGGCAACACAGTTGTGAGTGTTGAGGAATTTGCACGTCTCAACCCTAAGAGAAAATGATGTGTTAATGCCCGGAAACACAGTGTGAGTGTTGATGAATTTGTACGTCTCAACACTAAGAGAAAAGTATGTGTTTAGGAAGCATGTCTAACAACACAGTAGTGAGTGTTGAGGAATTTTCACGTCTCAACACTAAGAGAAAAGGATGTGTTGATGCCCGACAATACAGTGGTGAGTCTTGAGGAATTTGCATGTCTCAACACTAAGACAAAAGGATGTGTTTATGCACGGCAACATAGTGGTGAGTGTTGAGGAATTTGCACGTCTCAACACTATGAGAAAGGATATGTTGATGCTCGGCAACACAGTGGTGAGTGTTGAAGAATTTGTACGTCTCAACACTAAGAGAAAAGGAGGATGTGTTGATGCTCGGCAACATAGTGGTGAGTGTTAAGGAATTTGTACGTCTCAACACCAAGAGAAAAGGATGTGTTGATGCTCGGAAACACAGTGGTGAGTGTTGAGGAATTTGTACGTCTCCACACTATGAGAAAATGATGTGTTGATACCCCACAATATAGTGGTGAGTGTTGAGGAATTTGCACGTTGCAACACAAAGAGAAAAGAATATTTTGATGCCCGACAACACAGTGGTGAGTTTTGAGGAATTTGTACGTCTCAACACTAATAGAAAAGGATGTGTTGATGCCCGACAACACAGTAGTGAGTGTTGAGGAATTTTCACAACTCAACACTAAGATAAAAGGATGTGATGATGCCCGGAAAAACAGTGGTGAGTGTTGAGGAATTTGAATGTCTCAACACTAAGAGAAAAGGATGTGTTGAGGAAGCATGCCTAGCAACACAATGGTGAGTGTTGAGGAATTTAAACGTCTCAACACTAAGAGAAAAGGATGTGTTGAGGCCCGAAAACACAGTGGTGAGTCTTGATGAATTTAAACGTATCAACACTAAGAGAAAAGGATGTGTTGATGCCCGGCAACACAGTGGTGAGTGTTGAGGAATTTGCACGTCTCAACACTAAGATAAAAGGATATGATGATGCCCGGAAACACAGTGATGAGTGTTGAGGAATTTGAACGTCTCAACATTAAGAGAAAAGGATGTGTTGAGGAAGCATGCCTAGCAACACAATGGTGAGTATTGAGGAATTTAAACGTCTCAACACTAAGAGACAAGGATGTGTTGATGCCCAACAACACAGTGGTGAGTCTTGAGGAATTTGAACGTCTCAACACTAAGAGAAAAGGATGTGTTGATGCCCGGAAACATAGTGGTGAGTGCTGAGGAATTTGCACATCTCAACACTAAGAGAAAATGATGAGTTGAAACCCGGCAACACAGTGGTGAGTGTTGAGGAATTTGTACGTGTCAACACTAAGAGAAAAGGATGTGTTGAGGAAGCATGCCTACCAACACAGTGGTGAGTGTTGAGGAATTTTCACGTCTCAACACTAAGATAAAAGGATGTATTGATGCCCGGCAACACAGTGGTGAGTGTTGAGGAATTTGCACGTCTCAACACTAAGAGAAAAGGATGTGTTGAGGAAGCATGCCTAGCAATACAGTGGTGAGTGTTGAGGAATTTGTACGTCTCAACACTAAGAGCAAAGGATATGTTGATGCCCGACAACACAGTGGTGAGTGTGGGGGAATTTGTACGTCTCAACACTAAGAGAAAAGGATGGGTTGATGCTCGGCAACACAGTGGTGAGTGTTGAGGAATTTGTACGTCTCAACACTAAGAGAAAATGATATGTTGATGCCTGGCAACTCAGTGGTGAGTGTTAAGGACTTTGTACGTCTCAACACTAAGAGAAAATGATGTGTTGAGGAAGCATGCCTAGCAACACAGTGGTGAGTGTTTAGGAATTTGTACGTCTCAACACTAACAGAAAAGGAAGTGTTGATGCGGTGAGTGTTCAGTAATTTGCACGTCTCAACACTAAGAAAAAAGGATGTTGTTATGCCCGGAAACACAGTGGTGAGTGTGGGGGAATTTGTACGTCTCAACACTAAGAGAAAAGGATGTGTTGATGCTCGGCAACACAGTGGTGAGTGTTGAGGAATTTGTACGTCTCAACACTAAGAGAAAATAATATGTTGATGCCAGGCAACACAGTGGTGAGTGTTGAGGACTTTGCACGTCTCAACACTAAGAGAAAAGAATATGTTGATGCCCGGCAACACAGTGGTAAGTGTTGAGGAATTTGCACGTCTCAACCCTAAGATAAAATGATGTGTTAATGCCCGGAAACACAGTGTGAGTGTTGATGAATTTGTACGTCTCAACACTAAGAGAAAAGGATGTGTTGAGGAAGCATGCCTAACAACACAGTAGTGAGTGTTGAGGAATTTGCACGTCTCAACACTAAGAGAAAATGATGTTTTGATGCCCGACAATACAGTGGTGAGTCTTGAGGAATTTGCATGTCTCAACACTAAGAGAAAAGGATGTGTTTATGCACGGCAACACAGGGGTGAGTGTTGAGGAATTTGTACGTCTCCACACTAAGAGAAAAGAATATGTTGATGCCCGACAACACAGTGGTGAGTGTTGAGGAATTTGTACGTCTCAAAACTAATAGAAAATGATGTGTTGATGCCAGACAACACAGTGGTGAGTGTTGAGGAATTTGCACAACTCAACACTAAGATAAAAGGATGTGATGATGCGCGGAAACACAGTGGTGAGTGTTGAGTAATTTGAACGTCTCAACACTAAGAGAAAAAGATGTGTTGAGGAAGCATGCCTAGCAACACAATGGTGAGTGTTGAGGAATTTAAACGTCTCAACACTAAGAGAAAAGGATGTGTTGATGCCCGAAAACACAGTGGTGAGACTTGATGAATTTGAACGTCTAACACTAAGAGAAAAGGATGTGTTGATGCCCGACAACACAGTGGTGAGTGCTGAGGAATTTGCACGTCTCAACACTAAGAGAAAATGATGTGTTGATGCCCGGCAACACAGTGGTGAGTATTGAGGAATTTGTACGTGTCAACACTAAGAGAAAAGGATGTGTTGAGGAAGCATTCCTAGCAACACAGTGGTGAGTGTTGAGGAATTTTCACGTCTCAACAATAAGAGAAAAGAATTTGTTGATGCTCGGCAACACAGTGGTGAGTGTTGAGTAATTTGCACGTCTCAACACTAAGAGAAACAGATGTGTTGAGGAAGCATGCCTAGCAATACAGTGGTGAGTGTTGAGGAATTTGTACGTCTCAACACTAAGAGAAAAGGATGTGTTGATGCCCGACAACACAATGGTGAGTGTTGAGGAATTTGCACGTCTCAACACTAAGAGAAAAGGATGTGTTGATGCTCGTCAACACAGTGGTGAGTGTTGAGGAATTTGTACGTCTCAACACTAAGAGAAAATGATGTGTTGAGGAAGCATTACTAGCAACACAGTGGTGAGTGTTGAGGAATTTGCACGTCCCAACACTAAGAGAAAAGGATGTGATGATGCCCGGACACACAGTGGTGAGTGTTGAGGAATTTGCACAACTCAACACTAAGATAAAAGGATGTGATGATGCCCGGAAACACAGTGGTGAGTGTTGAGGAATTTGAATGTCTCAACACTAAGAGAAAAGGATGTGTTGAGGAAGCATGCATAGCAACACAATGGTGAGTGTTGAGGAATTTAAACGTCTCAACACTAAGAGAAAAGGATGTGTTGATGCTCGAAAACACAAAGTGGTGAGTCTTGATGAACTTGAACGTATCAACACTAAGAGAAAAGGATGTGTTGATGCCCTAAGCAACACAGTGGTGAATGTTGAGGAATTTTCACGTCTCAACACTAAGATAAAAGGATGTGATGATGCCCGGAAACACAGTGGTGAGTGTTGAGGAATTTGAACGTCTCAACACTAAGAGAAAAGGATATGTTGAGGAAGCATGCCTAGCAACACAATGGTGAGTATTGAGGAATTTAAACGTCTCAACACTAAGAGACAAGGATGTGTTGATGCCCGACAACACAGTGGTGAGTCTTGAGGAATTTGAACGTCTCAACACTAAGGGAAAAGGATGTATTGATGCCCGGAAAAATAGTGGTGAGTCTTTGAGGAATTTGCACGTCTCAACACTAAGAGAAAATGATGTGTTGAAACCCGGCAACACACAGTGGTGAGTGTTGAGGAATTTGTACGTGTCAACACTAAGAGAAAAGGATGTGTTGAGGAAGCACGCCTAGCAACACAGTGGTGAGTGTTGAGGAATTCGCACGCCTCAACACTAAGAGAAAGGGATGTGTTGATGCCCGGCAACACAGTGGTGAGTGTTGAGGAATTTGCACGTCTCAACACTAAGAGAAAAGGATGTGTTGAGGAAGCATGCCTAGCAATACAGTGGTGAGTGTTGAGGAATTTGAACGTCTCAACACTAAGAGCAAAAGATATGTTGATGCCCGACAACACAGTGGTGAGTGTGGGGGAATTTGTACGTCTCAACACTAAGAGAAAAGGATGTGTTGATGCTCGGCAACACAGTGGTGAGTGTTGAGGAATTTATACGTCTCAACACTAAGAGAAAATGATATGTTGATGCCTGGCAACACAGTGGTGAGTGTTAAGGACTTTGTACGTCTCAACACTAAGAGAAAATGATGTGTTGAGGAAGCATGCCTAGCAACACAGTGGTGAGTGTTTAGGAATTTGTACGTCTCAACACTAAGAGAAAAGGAAGTGTTGATGCGGTGAGTGTTCAGTAATTTGCACATCTCAATACTAAGAAAAAAGGATGTGTTGATGCCCGGAAACACAGTGGTGAGTGTGGGGGAATTTGTACGTCTCAACACTAAGAGAAAAGGATGTGTTCATGCTCGGCAACACAGTGGTGAGTGTTGAGGAATTTGTACGTCTCAACACTAAGAGAAAATGATATGTTGATGCCTGGCAACACAGTTGTGAGTGTTGAGGACTTTGCACGTCTCAACACTAAGAGAAAAGAATATGTTGATGCCCTAACAACACAGTGGTGAGTGTTGAGGAATTTGCACGTCTCAACCCTAAGATAAAATGATGTGTTAATGCCCGGAAACACAGTGTGAGTGTTGATGAATTTGTACGTCTTAACACTAAGAGAAAAGGATGTGTTGAGGAAGCATACCTAACAACACAGTAGTGAGTGTTGAGGAATTTGCACGTCTCAACACTAAGAGAAAAGGATGTGTTGATGCCCGACAATACAGTGGTGAGTCTTGAGGAATTTGCATGTCTCAACACTAAGAGAAAAGGATGTGTTTATGCACGGCAACACAGTGGTGAGTGTTGAGGAATTTTACGTCTCCACACTATGAGGAAATGATGTGTTGATGCCCGACAATATAGTGGTGAGTTTTGAGGAATTTGCACGTCTCAACACTAAGAGAAAAGAATATGTTGATGCCCGACAACACAGTGGTGAGTGTTGAGGAATTTGTACGTCTCCACACTATAAGAAAATGATGTGTTGATGCCCGACAATACAGTGGTGAGTGTTTAGGAATTTGCACCTCTCAACACTAAGAGAAAAGAATATGTTGATGCCCGACAACACAGTGGTGAGTGTTGGGGAATTTGTACGTCTCAAGACTAATAGAAAAGGATGTGTTGATGCCAGACAACACAGTGGTGAGTGTTGAGGAATTTGCACAACTCAACACTAAGATAAAAGGATGTGATGATGCCCGGAAACACAGTGGTGAGTGTTGAGGGATTTGAACGTTTCAACACTAAGAGAAAAGGATGTGTTGAGGAAGCATTCCTAGCAACACAATGGTGAGTGTTGAGGAATTTAAACGTCTCAACACTAAGAGAAATGGATGTGTTGATGCCCGACAACACAGTGGTGAGACTTGATGAATTTGAACGTCTAACACTAAGAGAAAAGGATGTGTTGATGCCCGGAAACACAGGTGGTGAGTCCGAGGAATTTGCACGTCTCAACACTAAGAGAAAATGATGTGTTGATGCCCGGCAACACAGTGGTGAGTGTTGAGGAATTTGTACGTGTCAACACTAAGAGAATAGGATGTGTTGGGGAAGCATTCCTAGCAACACAGTGGTGAGTGTTGAGGAATTTTCACGTCTCAACAATAAGAGAAAAGGATTTGTTGATGCTCGGCAACACAGTGGTGAGTGTTGAGTAATTTGCACGTCTCAACACTAAGAGAAACGGATGTGTTGAGGAAGCATGCCTAGCAATACAGTGGTAAGTGTTGAGGAATTTGTACGTCTCAACACTAAGAGAAAAGGATGTGTTGATGCCCGACAACACAATGGTGAGTGTTGAGGAATTTGCACGTCTCAACACTAAGAGAAAAGGATGTGTTGATGCTCGTCAACACAGTGGTGAGTGTTGAGGAATTTGTACGTCTCAACACTAAGAGAAAATGATGTGTTGAGGAAGCATTACTAGCAACACAGTGGTGAGTGTTGAGGAATTTGCACGTCCCAACACTAAGAGAAAAGGATGTGATGATGCCCGGAGACACAGTGGTGAGTGTTGAGGAATTTGCACAACTCAACACTAAGATAAAAGGATGTGATGATGCCCGGAAACACAGTGGTGAGTGTTGAGGAATTTGAATGTCTCAACACTAAGAGAAAAGGATGTGTTGAGGAAGCATGCATAGCAACACAATGGTGAGTGTTGAGGAATTTAAACGTCTCAACACTAAGAGAAAAGGATGTGTTGATGCTCGAAAACACAGTGGTGAGTCTTGATGAATTTGAACGTATCAACACTAAGAGAAAAGGATGTGTTGATGCCCGGCAACACAGTGGTGAGTGTTGAGGAATTTGCACGTCTCAACACTAAGATAAAAGGATGTGATGATGCCCGGAAACACAGTGGTGAGTGTTGAGGAATTTGAACGTCTCAACACTAAGAGAAAAGGATATGTTGAGGAAGCATGCCTAGCAACACAATGGTGAGTATTGAGGAATTTAAACGTCTCAACACTAAGAGACAAGGATGTGTTGATGCCCGACAACACAGTGGTGAGTCTTGAGGAATTTGAACGTCTCAACACTAAGGGAAAAGGATGTATTGATGCCCGGAAAAATAGTGGTGAGTGCTGAGGAATTTGCACGTCTCAACACTAAGAGAAAATGATGTGTTGAAACCCGGCAACACAGTGGTGAGTGTTGAGGAATTTGTACGTGTCAACACTAAGAGAAAAGGATGTGTTGAGGAAGCATGCCTAGCAACACAGTGGTGAGTGTTGAGGAACTTTCACGTCTCAACACTAAGATAAAAGGATGTATTGATGCCCGGCAACACAGTGGTGAGTTTTGAGGAATTTGCACGTCTCAACACTAAGAGAAAAGGATGTGTTGAGGAAGCATGCCTAGCAATACAGTGGTGAGTGTTGAGGAATTTGAACGTCTCAACACTAAGAGCAAAAGATATGTTGATGCCCGACAACACAGTGGTGAGTGTGGGGGAATTTGTACGTCTCAACACTAAGAGAAAAGGATGTGTTGATGCTCGGCAACACAGTGGTGAGTGTTGAGGAATTTATACGTCTCAACACTAAGAGAAAATGATATGTTGATGCCTGGCAACACAGTGGTGAGTGTTAAGGACTTTGTACGTCTCAACACTAAGAGAAAATGATGTGTTGAGGAAGCATGCCTAGCAACACAGTGGTGAGTGTTTAGGAATTTTGTACGTCTCAACACTAAGAGAAAAGGAAGTGTTGATGCGGTGAGTGTTGAGTAATTTGCACATCTCAATACTAAGAAAAAAGGATGTGTTGATGCCCGGAAACACAGTGGTGAGTGTGGGGGAATTTGTACGTCTCAACACTAAGAGAAAAGGATGTGTTCATGCTCGGCAACACAGTGGTGAGTGTTGAGGAATTTGTACGTCTCAACACTAAGAGAAAATGATATGTTGATGCCTGGCAACACAGTTGTGAGTGTTGAGGACTTTGCACGTCTCAACACTAAGAGAAAAGAATATGTTGATGCCCGGCAACACAGTGGTGAGTGTTGAGGAATTTGCACGTCTCAACCCTAAGATAAAATGATGTGTTAATGCCCGGAAACACAGTGTGAGTGTTGATGAATTTGTACGTCTTAACACTAAGAGAAAAGGATGTGTTGAGGAAGCATACCTAACAACACAGTAGTGAGTGTTGAGGAATTTGCACGTCTCAACACTAAGAGAAAAGGATGTGTTGATGCCCGACAATACAGTGGTGAGTCTTGAGGAATTTGCATGTCTCAACACTAAGAGAAAAGGATGTGTTTATGCACGGCAACACAGTGGTGAGTGTTGAGGAATTTTTACGTCTCCACACTATGAGGAAATGATGTGTTGATGCCCGACAATATAGTGGTGAGTTTTGAGGAATTTGCACGTCTCAACACTAAGAGAAAAGAATATGTTGATGCCCGACAACACAAGTGGTGAGTGTTGAGGAATTTGTACGTCTCCACACTATAAGAAAATGATGTGTTGATGCCCGACAATACAATGGTGAGTGTTTAGGAATTTGCACCTCTCAACACTAAGAGAAAAGAATATGTTGATGCCCGACAACACGGTGGTGAGTGTTGGGGAATTTGTACGTCTCAAGACTAATAGAAAAGGATGTGTTGATGCCGGACAACACTGTGGTGAGTGTTGAGGAATTTGCACAACTCAACACTAAGATAAAAGGATGTGATGATGCCCGGAAACACAGTGGTGAGTGTTGAGGGATTTGAACGTTTCAACACTAAGAGAAAAGGATGTGTTGAGGAAGCATTCCTAGCAACACAATGGTGAGTGTTGAGGAATTTAAACGTCTCAACACTAAGAGAAATGGATGTGTTGATGCCCGACAACACAGTGGTGAGACTTGATGAATTTGAACGTCTAACACTAAGAGAAAAGGATGTGTTGATGCCCGGAAACACAGTGGTGAGTGCTGAGGAATTTGCACGTCTCAACACTAAGAGAAAATGATGTGTTGATGCCCGGCAACACAGTGGTGAGTGTTGAGGAATTTGTACGTGTCAACACTAAGAGAATAGGATGTGTTGGGAAGCATTCCTAGTGAGTGGTGAGTGTTGAGGAATTTTCACGTCTCAACAATAAGAGAAAAGGATTTGTTGATGCTCGGCAACACGGTGGTGAGTGTTGAGTAATTTGCACGTCTCAACACTAAGAGAAACGGATGTGTTGAGGAAGCATGCCTAGCAATACAGTGGTGAGTGTTGAGGAATTTGTACGTCTCAACAATAAGAAAAAAGGATGTGTTGATGCCCGACAACACTATGGTGAGTGTTGAGGAATTTGCACGTCTCAACTCTAAGAGAAAAGGATGTGTTGATGCTCGGCAACACAGTGGTGAGTGTTGAGGAATTTGTACGTCTCAATACTAAGAGAAAATGATGTGTTGAGGAAGCATTCCTAGCAACACAGTGGTGGTTGTTGAGGAATTTGCACGTCTCAACACTAAGAGAAAAGGATGTGATGATGCCCGGAAACACAGTGGTGAGTGTTGAGGAATTTGAACGTCTCAACACTAAGAGAAAAGGATGTGTTGAGGAAGCATGCCTAACAACACAATGGTGAGTGTTGAAGAATTTAAACGTCTCAACACTAAGAGAAAAGGATGTGTTGATGCCCGACAACACAGTGGTGAGTCTTGAGGAATTTGAACGTCTCACCACTAAGAGAAAAGGACGTGTTGATGCCCGGATACACAGTAGTGAGTGCTGAGGAATTTGCACGTCTCAACACTAACAGAAAATGATGTGTTGATGCCCAGCAACACAGTGGTGAGTGTTGAGGAATTTGTACGTGTCAACACTAAGAGAAAAGGATGTGTTGAGGAAGCATTCCTAGCACACAGTGGTGAGTGTTGAGGAATTTTCACGTCTCAACAATAAGAGAAAAGGATTTGTTGATGCCCGACAACACAGTGGTGAGTGTTGAGGAATTTGCACGTCTCAACACTAAGATAAAAGGATGTTTTGAGGAAGCATGCCTAGCAATACAGTGGTGAGTGTTGAGGAATTTGTACGTCTCAACACTAAGAGAAAAGGATGTGTTGATGCCCGACAACACAATGGTGAGTGTTGAGGAATTTGTACGTCTCAACACTAAGAGAAAAGGATGTGTTGATGCTCGGCAACACCGTGGTGAGTGTTGAGGAATTTGCACGTCTCAACACTAAGAGAAAAGGATGTGTTGATGCCCGACAATACAGTGGTGAGTGTTTAGGAATTTGCACCTCTCAACACTAAGAGAAAAGAATATGTTGATGCCCGACAACACAGTGGTGAGTGTTGAGGAATTTGCGCGTCTCAACACTAAGAGAAATGGATGTGTTGATGACCGACAACACAGTGGTGAGTGTTGAGGAATTTGCACGTCTCAACACTAAGAGAAAAGGATGTGTTGATGCCCGTCAACACCGTGGTGAGTGTTGAGGAATTTGTACGTCTCAACACTAAGAGAAAAGGATGTGTTGAGGAAGCATGCCTAGAAACACAGTGGTGAGTGTTGAGGAATTTGCACGTCTCAACACTATGATAAAATGATGTGTTGATGGCCGGAAACACAGTGGTGAGTGTTGAGGAATTTGCACGTCTCAACACTAAGAGGGGAACGTGTTAAGGCAGTATGCCTGACAACACAATAATGGTATTGAGGAATTTGCATGTCTCAACATTAAAATATTTAAAATTTATTGAATATGCCTAATAGATATAAAACATTTATTTTAATGATAGTTACTTAGCTCTGTCTCCGCTAGGCATGTCCTTCGCGCATGATTGGTCTTTGGGTATTTTAGGCTCCCTCGTGAGTGAGAAGCATCAGGTGTTAGTGATGACATCAGGATGATAACAGGTTGATATACGGAAAAAATTCCCCAGGTCTTTGATGGGATGAAACAAAAGGTGGCCACAACTATGAACCTTGGCTGGATGCGATCATGATCCTTGATAGGGAGGAGTGTGGTGGCTACAGGCACGAACCTTGGAAGGAAGGAGTGTAGAGGTTACGGCACGAACCTTGGCAGGAAGAAGTGGCGGCTACGGCACGATCCTTGGCAGGAAGGAGGCGTTGAAGCGGCTTCGGCTCCTGGAGAGGAAGTTGAAGCTTATATAGTAGAACGCTGAAGCGAAGCGGCTGCTGGAGAGAATATCGAGGCAAAGCGGCAATTTCAGAGCATGCAACTACATAGAAAATAGTTGGGTCTGGCTTCACAATCCCAACGAAGTATTCAAGTCGTTAACCTCCAGGGTTTCGTGAAAAACCTAAGGTTAAAGGAAAATCGACTCTAGTCGCAACTAGTATCACATAGGAGGTGTGGGGATTAGGTTTCCTAGTTGCTAGAGTTCTCCTTTACATAGTTTTCAAATCAAGGTTTGCAATCTAAGTTACCTTAGTAACCAATCATTCAATATTCACCGTTAGATGAAAACCTGATTCAACTCAAGCTAATATCTTTCAACCGTTAGATCGAACTTAGCTTGTTATACACAAATGAATTTTACCTTCATTTAGGTTTGAGTAACCGTACCTAAATATGTACACTAGGTTGGATCAACGGTGGTTAACCAAAGTTAACTATATGAACACTTTCATATCAACCTTATTCATCTTAACCACAACTAGTTCAAATGACTCAAATGAAACTAGTTATAGAGTTGTTCAATTGATATATTCTCATAGAAGTTTACAAGAACACAATTGAAGCAAAATTGGTTTGATTCACTTGAATAAATTCATGAACATTATAGCCACGGTTTGCAAATATTGCATTCCTTATTATATAAATTTATTAGTTCATGAACAACCCGATTTTAGAACATGATTCACTTAGGTATGCAAACGTGTACGCATACCTTAGTGACATGACTGGGTTTGGGTTCGCCAGAATACCAACGGGTACGCATACCTTAACACTTCCAAACTTCAGCAGAAATTCCCGGACCTATACCTTACGCAAGTACGCATACCGGTATGTGTACTTAGGTACACGGACTTTCACAAACCAGCAGGTACGCATACGGGTATGCGCTATGGTTCTCGGACATGGATTACATATATGCAAGTACGCATACTATGTGCAAATCCAATTGTTCTAAACTCTATTTCAATCATTGAAACTTTCTTAGAGGATGACAATAGTCGTTTTCACACACTATTAGCATCAAAGCAATTTCCAAGTTATTGAAATAATCATAACGAAACATTCCAAGTATACACCAAATGATTGTATCACACAAACCATGTAAGATGTTACTCAGCAATTTTCCCATGATCATCTTTTGACTTTCGTCAAGAATATAAGATGAACTTGGTTGAAGCAAAAGCTTACCAACACATATTTCGAGAAATATGTAAGCGAGTTAAACTCAACTTGAAATCTCAAATGTGCATAATCGAATACTATATAGTAATACGACTTTTGTCTCAATATAGAAGATAGAGTAGAAATAAACTTTCCAAATGATAAATGAGTTTCAGTCTCCACATATTTGTTGATGAAGTTCCACAAGCTCTCCTTAGTAGTTCTTCGTCTTCAATTGATAAATGTCGTGAAGTCTAATTCTCAACTACACAATCTATCCTAGTCCGAGACATCACAATAAGTAGACTAGAAATCATGACTTATATTTTTGATCACTAACATTGACAAACAAGCTTGAGATAGCAACGCTTGTGAGTTCGAACGAGCAGTGCTCTAAAAAAATGAGAAAATATGTTGGTTTACCCATTCCACTTGATTTGCCAACAAGTCTTCTAAATTAAAATGCAGTTTTAGTCACCTCTTATCATCATTTTCACCACCACACACCATCAAATCCCACCATGTTTCAACTAGTGTTTCTAGAATCGATCAAACTGTCTGGTCTGATTGTTGAACCGGTGAACCAGTCACTATCTTGTCTGTTTTCCGGCACTAGTGAACCATCACAAAAATTTGAGAACGCATTGAGTTCTACAAGGCCAAGGATGACCCTACCAAGGGGTAAATCCGAGTTATAGCCCGTCTCTTAGTTTGGTTATAAAAAACTTCAGTATATACATTTAGTAGGGGTGAACAAAAACATCCAAACTCGTGGATTCCATCCAATCCGATTCGTATTTTGGCAGGTGGACACCCGGTCCGTTTGTTGACGAATTGGACGCGGGTGAATTTTTGAAACCGATCATTTTAACGAGTTAGACGTGGGTGGAACATCACCCATCCGTTGGACACCCAACCCTAAGGATAACGTTGGTATTATACATATATGAAGGTTATTACACAAAATTGGTAGATAATATATATATAGTTTTCTATAGAGATGCATCGGAGTTCCACAAAGATAATCAAAAAGTTTCAATTTTTGGATTGATCGGAAGCCCTCATGTCAATAAAAACTATAATTGTGGTTGTTGGAAAGACATTATGTTAATCTTGTTATGTTGATTACTAATATTTCAGTAATCTAAGTTTTAAAACTATGTTATGTTACTCATATTCGACATTTACTTGTTTTCGTTTATATCCGCAAATCCATCCGCATCCAACCCGCTCATCCGCGGATATCAAATCCGACGGGTAATAGTTTGGACATGGGTGAAAATCACAAATCCTCCATTTAGACGGATTAGACACATACGGTTAATCCTAAATCCTTATCCACCTATCCGTTGCTCACCCCTATTCTGAATATCATTCGGTGGAATATTACTATTAGCCCAATAGATAGATAGAAAATAGCCCAACCACATTAAGCCCATACAAATTTATCTTATCATTATCAGTAAATAAGCCCAGAAAGGAAATCAATTGTGTTATTTGGGAAACATTGTAATTGATGCACAACTTCAACTTTGATAGTCCTTTAGATTTTCAATCATTGTTTTAGGCTGTCAATCTAGGATTTTATGTCGCTGCCTTCTACTGGTCTATATTGCCCCAACAACTATATTGAAAAAATAAAGAAAAAATTGGCGGCCTTAGGCCGGCGCCGCCTTGCGAGAACTTGCATGTAGCCTACCCAATAAAATTTCCAAGGTCCGTCCCTGCCCATGGTTTTATTTGAATTGAAACTGCTAAATTGCACCAATCATCCAACGCCACTTTTGCTCAGTCAGTCAGACTGCAGAAAGTAAGAGGGAGTTGACCAAGCTGAAGGGTTTATCGTTGGGTATCCTTGGTCTTTATCCTGGGCTTAGAAGTGTGGACTGGACACTAGAGTCCTCTTTGGTCGACTGTTCATAAATGTTTTCCCTATTTTCCATCCCAGTTTTCCTAAATGGGAAATAGGGAAACCTTCATAAATGAGCAAACCCACTACATTTCTTGCTGCATCCCTATTTCCAAGGAGCAGCAGAAGATGTTCGGCAGGCACTGTTAGTCACGTAACCAGAAAGTCCATATATAGACATTTTGAAAGGTAACCATGGAAGATCTGTCTAAGAGATTGGTTGTAAAACTAGAAAGGCTTTTAAATCTAAATAATTGAATTCCTGAAAAAGTAAAAAAATAATAAAAAAATACAATTCTTTATCTTTCAGTTGGGTTTTCTTGATGAGCTTTGGAGCCACATGAACCTTCCTTGCCATGGCAATGACCATGTGTGTGATCTTCCCGACTATCTTTTGTATGGGTGCCAGGCGTTCCCCACAACAGTAACATGCTAATGAATATCACAATCAAACATGTTCCAACATCGGCAAGAACTGCTGCCCATAAAACAGGGTGACCAGCAACTGCTGATGCAAGAACAGCAACCTTGGTAACGATCGACAAACTCACATTTACAATTATTGTTATTCTAGTCCTTCTAGCTAGTCGAATGGCCAGAGGTATTTTTCCAATGTCGTTCGACATTAGTGTTAGGTGGCTCGTCTCTGCAGCCAAAGCAGAACCTCCAATTCCCATTGCGATACCAATATCAGCAGTTGCTAATGCAGGTGCATCGTTTACCCCATCACCAATCATCGCTGTTGGTCCTTGTTGTTTAAGCTCTTTTATGAGGTTGACCTTCTCTTCTGGTAGAAGATCTGCATAGATGTAATCTAAAGCCTGCTGCCCTAGCTGATCTTGGACCCTCATTGCGGCAGAATGACTATCTCCTGTAAGCATTGCAGTTTCAAGTCCCAAAACCTTCAACTGCTGGATCGCTTCTGCAACTCCAGTTCGACAGGTATCAGCAACACTGAATGTGCCTATCTGAATGTTCTCTAACAAAACATATCCAATTGTTTCTCCATCTCTTTCAAGATCTGAAACTGCAATTTATTTATCCAAAAAGACTTATTAGAATCTCATTTTCTCATTTAAAAAGAAAAGTGAAAAAGATTTATGGATGAAAGTATAAGTGATTAAATTACCAATTTCACATCCTACTCTAGTAGCCATTTTCTTGTTTCCAATATAAATTTTATTCCCATCAATTTCTCCAGAAATGCCTTCGCCAGGAAAGTTTTGATATTCTGTCACGTTTTCTGGTTGAGGATGGATTGAGTTTGAGGACCCGTATTCCACCAGTGCAGCAGCCATTGGATGACTCGACTTGCTCTCTATGCTTGCAACCCTACCAAAACTCAAAAGCAAAATTCAATATTAATATGGGATTCATTTTAAATTCAAAGTGCTGGATACAAACAAGCCAGAAATCCAAGTATTAAATTGTTGAAGTATCGAGAAGTCTGTAACTTACCAGTAGATTAGATTGTCCAGGCTAACGTCTTGAGAGACTGATTGGAAGCCTGTCACGGAGAATGTTCCTCTTGTTAGTGTTCCAGTTTTGTCGAATGCCACGACCTTGATTTTCGCCAATATCTCCAAATAGTCGCCACCCTTTATTAGAAGACCCCTCGTTGCTCCCTTGGTCAGCGCACAGAAAGTGGCAACCGGCGTAGAGAGGATCAAAGAACATGGGCATGCGCTGACTAGCACAACCAAGGCGAGATGAAACCAATGCTTGAACTTATGGAATTTCAATGCTGCCGGAATCACGGCTAGCAGGATCGCTAGCAGTATCACCACTGCAATAAAGTATGACAAATTACTTCAGAAGCTGCATGGTGTTCACCGGAGTTGTGTTTTGGAATAAAAGCAAATCTCATTAATTTCGGGAAACTGTTTAGTGCAGTGAATTGCATACCTGGAGTGTAATATTTTGAAACATTGTCGATGATAAGTTGCGTTTTCGATCGTGTGTTTAGTGCCTCTTCTACAAGCTTGGACATTTTAGACACTGCACAATCATCAGCTAATGCTGTTGTTTTAACACTTATATAACCTGCAACAAAAATTGAATCTCAGCTTAACATTTATCAAAATATGACGACGGAAAACAATCATTAAAACGAATAAGAAAGTGGGATTCTGTGATTACCATTAAGGTTAATTGTTCCGGCTAATACGTTGGAATCCATTTCTTTAGTTACTGGAAATGGTTCTCCTGTCAAAGATTTTTCATCCACTTCACATTTCCCTTCAACAACTATTCCATCAATTGGAATAATTTCTCCCTCTTTTACAGCGAGAATAGTGTTAAGTTCAACGTCTTTCGCATCCACAACATCTCCACTCTCGGCTAAAACTGCTTTCTGTGGAGCCAAGTTCAGCAAAGTGGACATTGCAGCAGCTGCCTATATATGTTGAAATTTGAATGAAAATTAGCTTCACTACCCCTATATCTCTCGAAATGGAAGAAGTGCTTGAACCTAAGCAGAGAACTAAATTGAGTGAGTACCTTGTAACTGGCTATAGATTCAAGCCACTCCGCAATGGTGAATAGAAAGACTATCGAACCAGCTTCTATGAAGTCCTGGATTGCCGCTGTTCCCACAACTGCCACAAAAAAAAAATTAATGAAAGAAAAAAGTAACAAAAATTAAAAACTGAAAGTTTTTGGCTTAAGGTTCTGCATGATTACCTGCAATTAGCATAAGACTGTTGATGTCTATGGTCATATTTCTCACCGAACCGTAGGATCTGGCCACAATAGGTGGTAGCCCAAAGATTGCTGCTGCTAGGGATAACCATTTCAATGGGTGATATATATATTGAAACAATGACACTATTAGTAATAAACCACATCCCATAGTGTACCACTTAGGCCATCTAATTCCCTTCTTTTCTTCCCCATAGACTCGAACATTAGCCTCTAGCCCTGCCTGATTCAGTGCGTTAACTGCAATCCAAGAGTGATGCAAGTGAGGAGGGATAAAAGTGGTGGTGAGAAAGAAAAAACAAAACAAAACAAAAACTGTAAATTTTAAGGGCTTTTCTTACCAATTTGGTTTTTTGATGTTAGGAGGTCGTCATGAAACACAATGACGGTCTTCGTAGTAACGTTGACCAGAACCTTTTCTACTCCATTCATGGGGTTCAGTATCCTTTCTACTAGTGGCACTTCCGAGGTGCAACATAATCCCAAAACATCGAAGTAACTTTTCGTCATACTTATTGTTGCTTGAAGAATGACTGTAGGAGAAGAAAGACAGTATATTGGAATAGAGAGTTTGAAGAGAAGATAACAAGAAATGCCTTGACAGAGTGATATGTGTCTACTAATATATATGACGAATCAAGAAACTAAAAGAAAAAGAAGATAACACCAGCATTTTCTTGTCTATTTGTTTATGTTTAAGTAAGTAGGTCAAAAATAAGTGCAACCAAAAATAAGGAGCTAATTATAACACCATTATCTTGAAGTGAAATATACTTACCTGACAGAGTGCCACTAGCTAATTATACCTACTAGTGGATCACCCGTGCCATGATGGCACGGCATCTTTGTTGGCGGTCTAGTCCTGGTGATGGTGGCAGAGGAGGTAGGAAAGCTAGGCATTGACATGTTACCAAAATGGCTTACCTAACAAAAACAGTATGACATTGTAAATTTCTATTGTGTGTGTTCTTTTTTTCCTAAGCCATTACATAAAATGTTTCGCTAAATTGTTCAACTATGACAAATGTAAATAAAAATGCTTATCTTGAGTTATCTATCAAAGCAGGCTGCTGTACAAAAAATGACATGCCAAACGAAAACAAAGAGTTTACTTCCTCCTTAACAATTAGCAAGCATCTCCTCCTTTGAACTGCCTACTTTTTGAACCTGCACATTTAAAAGATAAAATGTGAGCATCCCTTTCAATGAATCTTGGATTTCGATGTGGATGGAAACAGGAAACCTTACCTTGCAATGAATCTTCCATCTACAAAGGGAGGTGTAAGTGGAAACATTGCTGGTGGATTTCCTGCACTTTAAAATCTCAGAAAAGAACTGTTATCTGAGATTTTCACACACAGCAAAAGCTCATAAACTTCAATTATATCGTTAACCATATTCCCCTTTTGTTTCCATGGAAGTTTTCTTACAAATCAAAAAAACCCAATGATTTTCAACAATGTGGTAACTGGAATTGGAAAAACGGAATTCAGAAATTTGAATTCGAAACTGGAGAAACATATGTACCTGATTATTTGGCGGTGGTGGTGGATCTGGTTATGGTGATTCTGATGGTGTTTCTCTGTAAAGCAATCAATGTGGAAGTAATTCAAATATTTCACCCAATTTAGAATTTAGGGTTGCAGGATATTTGATGATTGAATATTCAATCAAATCAAAACCATAAACTATAAATACGAAATTGGGTACAAAACATTCGAAATCTATCCACATCGATGAAGATGAATAAAAAAAGTGATTTCAATGGAGAAGAAAGAAAGTAATTAATGAGAAGAGATAAATGATTTCGACGGAGAAGAGGAGGCGGTGGTGCTGATAGGGATTTCGGTGGTGTTACTGCTGGCGTGGATGGCGGTGTTTGTGTTCGTGGTGCTGATTCTGGTGGTGATGGCGGTGGTGTTGCTGCTGGTGCTATAATGAAACATCGAAGGGAAGATGAAACTATGGAGAAGAGAGGAAAAGAGTTTGTATTACGGACTTACCCCTTTCTTTTATGAAATTTACAACAGAAATCCAAGGAGAGATGAAAACACGGATGGACAATCGCTTAAAGGGGCGGCATGAAATGGTAGAGGGGCGGCAACCTAATAAGACAAAAAAGGTCATTAGAAGTAAAATCAAGTGCCCCTTATCAATCAAACCCTGGAAATGACTAATTAACCCTTATTGTTAATAATCAAGTTTAGTAATGATAATCAAGATTAGTGTAGATAATCAAGATTAATTTTGATAATTAATTTTTCACTATTATAGAATCAAAAATCAGATGTTTAGAGTTATAAGAAAAAAAAATTGAGGAGAAGAAAAAAACTTTTTGTGATATTTGTGAAACCCTAGATTTTGATTCACTCCACCAAAATGAGTGATTCGGTGGCAAATTTGAGATGGGTGAATCTTTATACGATAGACAAAACAAATACTACATACCTCTTGATGGAGATCCCGATATGGAGTATTTTCTAGATGGTAGAGATGTTTTAGACCAAAGTGAAGGTCAATCTCAACCAAATGAAGAAATTAGCCAACAAAGTGAAGAACCCAAGACGAAATGACTGTGTATACTTCTAAATTAGTTCCCATTAGGTTTTTGTTGATCAAAATTATGTAAAGTACGTAAAAAGATCAAATTTTTCAAAATTTCGAGAAGAACATACGGTTGACTTTAAGCTAGTTACCAACCGTAACATACGATTCTGTTCTAAAAATATCAAATACCAACCGTGAATCGGTTCAATTTGGGAAAACCTGAAATTATACCCGATTACGGTTGGTTAAATTTGTTGGATTCCAAACCGTGCCGAAATTACGGTTGATAATTATGTGCGATAGTTACCAACCGTCGTTATCCTGTATGTAAGTATTTAGTGCAGATTTTACTACTACTAATGTATAAATCGAGACCAACCGACACTATATTACGGTGTATTGGTGTAAGGGTTACCAATCAGTAACCTTTTTACGGTTTTGTTTATTCTCTTTATTTACCAACCGTATATTCATATTTTTTTGGTTTTATTGCCTCGTTTAGACTAATGTTGGTATGTTTTTGTCCAGGTCGTTGATGTACCTCCTATAATGGATGACCAACCTTTAGCAAATGAACTTCTCACCAAAGATTCTAGCTCTCACTATTTAACCGAGGAAACATGGGAGGAGAAAGACGATGCAAAGAAGTGGGCTAGAGAACGAGGAAAGTTGATTATGTGTATCATAGTTTGTAATGGTACCACTAGTGATAGTGCCTTTCAAATGGTTTGCGAGTGTAGTGGACAACATAGAAGTCACGCAAAAAGGATACCTTGCAAGTAGCAAAGAAAAGAGGAAGAATACTACTTTCACTAAGAAGACCCGATGCCCTTCAAGCTTCGAGTTTAAAAGAACGCGGCAAAAAAGGTGGTTTTTGGAGAAAGTTGTATGCGGTAGTCATAACCACCCTATACCGGAGAGTTTGCTATCACATTCTTATGGCCGGACGCCATGAAGAAGAAGAGAAGATTGTAGAATCAACGACACAAATTGTATGAAAGCTTGTTGATATCCTTGCTCACTTAAAGGAAAGAAACCCACAAAATGATTCTACTTTGGATACCATCTACAATGCAAGAAAAAAATTGAAGGCTAAGAAATGGGAACAAAGGAACGAAATGCAACAATTAAGGAATTTGGGGAGTTGCATAATTACTCGGTTTTCCACGATGATGACGAGAAAGGACGAATAAGACATCTTTTATTGGCTAATCCCGAGTTTGTGAAGTTGGCACGGTGCTCTCATCAAGTGCTTCTAATGGATTGCACATACAAAACCAACAAGTTTGAGATGCGTTGTTGTTGAACATTGTCGGGCAAACTTCTACCAATGCTCCTTTTAGTGTTGGTTTTGCTTTTTGAAAGACGAGCTCGAAGAGAGCTATGTGTGGGCACTAGAACAAGTGAAGTTATTCTACGTAGAGGGATATACTCCAAAGGTGATTATTACCGACAAGGAGCAAGCTTTGTTGAATGCAATAAGGAGGGTTTCCCGGAAGCTCATAACCTTCTTTGCACATTCCACTTGTGGAAAAGTATTGAAACTAAGTGCATGCGCCTTGTCCGTCCAACCCGAAAAGCGAAATGGATAGAATAAAGGCACTACCGTTACATAAACAAGAAGAGGCTAAAGAGAAATTTAAGAACGATGACAAGTTGGCGGAACTAAAATGGGAAAGTTTCAAAACGGAGTGGAGAGCCTTGACCTATTCTATCACCGTGGATGAATATGAAGATAGAGCTCGTATGTTAGTGGCTCATTGGAAAAGTGGTTATCCAAGTGTTGTGAAGTATTTGTTTGATAATTGGTTGGATCCTCACAAAGAGAAGTTCGTATCGGCGTTCACTAACCAACATAGGCACTATGACAACCAAGCTACAAGTACTGGTGAGTCATCTCACAACCGGCTGAAGAAGAAACTTCATAGTTGTAATGGTGGGTTAGTTACGTTATTTGAAGCCATGCATTCGTATTTCCTCCGTGATCACGATAGAGTTCTGAGTCTTTTGAAAAAAAAGCCGAACTAAACAACACACTAAATGGTTGGACAATGAGTGGCTAAGGGGAATTACACATCAAGTTTCGCACAAAGCAATTGAGAAGATAATGTATGAAGTACAACATTATGAATTGGGGATTATGAAGAAGAGTGTGTTTGTCCAAACATGGCAAGTTTGGGACTCCCATGTCGGCATGTTATAGCCACATATCAAGACAAAGTGATCCCGATTCAAGATATTGATCCTTTTGGCAACAATTAACATTCCGTGAAACAATTTTTGATCCACAATTTGGAGGAACGTTTGCGATACCGAGATTGGAAAAGCTCTAGCCGAGAAATATGCTACACTAAGCCAAGGCCAAAGGCAAATATGGTTGAGTAACTTGAGAGATTTCGTATATCCGCAATTTAGGTATGACATCAAGGAACCACCAAAGGGGAAGGGTAAGGGGAGGCCTCCTACCAAAAAAAGAGGTACGTAGGAAATAAAAAAGCAAGAGAATTGGCGGAAAAATCAAAGAAAAGAGATCCTTGTGGTTATGAATGGTTGAGAAAGGAATATGAAGCGGAGGATGAGATGGAAGAGGATGATGTTCAAGGTAGAAACAAACGAAAAAAGAGGTCAAGCGGATAAAGGAGAACCAAGTTGTCGAAATGTACAACAAAAATGTATCGAGCTTCCTAGTCAAGAAAGTGCAACAAGCAAAATTAATGTTAAAGGAAAAGGTCCGGTATTTCGCTCTAAACAACAAGAAAGAAGCAAAGTTGTTAAATGGTCGTAAAGAAAGTGAAAAAAAGATGATGGAGTTAAAGGTCCAGGTTCCAATGTCGGAATCGAGGTTTCCTCCCAAGATAATTCAATAAAAAGACTTATTGGTAAAGTTGGTGTTAAACAATTAGCAAGGAACAATGGAAAGAGTCCGATGGTTGAAAATAAGAATGAGAAGGAGACGATTCATCTTAAAGGAGTGCCTAAACCACCACCTAGAGACGCTAATGGTCGATATAGCTGAACCATTACATTCTCTATGAATATTACCTTCGTTTTTCCCCGACTATATTCGTGGTTATATCAAGGCTACGGAGGATGTTCATGGTGATGGGAATTGTGGTTACCACGTCTTCGTAGATCAACTTGGACCATTTGAAGACGCGATAGGGTGGGATTGTGACCAAGTTACTTACGTAAGGCAAAAATGCTTAATGGAACTACGTGGTTACCGCGACTTCTATGCCGATGATGAGAGTTGAAAGAAACGAAACCGATGAGGTGTTAAATGAGAGCTTCAAAGGAAATGGAAAGGCGGTTAACCGGTAATATATGTTTGACAAGCCAATATTGGATGCGCATGCCTATATGTGGCCAACTACTCGCCCAACGCATTCAATTGCGTCATTCATTTAATCTCCGAGAGACATGAGCACTACATTTGCACCAACAAGAATACCGTTTTGACGAAGACTTGTCAATAAAAAAACCGTTGTCATGGGGCACGTGGAAGGAAATCATTACATCGGCCTCCGATTGCATGAAGGAAGTCCATTACCTCCATTGTGGAGGGAATTTGGTTGTGACGGTGAACTCCCAAGACTTGGTGCAATCGATTTGAGAAAAGGATTGAATTATGGAAGGCCATAATGTTGTCTATGCCTAAGCAATTCGTAGTTATGACCGATGATGAAGAGGATGCTTAAATGTTTTCAAGTCTTGAATGAAGCCCATTTTATAATTTGTATTTTGGTATTTTGACTAAATGTGATATGATTAAAAGTGACAATATCATGTCTATTTAATTAGATAATATATGAAGTATTCTATTTAATATATTAAAAGTGACAATATCATGTCTAAACCAACATTACAACCATTAAACCATTATAAATATAAATGACATTACAACTCATTTTCTTTGATGCGACTTAAAAGGATACTAATATCCAAGCTTACGAGTGCGATAGAAGTCTTTAAGGATGTTGAAATGAGGTAAGTATTGAAAACTCGACCTTTTCCATCGT
Organism: Papaver armeniacum; assembly: GCA_023531295.1. Taxonomy (NCBI): domain Eukaryota; kingdom Viridiplantae; phylum Streptophyta; class Magnoliopsida; order Ranunculales; family Papaveraceae; genus Papaver; species Papaver armeniacum. The sequence continues at coordinate 277,933 of JAJJWW010000514.1, forward strand.
CTCCATTCTTGAATAGAGCTCTCTAAAACATCGGCGTCAGTTTCACCCCTTAATCGTATTTCACCCATAATACGAACTAATGCCATAAATTCTTGAACGTTATCCCGAATAGTTCCATATCGAATATACAACATTATTCCATCGCGGTTATTAGGGTTACTGTTCGGAGCAAAAGTTTTGAAAAGAGTTCTCAAATAACTTGTACTCACAAAACCACATCGGCGTGCGTTCTTCTCCTCTTTTTGGATAGCATAGAACAAAGTTGCGGCAAATACATAAATCTTCTTCCAATGTAAATTCAGGGTTTGGAGCCATAATCTAGTTTATGGTAAGAGATGATTCATGTGGAGGTGTAACTTCTATTGAGGAGGATAAGCATACATATATATAACAATTTGGTTTTTTATTATCTAACGGATCTATTTTTTGAAAATAAACTCGTTAAAGGTTTCAACGGCTATATTTTCAAATCAACCAATGACAAATCGGTGGATAAACTCATGAAAACCCAAGAAATAAATAAGATACGGTTGGTAATGAAATTATTATTTCAAACCGTAGACTACATAATTGATGACCGATCGAGTTACGGTTTGTAAGTATTTACAATTTACCAACCGTATCTCCGCACAAATTGCATACCGAGTTACGATTCCTTAAGGAAGCACAATTACACACCGTAACTCGCAAAATTTAATTATACGAGTTACGGTTCTTTATAGTTATAGTTACTAACCGTAAAGCTGCGCTCTCTAAATTTGGAGATTCTGGAACAATTTACGGTTTGTAACTTTGCTTGATTACACACCGTAAGTAGAGTACGGTTTGTTAAAGATTTGCGTGATCAACCGTGTCTAGACACGGTTTCTAGTCGCCGTTTGTTACCAATAGTAAGTATGAGCTCTCTAAATTTGGAAGTTCAGAGCAATGTACGGTTTTTAACTTTGCTTGCTTACACACCGTAACTAGAGTACGGTTTGTTAAAGATTTTGCGTGATCAACCGTGTCTAGTATACGGTTTCTAAGTCTCCGTTTGTTACCAACCGTAAGTATGAGCTCTCTATTTGGGAGTTACAGAGCAATATACGGTTTGTAACCTTGCTCAATTACAAACCGTAACTAACATACGGTTTGTTAAAGATTTGCGTGATCAACCGTGTCTAGTGTACGGTTTCTAATTCTCCGTTTGTTACCAACCGTAACACATATAATAACTTCAAAAAAAAACTCAATTTTAATTCATTCCCAGTAACTAACCACCCAGCTGATAACATGGTAATTCATTCCAAGTAATTCATAAGCTAAAATCCATAACCACACAATTCATAACATGTTTGTGATAATATCCATACGCTAAAAACTAACCACACAATCATTAGTTCTTGTTAATATCCATAAACTAAAAACAACCACACAAAGCTAAGAAATAAGAAGTTGTCCGCTATTAAATGTCACATAACCATAATTAACCACGAGGACCACGAGCTCTTTTGTTGGTGGTACCACCACCACGAGTGCGAGGACCATCACGGCGACCACCAGGACCACGACGACCACCGCGACCACGACCACCTCTTTGGCTAGTACCCACACCATGCGTCTCTTGACTGGCTTTGGATGACCCGAATATGGCTAGTACCCGCACCTCCAATGGACTTTCGCCCCTCTTTAAACATCTTTCTTCGGTGACCAACCCTCGTACAATTCTTTCTGGTTGGATCATGCATGTTCCTTATTTGCTCTTGTAAGGTCCTTTGTTGAGGAGCGTTAATCACACCATTAGCACGGATGCATGAAGTCATGCTATTTGCCAACCGTTGTCCTCGCTCTTTCTATTAACACATTAAAAAGAGTCTTAAGAGATTATTCCATGTAGAAGAAATATAAATTAGAACTAAATTCCAAGTCATGAGGATAACAAAGTTACGCACCCGTCATGAAATATAGTTTCCTCCAAGTCATACCAAATAGTCCCTTTGTCTCTTTGCTCTCCTGGCAGCCTTCCTTTTTCTATTGCCTTTTGAATAAGTGGTTGGGCCTCAGGATCATTATTAATCACATGTGGATGACCAAAATGATAATACCATTCTATGTAATCATCAATGACTTCTTTCGTGTTGTTACAAGCCGTTGCCTCTCCCGCTTGAGTTGGTATTCTCGTTGATGGCGGTTGTTCCAAACATCAATCGTCGGAGTTGGGCGGTAGTTGAGTACAATGGTGGGGCCTCTTGTCTCGGATCCATCCTTGGATAATTTGAAGTTTTCCCTAACGACCTTTTCTTGAATATGAGCAATTTGGCGTAGAGTTCGACGAGATTGGTCATAACATAACCCGTGGCATGATACAATGGTCCGTTTAGCCTCGAGGTATGTGTGAACCGACGAACATCAACTCCATTTGAATCCTCAAATAAGGGTCAAAGATAACATCTTCAACCGTGAAAGCATCTATTTCCTCCCTCACTTGAATGAGCCTCTTTTCTTTGTTCCTTTTTTGTCTACCGGTGAACATAAACTTCTTTCCGTAGGTCTATCATCATCTTCTTCCCATTAGGTAGGAGGTCTCAAGCTCGGAAAGTGGTCATACACCCAAGCCTAGAAAAATATAAAACAATTTAAGCAATTGGGACATGAATACAAAAGATAAATATAACAAACAATCATAAAATAAAAAAATGATAAAATGTAACCAAACTTACCATTAGAAAGCGCAACATTCCCAAAGCAATTTCAAAAGAGCTCCCGGCCCTCGAGGCCTTTCTTAGACTTTCAAGTAGATATGCAAGCGTGGCGGTGCCCCACGAATACTCTGGTCTTGTTCAAATCCTTCAACAATTGTAGGTAATGGACATTCACCCTATTTCTAGAGTTATCGGGCATGAATACGGTCCCAATAGAATACAACAAATATCTGGGTGGTACGCCTAGCCCTTGTGTCGTCTATCACCTCGCTTTGCCAATTGCTTTTTGAGGGTGTCTCCAAACTTCGTCCTCAAATTTTTCAACAAATGACTTCTTTACCTTGTTAATCTTGTTTGGTTTCGAAGGGTCATAACCACCGGCCAACATAAACTCCATCTCGGTCTCGTCTTTACCCCACCCAAGTGTTTCTTCAACAAGGTCAGAGAGATCAGTCCAAGACATGTTGTTATCAAAACCTTCATATACAGATTTTCCTTCAATTGCCAAGTCAAGAATTTGCTTCACATCGTCCAGTATTATTGTCATCTCTCCAAATGGGAGATGAAAAGTATCGTTTTCGGCCAATATCGTTCCACGAAGGCAGATACGATTATACTATCATACTCAATTGGGTATTCAAAATTCCAGGCCCTAATCCCGAACTTGACACTAGACTACGAACATCACCACATTCTTCGCCTAATATCCAATGACTAGCTCTTTGATGCTTGACCAATTTGATCGCCCTTGCATGATCCTTAAAAATATTTTGTTAAACTGAGATTAATGAGGATGTGCATAAAAACAAAAAAAAAAACAAAAAACAAACAAAAAAAAAAAAACGAAATAACTTAAAACAAAACAATGTGTTAAGAGAAACATACCCTAGTTTCGCAGACTTTTGAAGCCCAGGAATTGGTATAACCAAATAAGATTGATGACTTATACGGTGCCTCACCCCAAGGTCTTTTATTCTTCTTCCTTGGCAACAACGGGTCTTTTCCTTTAGGAATATGCAACCCTTTGGTGCGGGTTCCTTTCTCGGCTTCTTTTCTTTCCTTGGTTTAGCTGAGCTGAGCCGGAGTTGTAGCTACAACAATTTCTTTCCCCTTGTTTTGTACTCCTTCTTCATCATTTGCTTCCTCTTCCTCATCTTCATCATTTGGTTCCTCTTCCTCATCTTCATTATCTTCTTCCTCTTCCTCTTCCTCATCTTCACCATTTCCTTCTTCATCCTCCTCTTCTTCGCCATTTCCTTCTTCATCCTCCTCTTCTTCCTCTTCATTATCATCATCTTCTTCCAGGTTCTTTTCAACTCCTACCTCTTCAATTTCTTGATCATTAGGTTCAGCTCCTTCTAATTCAACACCAGAGTTACCCACAGATGGTTCTCTAAGCCTAATCTCAAATTGATTCTTCTTCTTCGCATTCTTGTTGACACCTCTATGATCTACCCCTAAATGCTTGTCACCGCGAGGGGTGGGTGTGTGATCAATCGGAGTTAAGTTATTCCCTCTCTTTTTCTTCACCCTATCAGGATTCCTACACAAGTAATAATTTAAATGAATTCCTAAGGGTTGAACAAACAAAATGCAACAAACAAACCAAAAAAAATGTGACCAAAGCCATATACGGTTTGTAACTTTACAATCGTTTCAAATCAGTATCAAGGATACGGTTCGTAATAAAACAATTAAACAAACCGTATATAGAATCGGTTGGTAACTTTCTTATCGTTATAAACCGTACCAATACTTGACAAAAAAATTTCAAACACAGGACAATATACGGTTGCAAATGTACACAATTACGAACCGTCCCTAGTACACGGTTGGTAACTTTCTTATCGTTATCAACCGTAACAATACTTGACACAAGGTTTTCAAAGACAAGATATTATACGGTTACAAATGCATTCCATTAGGAACCGTACATAACACACGGTTGGTAACTAACAAAAAATAGGCACCGTAAGCAAAAAAAAATTAACATGCAGAGAAACAATCGGTTGGTAATTCCGTGTAAGTTATCAACCGAAACTGGATAAAAAACTCGTCCCTAAGAACATACGGTTGGTATTTCCCGGTGAATTTGAATTGTTACAAACCGTATCACCATCAAAAGCATTACATACGGTTCATATTGGAACAAATTGCAACCAGTAACTAATAAAAACCCAGGATATGGAAACTTGATTTTTCACCTAAAACCCTAATTTTTGATAGAAGTTGAAATTAAAACGAAGATATTAAACTAAACCCTAAATGGGTTCCGCAAAACATACCTCATGTATGTCATTCCAGCTGATTTCTCCGGTGGAGGGGTTTGAAGTTGGGATTGATGTTCTTCACCTAATGGAACATTTGCTCGATTAGAATCGCTACAATCTTCGTCAACTTTCTTCTTCTTCGTCATCTATAATGTAGACTTCAATCAACGATTATCAATTTTGCGAATCGCCGATTAATCGAAGACGATGAATTTTCAAACTTTAATGGAGGTGGTGTTTACGGTTACAATGGGAGTGGAGAAGATGAAACAAAAAAAAAAAACTGATTTTGATTCTCATCCTAATTAGGTTTATATGATGGAGGACAATTTAGTCTTTTCAATCAAAAGAATAAGGGTAAATTAGACCATTTCAGTGAAAAGGGTAATTTAGTAAAACTACACCCCTATAGACACCCCTAACCAATAAAAGGGACATTGTTATCACACATGCCGCCCCTCTACCGATTCCTCCCGCCCCTTTACCAGGATTGCCTATTGTTAATTTATGTCTGTTTTGCTCTCTGAATTTACGGAAAATTCAGCGAGAAATGAAACATCAGTTCTAGGCACACCGTGATTTTTCGCCGTGTTTTACACCGAATGGAACATAAAATCGTAGGGGCTTATTTTTGATTTTAGAGCCATGTATAAGGGGAAGTATTCACTAAAATTTAGTTTTATAAATTATTTATATGACCAAATTAACCTCTAGCTAAGAACTCAACGAATCTTAATTATACATAAATCTTCTTTGAGAATGTTTCAAAATCAATTGGATACGGTTCTTGAGAATCAACAACTTTAAACTTCAAAAACCAGCCTAAAAGTTCCGTCCACAAGAGAAGCAGATTTTTTTGTTTCTTCCTAAAGGATTTGTCTAATTTCTTCCCATGTATTTCAACTTAAAGGAAATTTAGATAAGGCTCCTGATGTAACTAATTCTCTAGCATCTTTTACAACCTTCAATTGATGGTTCTTTTAGTTGAATTATTGGTTTTTAGGCCAGGCTAATGCCTAGTGCGCCTTTTACAACATAGTACTGAAGTATAAGAAACTTTGCACGTCATCATATGTTACACTATTTAATTAATCCAAATCATATACAATATTGTTGTTGACTCTGATGAATTAGTATAGCATCTCAGTTGTTGTTGGGTGCAGTAATTTCCCATTAAAGGAACCTAAGAATGCTGCATTTGATCAGTTGCTCGCTCCTTGGTTTGCATCGTGTCATATCTATATATGAAGAATTGCAAATGTAACTCCTAATTGAGCTGGGTTAGGCTCTGCATGTCTAATCTTTACTGCTTTATAACAACATCTGGGACTAGAAATATAGATACCAACCCAAATTCAATTAGAAAACCCGACACACAGCCGTTTAATTCTTTGCGGACTACGTCCATTTTCAATATACAACTTTACAGTACTCGATCTGATGCCTTGTCATTATGCGATATTCCACGTCGACGACGACTGTTTTTACCCTCTGCCAAGCTCACCGTATTTTTATTTTATTTTTTGTTTAAGTTTTTGAATTTCATCATTTTTTAACAGGGAGGAAACTCCACGGTGCTGTTGGGAGTCCATTTTACATAGCTCAGAACGTATTGGGGAAGCCTAGTCTACATCCTTTAAGGATTTGATTACTCAAATGTTTTACACAAATCACCTTTGTTTGAAGATTTAAAGTATGGAATTTCTCCTCAGGTAAATTTCAATATCAACGGAAATCACTACACTCATGGTTATTATCTTGCAGATGGAATTTATCCACAATGGTCAACTTTAGTTCAATGTTACCGTCGGTGAAATGGGTCGTTCATACTCATATTTCAATAGTAAACAAATGAATCTGAGAAAGGATGTGGAGCGGGCTTTTGTAATTCTGAAGCGGAAGTTCGCAATCGTTTGTGGTCCTTATCGTGGTTTAAGTGCTCGTCAAATGCATAAGACTATGCTGACTTGCATCATTACGCATAACATCGTTATCCAGGAGACTCTTCGTAATAAGAATTGGACTAACCATCAAGATGAAGACTTAAGGCCTGATATTATACCAGATAGAGGATTACCTGCAAGGAACTATGCGCAAATGACCAGTCATATTGAGAACAGAACTCTGTATAACAGGTTGAGGGAAGATCTCGGAGCGAATCTGTGGGCTGAGTTTGGAAGAGAAGGGGGGACGAATTGAGTAGTGTAGTGTTTGTTTCGCTTGTTTTTGTTTTTTTATTATGGTTTCATTTGTTATTTATTTTTATTTTTGTAAATTGTTAAGTTTCAGTTGTTGTTCCATAATTTTGTTTTCTAGTTGTTTTTTAAGTTTAAATTTTTTAACGGTCATTAAAATTAGCGGTCTAAACTTAATCGCTAGAGGTCTAGACTCAACCGCTAGAATTACTTTATAAATCCTTCACTTCATCCGTTTCAAACTCACACATCACTTCTCTACAAAAACTTCTCTACTTCTCTACTTTCTGGTTAAATTATGGATGATCCTATATTCACTGAAGATGGAGATTTATCTCTTTGTAGAAACTATGTAATACACTACCCGAAGAGAGGTGAAGAACGACGGATGAACGGTTTACCTAGTATGAGTTATTTGGGTAAAATTCATGATGCCTTCTGCACAGAGACAGGTAATCCTCATAGCCGGGATCGTGCTGCTTTGTTTTGCCAATTCATGGATATCAAAAAAGAGCTTCTGGATTTTATAGCTATGAAAAGGATTGTCACTCGATACCGTCTTAGAGGTGAGACCAATGCTGATTTGGGAATACGAACTCGAGACGAGTGGCGAAGATGGAAAAGAAAATATTTCGAATACGAAGCGCATTACCAAATTCTTAAAGAGTTTTAATAACTCGTATGGGATGTTAGGCTTAATAATGTTTTCATGGATGTTGTCAAGTTTAAGTTTTAATATAGTGCAAAAAAAATTAGTTCAAGTTTTAATGTAATGAAAAAAGTAGAACAATTTGTAATGAAAAAGACAGAACAATTTCATTCGCCATAACCAAACTACTACATATTCATTAAACTTAAAGATGATACATTAATTAATTAAGTGGCACTACTTCATCGTCGTCTTCATCATCCTCATCATCAGCTTGAATCCCAAATTGTTTTTCCATGTTTCTCTTGTTTCTTTTTTCTTCCAATTCCTTTGTTAACCTGTCCATCTCCATCTCCCGTGCCATCAATTGTCTGGCATTCATTTTTTCGGTGTCTACATTTAGAATCTTATTCTTGTCATAGTCTGAAAGTTTTTTCTTGAGTTTGTGGATATTTTTTCATCTCCTTAGTCAAGAACTTACGACTACAACTTTTTGTTTTTCGAAGACCTTCTGATGCTCTATCAAAGTTTCCATAGTATTACTACCTCCTTCACCTGCTTCTCTTTCTTGGGCAGCTTTTCTCGCTGCTCTTGCATGATTTCTTCCTAATAATTTTCTCTTAATTGCAGTATTGACATTCAAGTTGGAATTTTTGTTTCTGGTGAAGAAAATGGATTATCTGAAGGGGGATGAGATGATTGAGATGGTTGTGAAGCTGGCGTTGAAGGTAAAGAAGTGTATGGTGAACTTGTAGGTACATTCTGCATGTTTGCTAACACTTTTGGATTATATTTAGGGCTATTTAACTGTTGGTACCCAACAAATGTCCAACACCTAAGAATGATACCCAATAATTCAAATATTAAGGGATAGTACCTGGACCTAACGTTGACCGTCTAATTATATCTTTGACTAATATTTATTTTGTTTTATTCATTTTTTATTAAAAACAAAACTGAATTTACAAATTTAACCCTAACAATTTAACCCTCCCTTCGTTAAATTAGATACGTTCTCTAGTTCCAGAAACTTTCTTCCACCGTTTAGTCAAATACATATCCCAGATTCACAAAATCCTGTGAATTGATAAAAATTTGGGGTTTCCAGAAATTACATTAAATTGATAGAAACTCTGATTTTACTCGAAGTTTTATTTCTTCATGGCAGCTTAAGGATGATGATTTTAATGGAGAATAAAATGATTGCTATGAGGAAGATCTTGATGATGAAGATTTAAGAGGAAGTAGGAAACATAAAAAACATAAAGAGGAAGATCATGATTTAAGTGGTGGTGGTAAGAAACAGAGAAGAAAAAAAGTTAATCTGATTCTCCGTTTTTTTTTTTAATGAATCCAAATCTCAAAACATAGCATAAGACGTCCATCTTGAACAACAACAGAAAAATCAACATTAAAAATCAAAATCTAAGCTTTAATTTCATTCCCGTCAATCTCCATACCCGGTGTTTGAAATTCAACCCATTCCGTAATTGCTTTTGTATGTCTATTGAATTCATTTCTTCAATAACTTGATGATAAATTAAGTTTACCTACTGTTGAATCTTCTGTGGTTAAATTCATTACCTGACATTGAAATGTTGGTGTTGTTACATAATCGTGGTGGTGTTGCTAATATCTTCTTGATAATAACTTTATTATCATCACTATTATCTACTGAAATCATTGGTACCAATTCGTTAATAAGAAAACCTGGTTTCTCTATCGAACTGAATTGGTGGTGTCGCTAATGGCGTCGGCGCCGGTGTTGATTTAACAATAACAATAACTAGATTAAGGGTTCATTTAGGATCTATATCTAGAACCGTCCGGTCAAAAGGGTCTTTTTGGGTTTTAGAAATACATATTTTACTGCTAAAAATAATATTTATTTTGATAAGTCAACCGTTTGACTTGACAGTCTCCGTCGAGTTTAGGTACCATCCCTTAATATTCGAAATATTGGGTACCATTCCTAGGTGTTGGACATTTGCTGGGTACCAACGATTAAATAACCCTTATATTTAGGCAACACTTTCAAAATATGATAACAACTTTCATAAGCAAAATTTATCCCATGTTTATGGTGCCAATCGATTCAGCACTTTCGCTCGACATCAACATCGACAAGATCGCTCTCTCGACCATGAGCAGACTTGCATTAGAGCGACTACGTACAAGGCAACTTTGGCGTTGATTGTAACAAAGCGATTTAAAATCCATTTGCATCACGCTTGTTGATGTTCATAGTTTCGAAAGTTAGAAAATATGTTATCCCACAACTTGGTAGATTGTTGACTGGCACCATCGGTACTATCTTGTGTAAAGCACACATAGTTTCTGCAAATGCTTTCATCTTCGGCTACGGTAAATTTTGGACCCTTAATCTTCTTCTGTTGTTGTTTAGATTGAGACATATTAAAGAAATTACTCCCTCCGTCCCTAATATATAGGCAGAGAAGATGAAATCTCTTAGAATAAGAAAATGCATGGTTTTTACAAATTTTCATGTTTTTTCTTGTCTATACCCCTTTTCTTATTCTCAATACAATTTTCCATACAACATAAATAAGGGTATGTATATCATAAAGCATCTTGTAATTAGAATTCTGCCTATCTAGTGGGATTAGGAAAATCCAATATCCCGCCTATATAATAGGGACGGAGGGAGTATACAATACGAGTGGATGAAATAGTTAGATGATGAAATTTGTTTTAGATTAACAAATGTAAAGAGTAGAGAAGAGAAGGTGTGAGTTAAAATGGTAGAGGAATGTGGTATTTATAGGGGGAAAATTATGACCGTTGGATCAGATTCGACTCATCGGTGAAAACTAAACCGGCCGGTCTTATAAAACCCGGTAGCGTTGTAGTAAACACCTAACGGTGTAAACTGGACCGAGCGGTCGAGACTCGACCGCTCGGTGGAACCTTGACCTGACCTGGCTAAGTGGCAAACTTTGCCACTTTCCCCCCTCCACAGTGGGTGCTTAAATGACAAACAATCAAGTTTGCCACACCCATAGGAAGGGGCCTAAGCTGGCAGTAGAAACTAATTTCACTTATTTCTGAAGTGCACTTTAGCCAATCAAATCTGGTGATTTTTCGGCTTGGAAGCCAACACTACACCAAATCCAGGTTTTTGTCACAGGGTATATCTGTTACAAATTTAATCAGTAACAGATATACGCCGTTACAGAAACGCTGTTTTTAATTTTGTTATATTTTTTTGCAACGCTTTTTTCTGTGACAGCGTTTAATTAAAGTCACACTTGAAAACCGTAACAATAACTGATTGTCACAATTTAACTAATTTTAGGATTGCGACACGTGTCGTATTTGTAACATCTATCCTTACAATTTTATCTGTTACTTTATATTTATCACAATTCAACGGATGCCACGTGTCACTTTTTCTCACGATTACAGTAACATTATAAAAGTTACATATTTATTAGCAACAAATCTTTCTAGGACACATGCCATCCTTTAAATTGTTGTTCTTTAAATGACGACACGTGTTTTTTTATATTACAATTGTTGTTACAGTTAACCCAGTTACAATTCTTTAAATTACAATTAAAAAAAATGGGTAGTCCGGATCATTTTCATGGACCCGAGCTTCCATTTAACAGGCCTGCAATACACGTCATTATGATGGACCTGCACTTTCAGGCACTTTCAGTTTACAGGCCTGCAATACAAATAACCTGAAACAAAATTGCAATTTCGCTCGCAATACAATCTCACCTCTTAATGCCATAGGCTTATAAAGATTGTCCTGACTCTTCGATTAGAAAAAGAGGTAGCTAGCACACTTATCATTTAATTCATACTAACCACCTTTCTTGCCAGAAGCACCTGCAAACAAGTCATTTTCAGCACTAAATTAATGGTCAATCTGAAATTCTTCAAAATTATTCATACGGTCTAGAATTTTACCTGCCAGACTTCACCATTTATGCCTTCGATCGCTAACTAACTGACCCAACTCACTCGAGAAGCAAGGTTCAGCCATCAATTCGTTGTTGAGAATCTTCCATATACAATCTAAATGTCCAAACTCACTTTGAAGCTTTAAGCCACTAACAGGATATACATTCAGTAGACATAACACGAACTCCTATTAGATAGTACAATTGCATCAATATGATCAATTTGGAGGGCCTGTAAAACAAACCAGATAAACAATCAACACATCATTTGGAAAAGGGAAAAGAGACTGCTTAAATGGAACAAATCAATAAGCCAAAAAATGTTCAAATCATTTTTCCCGTTAGAGGAAATCCAGCATTCGTCAGCAACAACAAGCAGATGCCAGTCAATACACAGATACTTATTGCAGGCCGTTTTCATGCCAAACAAGTCTAAATCTAAACAAATAAAGTCCAACAAGAATGCAAAAGAAATTTCAACCTTTAGTTTACAGAAGAGCTTATCGAGCAACGACTGTAGTTCATCAGATTCAGCTCGACTTGTTTTTAATGCATTCACTACTCAAATCATTATGCAACATCTATAATCCAATAAAACAAAATAATAATTTTCTTAAAGTAATGCGATCATTTCAGCATAGTAGTACACAGTAGTTCCAAACAATGCAAGCATATAGTTCCAAATAACCACAATAACAATATTCTGGCTTGGCATAATAGTAAGTAAACAGATATCCCAACCCAGGAAGAGACTGGAGTCTGTGGTAATAAATATGATATCTTCCTTGCATCATAATGCAAATGTGAACTATAATATTGAACTACTATTGTGACTTCATTCTTAATAATGAAGTACTTTTATGAGTTCATTTTACAAAACAAATTGCTAGCATATACGAGTTCATTCTACGAAATGAACTGCTAGAAGTAGAATGAACTACAATGTTCTGAAATAGAGTTCTTGGATATGAACTACTATTATACCGAAAAAATTAAAACTTCAAAACATAGTATAATGGGTATTCATTGTGTAGATCTCAACGAAACCTTTCCGAATATATAAAATTTATTAATTTTCGACTTATATTTTAAAAGATATTTCATTTTTAAGTTTTTTTATTTATTAATGTTAAGAAGAGAGAGAAAATAAAAAAGAGAAGACAAAACAAAAAAACACGTGAAGAAGAGAGAAATAAGAGAGAGAAAGGGTATTTTAAATAATTTAATATTTTTGAATAAATAAAGACCAAATAGTACTCTTTTTTTTGTTAGTGGACCAAATTAATTTGAGACCATATAAAATAGGACCAAACAATTATTTTCCCTTCTCAAATATTGGTGGTAGTGCACCAGGTGTTTTTTTTCTTTGGGTCTTTAGGGGCGACCCCAAAAGAATTAGGGGCGACACAAAACGACAAAACTCATGCATGTCGGAGAGGTTATTTCACAATCGGTAGGTTATTTTGGGGCGTTTTTTTTTAATCCCAAACTACCCTTTACAATCGGTAGATAACTATACAATCGGTAGTTTATAAACAATCGGGAGTAAATTTGGTTTGTATAACTTCCGAATATAAAGTAAAATCCTTTATCTTTTGACTATCCAATAATCGGTAGTAAATAAAGTTACCTTGACTCCCGATTAAAGCAGAACTTTGGCAAATATCCTACCATAATCGGTAGAGAATTTAGGTTATTTAACTCCCGAATATAGAGTAGCCTCAAAATGAGATTTTGCGAAAATCCTTTTTTTTGGAATTTTGGTTGAGCCTATAATCGGTAAGAAAGGAAGAGTTATCATGACTTCCGATTATACAGTGGCTATCTTTACAAATATCCTACCATAATCGGTAGTCAAAATAGTTCATATAACTACCGAATATAGAGTAGCCCCAAAATCAGATTTTGCAAAAATCCTTTTTTTTTTTTGAAATTTTGGTTGAGCCTATAATCGATCGGTAGTAAATGAAGTTATCCTGACTTCCGATTATCCTTGCTCTCTTTGCAAATATCCAACCATATTCGGTAGTCTAAATAGTTCATATAACTACCGAATGTAGAGTAGCCCCAAAATCAGATTTTGCAAAAATCCTTTTTTTTTTTTGGAATTTTGGTTGAGCCTATAATCGGTAAGAAAGGAAGAGTTATCATGATTTCCGATTATACAGTGACTCTCTTTGCAAATATCCAACCATATTCGGTAAACAAGATAGTTCATATAACTACCGAATATAGAGTAGCCCCAAAATCAGATTTTGCGAAAATCCTACTGAAATTCAATTTTCTCGTAGAAAAAATCCTACCGAATATTCGGTAGTCAAGATAGGTCGAACACAGCCGGGAGGGGCTACGCCCAGGACCCCCTGCACTTCAGTATAGCGTCTCAAGCATTGTATTCATGCCCGCACCGAGCTTTTTCAATCGCATTGGTTGAGCCTATAATCGGTAGTAAATGAAGGTATCCTGACTTCCGAATATAGAGTTGCCCCAAAATGAGATTTTGCAAAAATCTTCTATTTTTCTAATTTGGTTGAGCTTATAATCGGTAGTCAAAATAGTTCATATAACTACCGAATATAGAGTTGTCCCAAAAATGAGATTTTGCAATCAGTAGCTAAAAAAAACATAAACTACCGATTATGAAGGGGTATACAAGTATTTTCAATCTATTTTGTCTTTTGTGTCGCCCCTAATTCTTTCGGGGTCGCCCTAAAAATGCTAGGTTTTTTTTAGCCCTCGGAAAATATAAAAATTTCATGAAGTTTTACGAACCAATCCCAAAACTGATAAATTTTTAACTGCCAACCCTTCATAATACAATTCAGCATGACCCAAACTAGAGGACATTAGACAGAATATATCTACATTTATCTTTGTTAAACCAGGCATATGCGATTTTGCAGAGAAAATGCCTGCCACCACCAAGTTAACCTGTCTTCACCTATATGGAGCTAGAAATTTTCAATAACAGAAACTAGAGGAGTAACATCTTCTATTTGGTTGTGATAAAGTCTTGCGTTTAAGCCTAGATCCCAAGCTCCACCCACTCGCTCTGCATGAAAGCTATTAATTTCCTTCTGGATGTGGCCGGAAGAGATAGGATCCCCAAACGCCATATGTCTGCTAAACATAGTGCATACATGAACTGGTGTGTGGAAATCCAGCCTCTTCGGGCCACATCCAAAAGGAAATTAGTAACTTTCTTGCATAGCAGAATGTGTTGACTTGTTCAATTAAGCGTTTGTATAGATTATGGCATGGAATGACTACTATAGAGATGGGGTTATACAGATATTTAGCAATATGATGAACTGAACCAACCGCATCACCAAGAAATCCCAACACCAGGATTGTCTCGGTAAATTAAGCTTAATTTCTATACCAAAACAAGACCAACACCCTTAGAAGAATCAATAAAACTGTGAATGAAACTTTCCTTGGTGCTTTTGACGATATCATGCAACAAGTATTGTGACTGCTTTCAATGGGGTAATGGTGGTTGTTTTCGTCACACTGCTAAATTTTGTATAACGCCAGCTCTATACTACTAAACAAAAATTATATGGGTAATGGTGGTTGTTTTTTTTTTCTCATTGATTATTCAATATCTTATTTCCATTACACATATACTATACCTGTTCTAGTTTTGCCTCATCCGACACAAAACATGCAGGCCGTGTAGGTAATGGTAGTGTAACAGAGTTGCTAGTAAGCATCATAACGATCAAACCCATCGTAGGTCTATCAGCAATACTGTCTTGAACACATAACAGCGCAATGTGGATACATCTCGCCACTTCGCTTCTCGAACAATTCTTTTTCAAGCATGAATCTAAAAATTCCAGGGCTGAGTCTTCCTGCCAGTATCTCCATGCCTGTAGGAATATATTTCTCCTCTTCAGGCTTAGAAACAAATATTGACTCTCGACCTTCAAATTCTACAAATCCAGGACGGAAATATATAACTTCTACGGAATCAACATATACTTACATAAGTCAGAAGATCTTGAGCTTCTGCACCTTCTATTACTGATTCATAACACGAGACATTCTTCTTTCCACTGAGAATTTCGAGAATTAAGACACCGAAACTGAAAATGTCAGACTTGGCAGAGAAATGTCCATGTAATGCAAATTCTGGAGCCATATATCCACTGCAATAACATATATTTGTCGTTAGAGAGAATTCACATTTTTTTCATTCTAAGTGTGTGCATTTATGTACTTACTATGTTCCAACGATTTTATTCGTAGTCGCTTGGATTTGATCTACCACAAAAAGCCTGGCCATGCCAAAATCGGAAATTTTTGGAAGCATATCTGCTGCTAATAATATATTGCTAGCTTTGAGATCCCGATGAATAATCATGACTCGAGAATCCTCATGAAGATATAGAAGACCCCTAGCAATTCCTCCAATAATCTTGTATCGACATTCCCAATCCAAACATGTCCGTTTCAAATTGTCTACATATATTTAACAAAATAAATCATCAAGTTATGTGGCCGCACATTTCATATAAAAACAACTTGCTACATACATACCGAATATGAAGTGATCGAGGCTTGCGTTCATTAGCTCGTAGACGAGCAATTTCTCTTGTCCATGTAAGCAAAATCCTAACAGTCTCACAAGATTCCTATGTTGAAGTTTAGCTAATAATAAAACTTCATTCTTAAACTCCTGATCACCTTGACCTGAACTCGTAGAAAGTCTTTTTACAGCAATTTCTTGTCCATCTAACAATGTACCCTGAGGAAACCAACAAGTTGGAATTGAAAATTTTAATAACCCTCCTGAGGATACATTTTAATCCTAATATATAAAGCTTGTAATCAATATATATACCTTATAAACAGTGCCGAATCCACCTTGTCCGAGCGTATTAGCGTCAGAGAAGTCATCTGTCGCAGTACTTATTGCATCGAAGTTGAACTGCAGTGATTCTGCACTTGAAATATCTTGATCCACATCTTCGGATATGACACAGTAATAGTTAATAAGTTAGGATCAACAGTTTATTGATTGCAGACACTATAGGTGATATATACCATGGCCGTTTGCTCACCTTTATGTTTCCAGTCCAACACCTTTCGCTTCCGGACACAGAACCACCCTATAGCAGTGTAAGATAGCAGTACTGCAATTCCCAAAGGAACGCCGACACTCACCACAAGTTTCATTGCATTATTTCCATTTGCTTCACAAGTATAAACCAATTAGTCATTAGTATATGCTAAAGCATCAATTTTATGGCAACCAAAAACTAGAATAGAAAGAGCAATATAACCCAAATCATATTGAAGTACTTACATTTTGTTGTATTGGATGGTGATTGCATAATTGGAGGTGATGCTTGAGTAATATACTTATATTGACCATAAAAAGTGTAAATCTCATATCTAACAGTACAACTAGGAAGTAGGACTCTAGCCCCTTGTGTATCATTACAACAACCAGGTAAATGCCCAATAGCTAACCTAAGACATCTATTACATAGTGTTGGTGTTAAATCTGGTGTACATTGGACCATTCCATAGATATCACTAAAATTTGTATAATTTGTTGCACCAGTAGCAAATAAAGAAGGACTATTAATACTATTGATGACAGCTTTAATCACCAAATCATCTAGTAACCCAGTAACTAATTCCATACGGGGTTTCGGGTCCAAGATATAATGAGCACTAATCCAATGAAGTGATGGTTTATCACTCATGAGTGAGAAATAAGATGTATCTGAAAACCTTAAAATGCATGCACTGTAGAACATTATAGCTCCTTTTGAATTTGGACACATAGAATCTTTTACAACTTCGTCGGTCGCAAGCTGACCACAATTTGAACATATATCTGGTGCTACATCCTCTCTACAATGTAAAGACCCGTAAACAGTATCCGGGGTTTCCCCGACCGTGATGTTACGGTAACCATTTAGAGGAACTGTGTTTTTGTTTCTGAATGTATCTGAGAGAGAAGAGAGTAGAAGATTGAGGTTGGTTTTATATGCACTGTTGTCACTGTAATTATTTCTTGAACAGAACTTCTGAGCTAAGAAAGATGGGTTGGGTTCCTCATCTTCTGCACTTACTGTTCGAAAATCATTGTAAGATATGAGCATCAAAATGAAGATAATGAGTTTACTAGAGACCCCCATTGCTTGTTGGATTATGCGAGGAGAACTCTAAGTTTGTATATCTGTGGTGTGTAGATTGGAAATTTGCACAAGTCTGGTGGGGGCATTGGAAATTTTCATATTAATTTTCCAGTCTAACTAGGCGGCTGCATGGAAATTGCATTAAAAAATTTAACTTAGTGTTTATTCTCCAAGAACAGTCCAATGATCATAATAATTATAGCATCTCTATTGTTTTATCTAGCAAAGTCTTGATGTTTTCTCCCATCTGACAAACAACCCACTTGGTAAGAAGCCCTCCTAAAATCTTAAGATAATAATTAAGACCAGGAGACAGCATTTGACTTGAGAGACCACACACCAACTTTGACTTGAAGTTGTTGAATAGTCGTCATTGGAAAATAACTCTGTACCAGTCTTTCGAAGGAATATATTGTCAAATGTCAACTGTGAGTGACATTATTGTACACAATGAAGAAGAAGATTGCTTGTAGTTTCCTCATAATGATTAAAAAAGTAGTGACGACAGACGTCACTCAGTAGTCGGTACGCATTCATATAATAAATACCTTAAGATGTTCTTTTGAGTTCTTATCACACACACACACACAAAAAAAAAAAAAAAAAAAAAAAAAAAAAAAAAGCGATGACTGTCTTTCATAAACTATCTTTCTTCATTTTGATGTTCATCTTTTGCCATGACCAGATAAGAAATGCACAGGCTCAGGAACCTACTCCATTTTATTTAGCTTATCACCTTTGTTCAATAAGTAATTACAGTGCCAACAGTACATATCAAACCAACCTCAATCTCTTACTCTCATCTCTCACAAATACATTCACAAACAACAACACAATTTCTCTAAATGGTTACCGTAACGTCACAGTTGGGGAAAACCCAGATACTGTTTACGGGTCGTTACATTGTAGAGAGGATGTAGCACCAGCTATATGTTCAGCTTGTGTTCAGCGTGCGGCTGAAGAAGTTGGGAAAGATTCAATGTGTCCAAATTCAAAAAAAGCTATCATGTATTACAATGGATGTGTTCTAAGGTACTCAGACAAGTATTACTTCTCAATTATGCAAGAAAATCCAGCGGTTCCGCTAAATAATCAAAATAATGTCACAGACCCAGCCAGCTATTTGACCTTGGTAACTGGATTATTAGATGGCTTAGTGATTGAAGCTGTTACCAACACTTCCAGTAGTCCGTCGTTATTTTCTACGGGTACAGCAAATTATACCAGAGAAAATACAGTTTATGGAATGGTTCAATGTACGCCAGATTTAACACCGAGTTCCTGTGCTACGTGTGTTAGATCAGCTATGCAACTAATTCCTAAATATTTTTATGGTAAGCGAGGGGCACGAGTTCTTTATCCAAGTTGTACTTTCAGATATGAGATTTATCCTTTTTATGGCCAATCTATTTATGCTACTACTACTCAAGCACTACCTCCAGCTCCTGTAGTGTTACCTCCAACTCTTCAGTCGTTATGGAATACAACTACTTGTAAGTACTTAAACACCTTTTTGCGCATTGCACAAGAGTTTAATGCAATTGATACTGTAGCTCATGGTGTGTTGACTAATTTGTTCATCACCTTGTAGCGAATGGAAGTAATTCAAATCCATTGAGACTTGCTGTTAGTATCTCCATTCCTTTGGGAATTGCAGTACTACTTTCCTCCATTGCCGTTTGGTGGTTCTATTTCCATAAGAAAAAGAAGATAAATGGTAAGTAGCTAAATCCCGAGTATACATGAGTTATGGCCTCTCTCCTAAACATCTGCTGACAAAATTTTCAACCGTGTTATGTGATAGCCCAAGATGTTAAAAAAGATTTTCAAACTGTGGAATCATTACACTTCAACTTCGATATAATAAGTACTGCGACAGATAACTTCTCAGATGCTAACAAACTCGGGGAAGGTGGATTTGGCTCTGTTTATAAGGTATATTACAAAATTTATACTACAACCGTTTCAAACAAATAGGTGGGGTTCACGTGTAATTTATACATGAAACCCGCCTATTATTTTGAAGCCGAGGAGTATTAATATATTTCTTCGGTTCTGACAATATTAGCATCTCCAGGGTACGTTGTCTGATGGACAGGAAATAGCTGTTAAAAGACTCTCTGAAGATTCTGGTCAAGGTGATCAGGAGTTTAAGAATGAAGTTTTACTATTAGCTAAACTTGAACACAAGAATCTTGTGAGACTATTAGGTTTCTGTTTATGTGGACAAGAAAAACTACTCATCTATGAGTTAATGGATGCAAGTCTCGATCAATTCGTATTCGGTATGTACAGTCACTCATCATTTGAGTAATGCAGTTGGTCTTTTATGAAATTGGTGACCAATGTTGAATGTTGAATATGCAGACCCTTTAAAACAGACATATTTGGATTGGGAAATGCGATACAGGATTATTGGAGGAATTGCTCGAGGACTTCTATATCTTCACGAGGATTCTCGACTCAAAATTATTCATAGAGATCTCAAAACTAGCAATATACTATTAGCACCAGATATGGTTCCAAAAGTTGCAGATTTTGGTATGGCTAGGCTCTTTCTGATAGATCAAACTCAAGCTAATACAAATAGAATCGTTGGAACATAGTAAGTGAACCCTTAAAATCATTAAACAATTCATTCTTGGTAACAATATCCTAATTCTTTGTGTTTGATATGACAGTGGTTATATGGCTCCAGAGTATGCATTTCAAGGACAATTTTCCGTAAAATCAGACGTTTTTAGTTTTGGTGTCCTAGTTCTTGAGATTCTTAGCGGGAAGAAGAACACTGCATTCTATGAATCAGTGACCGGAGGTGCTCAAGATCTCATAACTTATGTGAGTAACTTTTGCACACAACCAAGAAAATGAATACAAAAAGACTGGAGACTTACACTTGCGCAAATTCTAAATGAGAAATTATCGTTGCAGGCATGGAGACATTGGCAGAATGGATCAGCACTAGAGCTGATGCATGCAAGTTTCAAAGAGAACTGTTCCAGAAGCGAAGTGATGAGATGTATACACATTGCACTATTATGTGTTCAACACAGTATTGCCAACAGACCAACCATGACCACAGTCATTCTCATGCTCAATAGCAACTCTGTAACACTCCCAACACCTACCCGACCTGGTTATCTTGTGTCAGATCAAGCAGTCGAAGATCAATGGAGCTTAAATGAAGCTTCATTTACCGAATTATCTCCTCGATAGCATGTAAAGCATTTGTATCCAATGTAATAAACTCGTTATTCGTTCAGGCATTCATCAAATAGAATGGATAACATTATAACATCATTATTTCTTTGAGGCATTTCACCAAACAGAAATGGATCACAAAATTTTCTGTCTATTCAACACTTTCTTTAGTAGATTCTCACGCCCTGGAAATGGACTAGACGCAGGTTTCTCCACCGCCGCCATTAGATCATCATCGTTATCTCGATCAAGACGATGCTGGTTCTGATTTCGATAATGAGCAATCTCTTTTTTCTTGCTTGCAACAAAATCCAACTTCACTTTCCGCAATTCTAACCCTCTTTTTAATCTCTGTTTTTCTCTCCTCTCTTCTCTACTACCTCCACCAACATTGTTACTGCCATAACTCATCATCATTTCCTCAGCTTCAACCGCAGAAGACCCTTTGTTATAACTCAAACCCCCGAATTTCTTCTCCCTAAAACCCTTTGAATCTTCATCAGAAACAGCAGCAGAAGGAGAAATGGGTTTTCTGGGTATTCTTCCAGTTTTAGAAGTACCAAGCAACTCAAAATTAATCTTACTCCAACCAATCTTATCATCATTATCCCAACCAAATCTTTCACTAATCTCCAACAAATCAGAAACAGGGCTCTTTACATTCTTCCCAGATGAGATTTCATTCCCATTTAATAAAACCTCAGCTAATTCCCACTCGATTCGATCTTTGTATACAGGGTCTGCTAATACTTGATCAGCCAGTTGTGCCCATTCTTCAAAATCTCTAGCTCTGAGTGTTTTTGATACCCATTTTAAGTATTTTGATGGTAATGTTCCCAACATTCTTCCTTTGTGCTTCCCAAAATCTATGATTTTGTCTCTTGCTGGTGTTGCTGAGATTGAGATGTTTCTTCTTGTTGCTGATGATGGAGAAGGGGATGGATTGAATGAACAAAAAAGGGTTTTAGATTGGGTGGAAAGAGTTGTAGATGGATTTGAGGAAGGAAGGAAGTAATGGAAATTTAAGTGAGCCATTATTTTGATACACAGAGAGAGTGGGAGGGAGATAAGAAACTAATGGTGCAACTTCTTTCTCGGATTCGTTTATAAGAAGGCCAAAGCCTGGCCAGGGGTTACTAAGAGGCCAGGGGGGCCTACTGCCTAGGCCACAAGATATGCCTAGGCTTACTCGACTTGTCGGCCTTAAAGCCTGCCAAAGGCTGGTGGGGTTTAGCGTCGATCAGCCTACGCCTGCCAAGCTAGTCTACTTATATAGAGGCTTAGTATAACGGTGCTGTCAAGTGGCCAAGTGATGATGCGCAACTGTGGCGCATTAGCAGAAGCTTGGCCCAAGTATCAGATATGCAGAGTGCATGTCTGAGTTGCAGCTAGAGAATATCATGTGCCAAACAGGGTTTGGACATGGCCAAAAATGCGAGATTAGCATCAAGAGATGCCAAATGGGTTTGGCAAATAACCTGTATGCATGATGCGTGTTGCATCATTGGCAGAATGATGCACAACCGTCATGGCGTAATTTTTGGATGGAAAATGCGATCATCATGCAACGAGGCAGGATGACATGTGCAGGGCACATGGCCTCGACAATTAGAGTTGGTTACACGAGAGTGGGTTTACTTTATGCTTTCTTAACTGATAGGAAGGTCCCGTTTGGCGGAGTGAGCGGTTTGGCAAGGTTGGAACAGTTAGCTAACTGCCACATGTAAAGTAAAATCTGTAACTCCTTGCAGTTAGTTGTACATAGCTTTTTGTAAGGCTATATAAGCCTGATCTTGTGAAGGGATTGGGTAATCCGGAACAAGAAGAGTGTGTAACCCTAAGTGTGCAATAAATAAAAAGGCTAAGGCCTTATTTAAAGAAAAGTTCTATTGGTGCATATTTCCCTTTGGATTGGCTTATTGTTTATGCATCAAGCGGAGTGTGTGCATTTGGTTGAAGGATTGAAAGATTTGTGAGCAGAACCTCTATTTAGTATGGGCTGAATAGAGAATTAGTCAACAAGTTGAAGTATATATTGGCCAAGTGCGAGTTGGCTAAGATTGTGCTGTGGAGCATAATTGCCACTGTCAAGTTGTTTTTGCATTTGAGAAGTGCGAGCCGGTGACAATTCGGGTATCAGAGCCAGGTTAAGGGTCTTTCTGTTCACGTTGAATTATAAGGCTGATTGAAGTTGTTGTTGTTATGTGTTTGGCTGTAAATTGTATTTGAAGTGAAGGATCCACACAGAAAGTACAAGGCATGCAAAGGATGGGGCGAAGATCAGAACAAATAATTGCATTAAAGGTATGCGAATCGCTAATTCAAGAATCTACAAGTGATAATCATGCACAAAGGATGTCCTCGGAACAACTTGATGAGGGTGACACAAGTTGTTCTACATATCAGAGCTGCACTAAGGGTATCGGAGACGTTTGTAAAAATGCGAGGAGAAACTTGAACGATCTTGGGAAGGCTCAGCATGATGTTGGGAGTGGCCAACATCGCGACATCGATCATTTGCTAGGGAGCAAAGCACACACGAGAGAAGAAGATGTCTTCTAGATGATGTACATTGATGTGAAGATCAATGGAGAATGGGTATTAGCGATGGTCGATACAGGTGCTCTGAAGTCTTTCATTCATCCAAGCGTTTCCACTTGCATTGAACTTAAAGATTAGCGCGCTAGCACCATCAAAACTGTTAACGCAAAACCACAAGCCAGTCGAGGGAAAGTTCGCAATTCATATGTGTAAGTTGTAGAATGGAAAGGAAATCTATATTTTCTAGTGATGGTCATGGATGATTTTGACCTGATTTTGGGCATGGATTTATTTTGCACGGCGAAGGCGTCGCCATTACCTCATAGAAATGAGATATTGATACAGGCTCTTCTGACAGACAGGAATGGTTTCTTGCCGAGCCGGTGAGAATGTGAAGTTACGATAACCAACCAATGAGAAGGAGGATAAGTGTAAAGACCCTCAGGCTCGTCAACACTATTTGACTTGTCTATCGATGATCAAGAGACGACTAAGCCACTAATGACTCAATTAGATTATATAGATGTAAATTTATAGAAATTAATCTAACCACGATTTAGATACGAAACTAGTATCACTATATAGATCTCGAAAAGTTATACGAATTAGACTACTCGAACGTGTCATTCGGAGACCGGACGCAGAAGATGTCATCAAATTAGTGTGGTACTATTTTGCCTTAGACCGACCTGGCTGCCCTTATCCAAAGCCTGGGTGCCTTAATCATTTCTGTTAGCCTTATCACCACCCAACGTGTCGAGGAGAATTCATTCTCTTTATTTTCTCTCTTTCTTTCTTCTTCCTTATTCTTCTTCTCCTCCTCTCTGCCGATTTCATCTTCTGCGGTTTGAGATTAAATCTCTCGAGAATAGTTCTTTTAAAGCTTGTGGTCGTTGAATCTAGGGAGTAGGTATTGGTGTTGTGGCTGATTAAGCTTGGGCGGAGAAGAACTTGATGCTGCTGTAGATCAAAGTTAGGGTTTCTGAAAGATGAAGTTTGATTGAAGAATTATATGGAATTAAGTATGAAATCAACTAATTGAAGGTGGGTTTTGTGCATCGAGAGCAAAGAAGAAGAGTTGGTGTTCGATTCTCGATTTACAGTGAAGAAAAGGTAAATTCAAGATTTAATTTAAGGTTTCGGTTATTGGGATTGTTTTGGTGTTATATTTCATGGGTTTGTTTACTGTGCGGTTAATTTAACAGAAACAATCTTGCACACTATTTCTGTAAGTTTATCCTTTAGATGTTGGCTCGGTTTTAGTAAACATCAAACTGATTCCCTAAATCAATTTCTGACACCAGCTCAAGTTCGTTTAGGAATCCTATTTCTAGCTATATTAGGAATCTTGTTTCCAGTTCTATATCTAGGCAGATTCTTGTAATCATCTAAGCCTATAAAAAGGAGTCATGACCCTTTAGCTTTAGCATCGTGTGAATTCTTAGAGGTCCGAGAGGAACTTTAAAGTTGTGTACAAACTTTAAATTTCCCCATTGTTTTTATTGTTTATGATACAAAGTCTTGGGTGTTTGTGAAGTAGGTAATCGTAAGAACAACATTATTGTAACATTCCCAATTCAAACATCTTTTGCACGAAAAATCTGTTATAGAACAGCAGAGGAAGCCTCGTGTAAGATTCTATTTATCATCTGGTTTTGTTTTATGCTAAGGTTGTGAAAGATTATATCTAACTGGTTTTGTATTTTGATTCATATATGTACCTTGTAACCTTTGCAGAAACGTAGACAGAAGAAGAAGAGTTTGGGAAGTACCATGAGTACAGATCAGTGCGAAGCTCATACAGTAAGCTCCTATTGTATCTTTAACTTTGGTTTTATGTGTATGGCGAGCAATCATCAAATCAATTTGACTCAATACAATGGCAACAAATTTGCAGGAACAGCAGCAGCAGCAAAAGCCTCATGTAAGCCTCTATATTTGTTATCTGGTTTTGTTTTTTAAGATAGGGTTGTGAAAATTAATTTCAACCGGTTATGTTTTTCGATTACTCTTGTGCTTTTGTACGACCGTATTTGATTTCTATACTTGCAACCACTTTTACAGAACTGCGATGAGCATGGGAATACTTATTCTGAGAAAGTGATTCGGGCAGAAACACAAAGGCTCTTGACTGAATTTGTAAGCTCTAGTTTTTTTTTTTATATATAATTTATGTCGAGCAATCATCGATTTCAGGTCCTAATTCTGATTCTTTTACTCTGCAAACTTTGTAGGAACAACTAGAGCTAACCTCAACAACAGTCGATGGAGAAAATCATTCCGTAAGTTACAACTAATCAAGTAATTTATTTTTTAGAGTAGTGTTGTATGTTCCTCAATTTGATGCCTTACTTTGGTTTACACTTCACAAACTTCATGATTGGTTTTGGATTTTCAACCCTATACTTCACTACATGCATGAGATGGACGGACTTCTGTTTAACCGTATAATTCCTTCTCTAGTGTTGTGAAACCAGTAATTTATTATTGGGGTTTCTGACCATCCAAACTTAAAGGGCATTAACGATGGTTTGATAGTAGAGTAGATTTGTTTGGATGATGATGTAATCTAGTCGTTTCTACATATTTATCATCTATCTTGCTTTTAAGTTTATGTTGTGAGTTCCGCAATTTGATGCTTGGTTTTGGGTGCACACTTCACAACTTTCATGCTTGGTTTTGAATTTTCAACCCCGTACTTCAGAAAACGTATGAGGCAGACCAATTGTGCATTGCCTTGTACGAGGGGAATGAAAAAGTTTGCTCTTTGGATCAGGGTATTAGCATCAGTTGTATTGACAGGCCGGACTTCGTCAATCGTATCAAGTCCCCTGTTTTACCTTACAGATTTCAATAGTTTTTTTTTTGGTTTTGGGGCTGTTGTAGTCTTTTTTTGTAACTTATCTGCACGTATGGTTCCGTTTTAATACAATTTTGACAACTTGTCAAAAAATCCTTCTCCACTGTTACAAATCCGGTACAAACTTTGGGCTTTCTGACCATCAAAACCTAAGTGCATTAGTGATGGCTTGATATTTCGGGTCATTTAGAAACATGATAGGATACTGCTCAGCTGCTTAATTAGTAGACTTGTTTGGACTATGAAGTTTGTTCATTCATCTTGGGCACTATTTCTGTAAGTTTATTCGTTAGATGTTGGCTCTGTTTTAGGAAACAGCAAATTGATTTCCTAAATCTGTTTCTGGCACTGTTCAAGTTTGTGTAGGAATCTTGTTTCTTGTTATATTTGGATGTTGTTCTCTATTAAGACTTCTATTTCAAGGCAGATTCTAATAATTATCGGTAAATATGAGTCAGATTTTGGTGTCTAATTCCATTA
Organism: Papaver armeniacum; assembly: GCA_023531295.1. NCBI lineage: Eukaryota > Viridiplantae > Streptophyta > Magnoliopsida > Ranunculales > Papaveraceae > Papaver > Papaver armeniacum. The sequence goes on from JAJJWW010000514.1 coordinate 304,900, forward strand.
CTTTACCACAACAGGAAGAATCAACCATAGAACCAAGGAAAACAAGGCAGCAACGGTTGGCTATATACAAAAGGTAGCTCTCTCATCATTCTCATTATTTGAGAATTTATATTTCATTTGACTTGTTCATAGTTAGTTTTCTATCAGTTCCCCACTCTTATCATTGGCATCCCTGTCATGTTTTTTTCAACAGAGAGTTTTCTCAAAATTGTGTCAAGGTTGCCAGATTGAGGTATTGTCTCCAAACATGTTACAAACCTTTCTTATTCTTTTAATTTCTTCCAAAGATAACATAGTGTGCCATGCCATCTGAGTTCTGTGGAACATACCAGACAACATAGCATGTTGCTTGTTTACAAAATTGTTTTATTGCCAAGTTTATGTGACTTTTTTTCTAATCTGTATCACTAAATGTTGAACTAAGATAAGCTTTTATGCATATCATGTGTAAATTGAACTACGATAATCTTTTAAGCATATCATGTGTCTTTGTTATCAGTTCATATACAGTATGCAATATAACGTATATTCTTGTATGAGTTTTTCGATGAACCTGATATAAACTAAAGTTGATAGTACTTGTAACTTGTTTATCTTTAACAGTGAGGATGGTACTGTAATCTACGGTAGTATACCAACGCGGTCTTTTTGGTTGAGAATGGTTCGTGAAGAATGGGGAGTAACAGATGAAGAAATTACATCTTTAATTAAAGGTCGTTCTCATCATTTTTATATTGAAATTTGTGGTTCATATATGGGATGCGGGGTTATCTACGTAACAGTGTGAGGAGCCCAATAGTTGCTTTATCTAGGGTTTTCGATAATCATGTTTCACAATTTTATTCTGAGTTGCAAGGAGTGTTAGTGGGTTTGAAAGTTGCAATCAAGTACAAAATTCGTAATTTTAGCATGATTTGCACTTCTGAAGCTATTCCTCAGTATGTTATGCGAAGTTGGGAAAAGAAGAATAAATGTCGTTGTCCAGCAAGAGATGATACCTTGAATGCCGAAAAGAAAAAATATTATTGCGTTGAATGTTCAAGGAGTTCATTAGATGAGTATCATGAAGGGGGGAACGCAGGCAAAATATTACCACTCATTGATGAAATTTTTTACGATGCTTTGGAGTTTAAAGGCTTTATTAATTTTAACATGAGTGTTGCTGAATTGTCAAGAGCTAAAGCTGTTTGTTATCTAGCAAACTCGGGAATGGACCAGGATCTGAGTTTACCTGCAATTGAAGAGGATGAAAAACTAATAGAGATTCTCTACAAAGATGTTTTCGGTCACGTATCCGAGGAGGAAGTGTTGCAGCAACAACAGCTGATGTTGCAGAAACAATGACAAAAGGATGAAAAAATGGTACTCTCTAGATATGTTTAGCTCTTAGTATTGTTAATCTAGTAATTTCTTGTTATTAGTCATACTGACATATGCTTACAAACGCATTGCTTAAGTTAAACCTGCATTCGTCTAACATTCTAGATTGAGTTCCGAATGCCGTTAGAGTACATCTTGAGCATCTTTCTTGAAATTACTTCTCTTTTGTCCATATTCAGTATTCTCTTTGACTGTTTCTTTTAAGGCCAAGGCACTTACAATATTTTGCTTCATTAGAATGGTTGCATCTGGTTCTGCATCGTTATTAGCGACCAATTAGGGGGAATACCACCCTCCTTGGTATCTAAACCGTTCCACACATTGAAATCTATTCCTTTTTAAATTAGTTTCCCCAGATTTGCTTGGCCTTGGGATATATACTATATTTGTCTGGATCCCTCCCAAGCAGAGTTGGATTTGGAATTTTGGACCAACTTCCATTGATTGTTAGAGACTCCACCACATCATTCGCTCCCTTGATGAAGTTAGTAGCTATTCTGTATATGGTTCTTCATGCTTGAATGTTACCTGCAGTTCAGTTATTCAGTTTAGTTTGTCTCTAAGATACGCGGATTTTGTGTGGATTGCTGAAACAGTTGCAGAAACATTTGTTTACCAAGTTAGCTCAAGGATATCACAAATGTATCTGATCTGAGGATCATTATTCTCATCCCTGATCCTCAAGCTTTTGTGATCTATTAGCAGTCTCTTATTTTTGTAAGCTACCCCGAAGTACAAATTTGCAGTGCAGCTTTCGTTGTTTGTACTGAGCATATTGTTTCTTCCTAAAGATTTGTCGCACAAGAATTTTCCATTGGGGTAGGTTCATAGTTCTAAGGATGTAAAGCATTTAAACTGAATAATTAGACTCCAGCAAAATTCTCAATCCATGGTATTTAAACTGAATTATTGTCCAGTTACGCAATCCATCAAATGTCATTCTCACTATCAATCTGATTAAGATGTTATCAGTTTTTGTGTATGTTCTTCTGTTACAGACTTTCCTGGCCAGTGCATTGGAAAGAAAGACCTCTGTATGTGTGGTTGACAAATATGGTGCGGCTGCACTGAGTTTGGATTTGATTTTATCAAACAAACTCCACTGAAAAACAAACTTGAAAATGTGTGGGATTTATTCAACTGTCAACTTATTACTTTTTATTCCCAAGATGCACAGTGCACACTAGACCATAATCATGATTGGTCCGATTGGATGGGCAAAACTGACTGCCTAGGTGAATTTCCTTCAAACTTAGGTGAAATGCCTTGAATTCACGGTGAATATAGAGGCTCCTTTCGCACTCTTGGTGCCGTAGGTCCCTAACTGATTTGCCATCGCGAAGATCCAAGGCATCTGGACTGGCTACATTGTGAAGCTTAACAGTAGACTTTATTTACCTTGGTAATCTTTATTTACTAACTGGTACACCATAGCAAGACTTGTAAAGGTTTTTAGGATATTTGAGTGAAATAAAAAAAAAAAGGATTTGACTACTTCGGTTGGATTCTTCCAATTTCGGTTCAAAAAGATCTTTGAAAATTTGGTTGGGATAATTTTTCGCACCATAATTGGACCGGCCGAGCGAAGCGAGGGAGGACCTTTATATGGCCACTTTTTTGTAAATCTAAGTGATCAATTACCACAAAAAGATTGAGAATGGTCCATGCTGAAAAACCAAAAATGTCCCTCCCTTTTAGTCCAATTATTATAACTTTTGTGTATCCTATCTTTTCAGGAGTATAATTGGAAAGCAAACTTTAATATAACATATCTAAAAATCCGTGCCTTGGAATTTTACAAAATTTATCTCGTTGGAAAGGTTATAAAAAACTCTACGCAACAAGTACAAACAACAATATTAAATTTAGAGTTTTTACGAAAAATTCGGAGGTATTTATCATTTTAGCCACAATTTTAGAAAATTAAATGTATCCATTATGCAAACCACCACAAAAGATACATAATATTTTATATAGCAAAATTTTGGTTTATGCATCAACTAAATTTCCGTTGCAACTAATAAAACGATGTACTCCCTCAGTTTCAAGAAAAATGATACTTTGATTTTAGGCACAATTCTTGAAAATTGAATACATAGTCATTATGCAAACCACCACAAAGGATGCATAACACATCATGCAACCATATTTTGGTTTATGGATCGACTAATTTTTTGTTTTTGAAAAAGTGATACTTTCATAACCCTTTTCAAGAAAAGTGATATTTTCACTCCGTTTCGGAAAAAGTGATACTTTCGCCCCGTTTCAGAAAAAATATCACTTTTTCTAAAACGGGGCGAAAGTATCACTTTTTCGGAACGGGGTGAAAGTATCACTTGTTCAGAAACGGAGTGAAAGTATCACCTTTTCTTAAACGAGACGAAAGTAGTCGCAGAAGAACCCCATAATCAGATTCTTTTTCGGTCGGCCCTCCCACCGTGGCAACGGTTATACTAGTCCCGTGCAGAACTGTGTCCTCAATATGCACAAACGGAAAATGGTTCATATGACCAAATCTCATAAAGTATGGGAGCAATGGACTTGTAAAATATAGGTCTGGGTGAAAAAGACATAGGAAATATTAGCCATATATACCCTTTGCTTTAAACTTTATTCTTTTTCATATCCTTTTCTCTCTCATATTTATTTTCTTTCTCTACAATTAAAATTAATCGCGAGAAATGTCTTAACTTCCAAAATATAAGTCGGATTTTAATAAAGTTTATATTTTTGGAAAGGGATTGAAAATCTGTACAAAACAAGATCCATTGTTGATATGAAATTTGAAAAAAATAATAATTTATTTTCAACCGGGTCGTGGATACATTATGCACCCAGGTGCAACCTGAACAAAATTTATTTCTAAAAATATGCATTATGCACCCAGGTGCAACTCAGCTAAATTTATTTCATATAAGAATATGCATTACGCGCGCAATCTGGCCAAAATCTATTTCCTATAAAAATATGCATTATGCACCCAGGTGCAATGTGACCAAAATTTATTTAATATGAGAATATGCATTATGCACCCAGGTGCATCTGGCCAAAACATATTTTTCCTATAATAATATACATGTACATTATGCACTCGGGTGCAACTTAGGAAAAATATATTTTTCTATCAGAATATTAATTATGCACTCAGGTGCATCTTATATTCTGACTTGGTAACACCTACGGAGATGCTAGGTGACTAACACAATTTGATAACACCTACAGGGACATCTTAAATTGATATGAAAAACTAACACAATTTACATTTTGAAATTTAAAAGTCTGTTGAGACAAACTCACCTCATGACTTTGAGAAACCTTAGAAACATAGTTAACAAAATATTTACCAAGTACGAACCCATTAGTTGAATCAATCAAAATCACATAAATAGCAAACAAAACAACTCCTAGAATCCCAGTAAAATAAACTCAAGATATAATCTTTTGTTCACCCAAATCAAAAAGAAATGAATCTTCACCAATAACAAAAGTACTGTCATTTGTTATTTATGGCTATTGGATCAACAATAGCACAAGATCCAAACATCATCACCATAAAAAAAAATCACCAGCAACATCACTAAAAGTATCACCACACCATCTAAATCAGCATTAGCACACCTATTCTTTCATCATCAAAATCGCAATCACCAATTGCTGCAACAACACAATCTCAATCACCGGCAACATAAAGAGATCAAATTTTTCTTTCAAGAGACAATAAAATATAATTTAAACCCTAACCTGATTTCTCTGAGTATTGAACCCAAATTCAATTAATTGTGATTACCACCGAATCAAGATATTAAGGAGATATATCACTTATATTTTGATAAAAACTGTGCTGAAATTGTCGGAGGTTTACTCTTCTTCCTCGACGACGATTTCGTTATTAGAAAACATAGGGATGTTGATCTTGGTGTAGACTCTCGAAGACATGTTTGGAGAACCCAAATGGTTTTGCTAGGATTTCTTGTTTCAATTTTTGCTTCCATCAAACTGTAGATCGGTGTTCTGCGGAAGAGAACAGACGCCGGTGGATAAGGAAACGAAGGTGGAAGGAGGCGTGTGATAAAAGGATAGTTCCGTCTTGTTTTATAAAGTAAGTATTAATAGTTTGGGTGAAATAACCAATTCTTGATATTAGGACATGTATTTTGAATTTTTGGCTATACGAAAGGTTCTCATATTTTACTTGTCTTTTTGGCCCAGGAATTCAAATCTAGGGCCTATTTAACCAAAAAACTGTATGTATGCACAAATGTTAAGACTGCAACTTAAATCTTTAGAAGTCGCCGTAGCCAAATCTTTTTTCCTTTTTTGGAAAGATAAAATTCATTCATAAAGGGACATTTATGTTGATTGAATTTTAGTATGAAAAGGTTTCTCTTGTGGTAAAAATAGTGTTCATTTCACTGTATTTAACAAATTAGGTGTAATTGTAGTTGCAGGAAATCCTACAATCACACCCTTAAAGAAATCTAATCATAATTCAGGTGATCATCTTAAATTTTATACATCCATTCATAAAATCTTCAATATTATTACAAGGATACATAAAATCTTCAATATTATTACAAGGATTGAGATGACTTCTAACTTGGAGAGCAAACAATCTTTCTCTCTCCTAAATTCCAAGTCTAAACTCTCAAAAAGATCTCTCTTCGTACAAGGCCGCTTGGTCCCTTTATATAAGGGTTTACATAGTGGATGACAACTAATAAAACCTTTATTTTAGGATTTGGCGTGCGTTATTAACGTACGGTTACATTGGCTCTTATCGTACATACCCTATAACCTCGTATGATCAACACACCTTTCTCGTGATTCATCCGACGTCATCTAGTGCGTCATCCTGAATAAACTATACGCGATGATCTTCGCACCGTCTTGACAATCATTACTTCGCATATTAAACAGGTCTGCGGTATTTAATATCTACATTTTTCCTCTTTTCATGTCGTTTTCTTTTTAAAGGGAGCGATATGAGAAATTCCAATTTACAATGCCGCACTCATTCACCTTTTCATATTCTTTTCAGCCGATAAGTTTCCGTTTTTTAAGAGTAATCGTCTACACGTACTACTTTTCTCCCCTTTTAACGACACGTTTGAATTTAACCGGTCACCTTTTTCGTCTATTTATAAATCAAATTTTGAGGAGAGATAAATTTTTCTTCTTTATTTCATTTTTCCTTCTCGTCTCTGTGGACTCTCTGCAAATTCCTCCATTGTTATCTTTCAAGGCTTCATCATCAAATTTTGTTGTTATTCCTATGGATCCCCATCAAAGGTTTGTGTAATCTGCTGGAACTGATCTCATCTTCCTTTTTGTTACTGTATTAATCTCCTTAATTATATTATGTTGTTGATCTGCTGCTGTATTAATCTCCGTACTGGTTCTGTTTCAGCAAGAGTTCTTCTTCTGGGAAAACCAAATTTTTAATTCTTAACCCTAATTCTTTCCCGAAATCGCAAGACACTGGATCTCTCAAGAGGAAACCATCGCATAACAAAGGAGTAAGAAATACTGTCTCTTTATATAAACAATATTGTTGCCTCTGTTTCTTATCTGCGTTGTTATTCGCATGATTCCGAGTGTGAGATCGAAGGTAACAAGAAACCAAAGATTAGAAGAGTTCACAAAGCACCTACAATTAACAAGAACCTCATCATCCCTGATTTTGACTGTCAAGAGGTTGATGCTTCTTCTCATGCCAACATTGAAGCTCCTATACAAGGCTTAATTTCTTCTGTTTCTTTAGATTCAACCACTCCTTCAAATGAGGTTGTCGCTCCCAAGGAGAGTGCCACTACTGATCAAGTAACGAAGGACATTCCCTTTTCTCCGACAGTAGCCGCTCCAGCAGCCGTCAAGACTGTTTCTACCTTCGCTAATGTTGTGAATCCTACCTCTGCGAATATTCTCGCATCACCGGAGAATGTCATCGCCCCTGCATCTGGGAATATTCCCGCATCAAAAAAGAATATCTTCGCTCCTGCCTCTGCGACGATTACTTCCCCTTTGGTTATGGTCAATGCCCCCTCTACATCAACTGGTGCTGCTTCTCCTTATTCTAGATGTACTCCTCTTTCTTTAGAATCTCTTTATATTGATAAGGGGATTTTAGAAAAGATGAGTTCCACTTCTCAAGTTTTATCTGATCTTGTAAATTCTGCCCTCTCAACCACTGATGATCCTTTTAAGCTTAGCATATGTAGTTCCCTTAATAAATTGGTGTGTGACTCTCCACCAAATAAACCAACTAGGAGCGAAATCTTCTCTCAAATTGATCTAAGCGTGCACATCCTTCTTGATGTCTTGGTATACACTTTTTCATACATTTTTTTATTCTTATTATATTACCACATGCGTATTCTTATTTTATATTCCCCTTTTAGGAGGCTCGTCGTCACATGATTTTAGCTGAGGGCTATTTTGAGTCTTGTAATTCCACATTGAAACTCTCTCAACATAATTCCTCTTAAGTCTGAAAGGAGAACTTCAGACTGCAACTCTTGAATCTGATGGTCTTCGCAAGAGGAATCAAGACTTAAGAGGTGCTCTTCTTTTTTCCTTTATAACCTTTTCTTATTGTAATTTATCTCTTTTTTTTTTTATGTTTTCTTTTTAATTTTTATGTTTTTTGAATTTCTTCGCACCCACGTTAAGATTTAAACCAGAAGCGCATTATGGAAATGTATAAATTTGAATCTGCTGCTGAAGATGCTCGCTCTGACAATGAGAAGTTACAAAACTAGATAGTTCAATTAAACAATCAATGTTCGTATTCGCTTGACCAGATTGAAAATCTAACACATGAGAATATCCACTTAGCTCAGCAATGCGAGACATTAAATTCCCAACTTTCCCATATGTCTTATTTGTTGGGTATTGCTGACTTGAGACATCAAACCTTATCAGATGAAAATCAAGGTTTATCCAAAGACAAACGTTCTTTTCTGAAGAAGGAAGCGATGTTTTCGCGTCAATATCTTATTCTTCAAAAGGTTTGTGATGACAAAGAAGTATCTCTTCGCTTATTACAGAAACAATATGATGAATCTTTAGAGAAATTAACCACTCAAAACGAAAAAATTATTCAGAGTAAGATAAATTTGACGGTGAAGATGAATCAACTTAAAGAAGAACACACTCAATTGAAAGAATATCATGATGCTCTTATGAAAGAGAAGACTTCCCTTCTTTAGATGAAAAAAAAATTCGCTCTCGTCTTAAAGGTCTGGTTGGTGATGATTTTGATAAAGTTATGGGGAATGTGAAGAGTAGTGGTCTTGGTTTAGCTCAATATCTCATTTCTCAAAGGGAAGGTAGTCACATGAAGCTGACTGCCTTAATTTGCTTATCTTTTTTAGTTATTACTTAAATTCTAATGTTGCAAGAATTACTCTTCTATTATCACTCGAAATTTCTTCATGCAGATTCTGAAAGATCGCACCAGTCTACCATTTATCAACTAAGATCTGACCTAACCAAGGTTCGCAAAGAGCGTGCAAAACAATCAAAGATTTCAAAAGATCTTTCAGTTGCACTAAGTTCTTCTCGCGACCGAGCAGAAAGGAGATTTTCTTTTCTTCAAAATTTTAGGGAGGTTGATTGAAGGAACGCTGAGAAAGGTATCGCTCGCCAAGCTCACGTTACTCAAATTCTTGTCAACAAGATTCTCCTGAACAAATCACTTCCTCCGCTGATTATTGATAAGCACGCAAGTGCGACACTTTTATACCCACATTTATACTAACTGGATCTCGATATTTATCTAATAATATTGTTTTAAGTCATTTACAAAAGTTACAAGTGAATTGAATCATCCGGAAAATAAATGGCTTAACTAGAAGCTAAATTGGCGTTTGCGGCTTGTGGGACTTATGGTACATACGTGTAAACCACTGCTTCCCTCTTGTGGCCTATATCACTGCTTCCCTCTTGTGGCAGTAAAGAAATTTCTTTGTCCACTGAATCATACGTGTAAACCACTAGAGCGGATGCTGTGCACCTAAGGTCCACAACTCTCTAACCCCACTACACCATATCCTGTATTTTCCAACATATCAGTTTTGGAGGGGTGCAACGGATATTGGCGTTGCTCCATTGTGCAGCGCCAATATCCGTTGCACCCCGAAAAATACGTTGGTCTAAATAAATAATAAGAATAATTTAAATAAAATTAATAGACCAACGTTTTTTGTAACATGTAAAAACGTTGGCAACATCCTATGGGCTTTTAGTAGTCTTAATTATTTAATCTCATTTTTTTTTTACTTATTATTATTTTTTTAGAAAATCTTAAAATTTCAACCATTTCCCTCCCAATATTTCACCAAAATCATCCTCCCTCCTAAACTTAAATCAACAAAAATTTTCCCTCTAATTTTTCCCTCTAACTTTTCACCAAAATCATCATCCCTCTCATTTTTTCACCACACATTAATTTTTTTCTCAATTTTTTGAAACTCAAAATATTTTCAGACATATTTGTTTCTCTCTCTCTCTCTCTCTCTTATATCACTAAACTTATTTATTCTCATCTCTTTCTCTCTCTCTCTCAGAACGACCGAACCATTCTCTTTCAGAAACAAACCCTTCTTCTCTTTCAGAAACACAAAATTTGTAGAATCAAAACCCTTCTCTCACAATAAAACCACAAATCGAAACCTGAATTTCAGTATCAAAACATAGAAATCTCGATTTATTCTCAAAACCTAGAAATCACGATCCTCTAGAACTTTAAAAAATTCCTAAACCTAGAATGCAAAATCAATTTTGTTACTGAAATCTGAAATCTTGATAGTTGATTATCATCAGGTATAAATATCAATCTCGATCTATTTACTAGTATTGTTGTTTAATTTTGATATTGTTGACCTAACTCTATGAAGTTCAAGCATGTACAGATTTTGGTGATTTGAAGTTAGGTTCTACTCTTCCATTTTTTTTTTTGTATTATGTAGAATTTCAAGGCATGGGTGTGTTTTGCTTTCTGATTTGTGAGCTATTTTTAGGGTTAAATTTTTTTTTTAGATATCAATCTCTTGCTGAGGGATTTCAAAATGTTACTTGTTTGATTTGTTCCGCTTTGGAAGTCCCTGAAATGGGAGGGATTTGAAGGGTCCCTGTCCCTGTGCATTCAATTGAATAGAATAGTTTCTCCTTCAGTTTCAAGTTCTAATAGAGCTTTAATGGAATTTGAGTTGATATTTTGTGTGGGTTTGTTTTTGAGATCTTGAGAAATTTGTTTTAGAGCTTCTAAGACTTTTAGGACTTGTTGTTGGTTGTTTTGTGTTTGAGTTTCTTCTTCCATGGCAGTGGTAGAGTTCAACTGCCACAAGTTTTAGTTGTTGTCTGTTGGTTTTCTAGTTCTCTTTCAATCTTTCTCCTTTCAACCAATACAATAAGAGAGTAGTTAAAGAGTTAAGACATGAATTGTTTGACTTACTGTTGACATAGTGTTTATGTTCTAATTTTTTCACTTCGATAAGAACTAACATTCTATGCAAAAGTTTGATCTTTGGTTTGTTGTTCTGTATATAACCTTTAAGATTCTTACCAGAATAAAATGGGTTTATTAGCGACCAGGTTATGATATCCTGATTCCTGAGTCCGAATAGGGATTGATGCTGTAATATTGATAATTGTATTGCAACTACGTCAAGATTCAGTAGGAATTTAGTCAACATCTCATTCTGTTCAATGTTCGGATTTTAGAACTTGAGGATACTAGCCATGAATAAGTGGTTACAACTTCTTTGCTGAGGCGTGTTGCAAGCTTTGTTACTATAAATGAGTAAGCCTCCTAGTGATGATGCTAATGCTTATCAATTGCTAAAATTTGCTGCATCTTAAAAGTTATTTGCACTTGCATTAGTATATCTCCATCCCTATTTTTACCTGCCATTACAGGGATCATCATTTGACCAGCATAGGTGTTTTTTTGTTGGAGCTTATAGACATGTACATCCTGCCATTGTTGCATGAATGTGTTAGTGATTGTTTGTTAGGTTGGATTACTAAAATATGTGAGTGAAATTACTAGATTGAATATTATACGTTTTTTTATACCATTCATACTTTGGTTTCCTTAAAATGTTTTGAGGTGATATCTAGTTTACCATTACCATTTCCTTATTTTAGCTATCATCTATAACAGATGACGTTGATATGTAAATTCCTGCTGGGTTGTACTCATGTTGATTTCATTTTTGGTGCCAGGTGAATCTACTATAGCTGAGAACGGAACAGGGGAAGGCGAGTACTATGTCTAGCACGAGTGAGTAATTTCAAGTTGGTACCTTGGAGTGAGTATCTTAGGAGTGGTCTTAAACATGTTTTGTGTGTACATTTTTTTTTTGAGGTGATGGCTATCTTAGATGCCAACTAGATTTTACCTTTGTATTGTATGATACACTTGTCAAGCAAACTTGACGAGTCCGAGCGGAAATGTTTTAAATTAAGCCAGACCTAGGACATGTATTAGATTAACTATCTCCTTTTTGAATGGGGCGTGACAACAACAAATAATACAAGCTTTTGGATGATGAAAGACATAGAAAAATAGGATGAATAAGAAACAAAGAAATGTTAAGATTGTGATTTGGTTAACAATAACATTGAAATCTTATCTAAATATTGTTTCTTGGTGGATGTTTTCGTTGTTTTGTTTTTAAGCTATGGATAGAAAACAGAGTCCTTATTGAGAAAGTAACTCACTATTTTTGCTCATCATTGTTGTCAATGTTGTTGTCAGATGGCAAATTCTAAAGTATGATTTCTGTTTTGGTGTAGGTTTCGTCGATTAACATGATTGGTAATAATACATATGATAAACTTTATTTTAATTCTCAGTGACAAATATGATTGGTTCAAAAGCTGGAGATGATTGTTACCGAATTAGTTATTTATTTAATAAATAGTTGATAAAGATGTGCAGAATAACTGGCCTATTCAAGGCACATATATTTTTACAGTCTGTGAATTCTGTTAAAGTAACTGGCTAATGATGAATCTCTGCAGTCGTTTCTTGGATGTTGCCCTTGCTAAACCTCTCGAATGAGAAGAAATTTGATACAAATAATTCTTATAAACTGTCGCTGCTCCCCGCATACCTCCCATATCGGTATGGAGATCCATATGGTGTTCTTGGGCCAGATATGGTGGTGCAACTGCTTTGCATATTGAAGAGTTCTTTGTTCAATTCCATGCTAACCGGTGATGTTCCTATCTAATTTGTTTTTGAAAGGTATGCATTTGAATCCTCACCAATTCCTATCTCGATTTGCTTGATAGATTCAAATTGAATTGATCTAAGTTAATATTTAGTAAATCAGGTCAAACTTGCATAAATAATGCCAATGAATAATCACAGTTTAGTTACTAACAGAGAGAACCACATCCGTACTTAGGACCTTTCTGTATGCACGCATCAAAGATATTATTTTGAATTATTCAGCTTTTTTATTTCCGTTTTTTTTCTTTCACTTTTATATACTTGACACTCTCAATCGCTCCTCGACAGAATGTTCACCTTGGAGGTCAGCCAAAGCCAGATGATATTATAATGACCAGCACCTGACCAACATTTTGAATATCATGTCCATAAAGTGGGAAGCTTATTACTGAAGTACAGGATCCTGTGCAGAGGTATTTGTCCTCTAGTTTTACTTTTCAGATTTATTGTGTCCAGGGTAACCAGTATGAAAACTTGCATAAATCATGCCAATGAGTATTGCAGCATTTGAATCTATCTGAAGCAACATCCAACAACACTTGATCAACTATTCCTATCTGATTTTATTTCTGAATTGATTTTTGTAGTTGATTAACTGCCTCAAACTACACTGAGCTTGCTCGATTCTATCAGAATCTCAAGGACTAAGGTTTTTGTTTATTCTACGAATCGTGTTTTATACGAGCGTGAAAATTATTGTTTTCAGTTAGTTTTTTTTGTCTTCAAAGCTTAGTAATAATAATTCATAGTTCTTTGGTGGTGGGATTGGGAGTGCACATACATTCCGGTGGTTATAACAAACTTGTTGCTCTTTGATACTTATACAGATGTGCTCAGTCGATGATGGCGATGCCGTCCCAGATTTTTTTATTTTTTACCTGGAATTATTGTCGGAATTTTTATTTTTTTTTATCTGTAAACGGGTTTGAAACGTATATACGTGTTGCTCAAATTCAAGTAATATGTTGCCTAAATTATTGTAACCGTTGCAAAAATTAATGAATTCGTTGCTCAATAAACGTTGGTAATCGTTTTGACCAACGTTTTTATACGTTGCACAACTTTATTTGCCCAACGGATTTTGGCGTTGCACCATAATTTGCTACGCCATATTCCCAACAGATATTAGCGTTGGTGAAATTCATTGCAACGCGTATATCCGTCCCAAATTGGATGTTTTGGTGTAGTGCCCATTTGATTGACACTTGGATTATGGGAGTATGTATCACCAAGTTGTACAGGGAGCACCAAATTCCTTTCCTTCTTATCATTTTGAAGTTAGAGCTGGAGGAAAATAATTGAATCAAATTACAGCAACAACAGATGGCATCGAACTGTCAAGGCTACACATGGGTTTGTCGGCATGGAGTGATCGAGTGAAACTGGTGATTTGAATCCGTGTTGGGTTGTTGTTGATTTAACGGAGAAGCTTGGACCGGAGTGATGGTGGCTATTAGGACAGTTTTTAATAATGGCCCATAATTAATTATTATAAATTTTAATAATGGCAACACTACCCTTTAGTATATATACAAGAGGAATATATCAGAAGATATTTCATTTCTTATTCTCTTTCTCTCTCTTCTCCATCTCTTTCTCTCTCGGCTCCAGCTTTTCAGATCTGTGAAGAAGAAGAAGACGAAGCTGTTTGTACCATAAGTAAAAATACCACTTAATGGGCCGAATTGATACTTGAATCATGTTTTGGTCCTCATCCAAGCCCACTAACCAGTCAACCAAGGTAGCCCACCGATGCACAGACCAGTCAATGGTCAAAGTCGGTCAACTATCGAAGTCAACGTCCGATCAAGGTCAATGGTCAAAGTCAATGGCTGGTCAATAGTCAAAGTCAACCGTCGGTCAACTATCGAAGTCATTCGCACCCCTAGCCAATTTTCAGTCTTGTAGCCAGTAATGCTGCTAACCAATTCCTAGCCAAAAAATTCTTCCGCACTGCCAACCGAGCCTCGACCATGCCGCCGGCCCGGCCTCTCCATCCACGCCGCCGCCTATCATGTCTGCATCAACCATCAAGCCGATCCTTGCCCATGAAGTCACTTCAGCCCAGCAAGTGTCCACCAATACCGCCAGCAATCATTTATGTTAATCGAATTCCAACAGTTTCATCCATTGAATTCCATGCAATACTAAAGGCAGCAGTTTCAGCCATGCGCTACTAATGGCAGCGAGCCAATGCCATGCAATACTAAAGGCGCTATTTGACCATGCGCTACTAATTGCAAGTATTTCACCATGCAATACTAAAGGCGAGAAGTTTCGACTCATGCAAGATACTAAAGGCGGCAGTTTCATACATGCAGAATTAACTCCAGCTGTTTCATACAGAATTGATGATGGTGGCTTGAATGAGCAGTTAATGTAATTTATGTTATATTTAGATATGAAACTGTATAAATAAGGGAGGGCAGAAATCGGGAAAAAGGGGGCCAAGGGAGAGGAGAGAAAAACATATTTTGTAATAGAAAAATCAATAAAACATTTCTCCCCAAGGGGATTCATCCGTGGACGTAGGCAAGCCATGCCGAACCACGTAAAACCTACGTTCATCTTTGTCTCTTTATTTGCTTTCCAATCCGTCTCCAAACCCCAATACTCACCAAAACTATCCATTCATCGTGTTTCGTGCCCAAAAGTAATTTTGGGTACAAACATTGGCGCCGACTAAGGGGATATACGAGAAAAGAAATCGTGCTTTCCCATTGAGAAATGTTGTAGAAAATGCTTCAAAATCGTGTCCGTGAAAAAGCAGTCTGAGCGTTTTGGAAAATCACTGATTGCAAATCCAGTTGATCGCAATCTGCCGCAGACTAGTTTGATCATAACAAATCGCAGTCCACCGATCGTTGGGCCGGGCCGACCGTATGATTGCACATACTACAAGCCCCGCTTGATCGCAATCGCCGCAACCAAGATTCGTTTGTTCATTTGTAATGGCTATTAGGCGTGATATCAATGAAAATCGCATCACTACAAAATCTGATGATAGTGTTGCTGGAACGCTCGTTTCGCGGCAAAAGATGTAGTGAAATACCATCAAAACTGTTTTAGGATATTCGATCCACAACATGGCTGCAATCCAGATTCGCTTTTCGAGATCTGCTAAAACTATTACCTTCGAAAACTACAAAAGCTGCATCACTACAAAGACTGATGAAATCACCCCTAGGACGTTAGGTCCATGGTTGGGTCCGATTTTGATTATAGTCACTATAGTCGGTGATCGCAATGGGCCGCATTCCGATTAGCCAAAGTTCCGCAATCCAGTTGATCGCAAGCTGTGCCGATCCCGCCTTCATAGTCGAGGCCACCGAGACCGACTCATCGAAAGTTCGTTCGATTGCTGCCAGGATGTTCGATCCGCCAAAGATATTCGAGTCCAAAGTTTGGAAAAATTTGCTTCCCAAATAACGTAGTGTCTACGTGTTCGAGTTTATAAAACGTCAAAATCACTACTGTCATGATCACAAGATTGTCAAGTTACCTACATCTCAAGGTGCTTGAATACAGGGGAAAACCTCCTGAAAAGCATCTCAGAAAGTTCCAGAAAGGGCCACAAAAGTGCAACAAAACCATGGTGAAAGGTCCGTGAGAAACAGCAACAGTCCTTGGAACCGTTACAAAGGAAATGAAGAAAATAGAAAACAGTTACACCAACCGTTGCAAGGCAACAAAATACAACAGTTCACAAAACTGTTACAAAATCACGAGAGGAAAGATCACATTTCGTGAAAAGCGTGGCGAAAAGTAAAAAAATAAATAAATCAGTGAAGCCGGCGGCCATCATCACCCACTTCTGCGGGTGTCCTTCACCCACATTGAGTAGCGTCACCCACTTCCGTAGGTGTTGGTCACCCACGTTCAGTTGCCTCACCCACATCCGGGGGTTTCGTTCACCCACGTTACTCTTTATTCACCCACTTCTATCAAGTTTCACCCATGTTAGCTGTTCTGTTCACCCTCGTTAGTGACTATCACCCACTTCATATTTTGTTCACCCACGTCATCTGCCACGTGGGGGCGTTTCGGCCTAGTCAGCATGCCAGATCAGCAATGTGAGGTCCAGTCACCACGCCACGTCAGCAAACCCTTGCCCAGCCTGCGTGCCACGTCAGCAAGTGAGGTCCAGTCACCATAACACGTCAGCCGCCACGTCATCAAACCGGTCCAGTCAGCATGCCACGTCAGTGGACACGTCAGCAACAACGCTTACCACGTCATCAATTACGCCTCGTCAGCGACAGTCATGTCCAGTCATCAGTGCCACGTCAGCCACGACACGCATGCTTTTTGGAATCTTGTTTCGTCAATAACTTCTTCGTTTTAAGTCCGAATTGAGTGATTTTTGGCTCGTTGGAATCACCATTCAGTTTTCTACAATTTGGAGGAGAAAAATCTTGAGTTTGAAAAAATTATTTTTTGGGGTTCCGAGCGGCACATCAAAGAACTATCAAGTGAAAACTACCCGTCATATTCAATGTTCGGGAATGCTATTGCGTCGAGTTTGTACCAACAAAACGCCCGTAGGTGCAAGTTTGCAGCTGATCACAACTCTTTGAAATACGATTAAGCGGGCAACCGTCTTCGATCGACTTAGACTTAACCTGGTGCATTCAGGTCCACGGATAAATCAATTACTAAGTCGAGACGAGACGCTAAGGCAACTATACTAATCATCGTCGCTGGAAAACACCGACATAGCCAGTGGGCATCCTAATCGTCGTAAGCGAAGTCACATAACATTTTCAAATAAGGTAAGTATACAATTTACATATTTTTGCATCTTTTCATATATTCATGCATACTTTTGTTCAAGAAGACACCTTTAATGTGGCAAGCATCTTCTCACGAAGGGATGCACACATTTCACCTCGCGCGCGCATCCGGAATAGTGGGATTGGCCCCCGCGCGGATTCCGGATATGGAACATATTCAAAATCCCATGCTGAGCAAAATGCGCAAGGCAAAGTGCACCTTGTGCAAGCATTGAGCAAACATGACAATTATTATCTTCCGAGGGCAAGTTGCATATCACTTCAATGTGACCAAGTAGCACTTGGGGGCAAGATATGTAACACCTCATGATATGAAATAACTCTTTTGGGGCAAGCTGTGTAACACTTCATACACTTGGGGGCGAGTTACATAACACCTAATCGCAATGCGGATTAAGCTTCAAAGCCGAAACTTCGTGTAATTCCAAACTTCTTAATCTTGCAACGAGTTAGGATTAAGAGGGGCGAGTGTACACCCTAATATTTTTGCGCAATTTTACAATCAAAAGAATGTTAAACTTCTATAGTTATGTTTGATTGAATTATTGTACTCCAGCTTCAAAAGCAATCGCGCCAGACTCCTGCTGGACGCGACCGATGCAACCCGCTTTGCCTATGAATTTGATCGCTTGGACGAATCGATGCAATGAAGCACTCCGGGCTTGGACACAATCGATGTTGTCTAGTTTTATTTGTAACTATTTACACCTAGGTTTATCGAATGTTTAAATCAAGTTCCTCAAGCAACCGCCGCAAATTCAAATTGATCGAAGTTACCGCAATCCGACTATGTTTGTATTCTCGCAGCCCACCTGATCGCAAATCGGATCGTAATTGCGTTCGCCGCTGGCCGCAGATCACCGATCGGTCGCCGTAGCCAAATTCACTCCACTTCGTTAGTCGCAGCTCCAACTGCTTCGCACTCGCAGTGGTTTCTAGTTGTTGCTATAAGTCCAGCAGATCGAAGATGTCAGTAGCTCAACTTTGCTCGCCTTTTGCCGCGATTTCAGCCGATCGGCCGATGCACTCAAATTGCTTCGCAACACTCGCAGCCCACATCGATCGCAATAGCCGCAGTAGGCAGCTTTGCTCAGCCGCACTTCTACGGTCCAACCGATCGCAAACTGGCCGCAATGCTCGAGCGTCAGCTGCAGACCACCGATCGAGCCGATAGCCCAACAGTCACTGCCAACTCCTCGCAGTCCAAATCGATCGCACTGCCGCAGAGCGCGCTTTTTCCGTTGCCGCAGTCCCACCGATCGGAGCCGACGAACCAAATTGATCGAACACATGCAAATTCCACTGATCGCAAATGGCCAGCAGGCGCTTTGCTCGTCAGCCCGCACCCACCGATCGCGTACTGGCCGTAATGCTCGACGGGCAGACCAGCTACCGGGATCGGGAGCCGACGCAGCAATCACCTTCGTCAGTCTCAGCATCACTGACCAGCCTACTGCCGCAAAGGCAGCCTTGCTCGTCGCCGATGCATTCTAACCGATCAAAGCAAACAGTAAGACAGCTTTTGCTCATTTCGCGCAGCCACCGATGGAAGCTACCGCAAACCATTTTTTGCTCAATGCTATTACTACCCAGTTTTGCTCATTACCGTAAAGACGATTTTTGTGGCCATCGGCATTCAAGTCCAACGAACTACCACAGTTCAATTTTACATCAGAGCATCACGCTTTCGTTATAGAAAGCAGTTCAAACCTTCGGTCCCGATTTTGCATACGACAATGGTTCATACTCAATTGTTTCGCCGAACACAACAGCCTCACTTGGGGGCGACTTGATCACAATCAACGAAGGCGGTTCTATTTACGCTTATGCAACAAAAATTTACTCACGGGGCGTCTTGATTTCCGCAAACAACAAGGGAAGTTCGCCGATCACCTCAACATCAATAGTCCTCACGTAGGGGCGAGTTTTATCATTGACTAAGGAACACGAATTTTTTTTTTTTCTTAACCCCCAACAAGTTGGAGGTTAAGAGGGGGCGATGTTTGTACCATAAGTAAAAATACCACTTAATGGGCCGAATTGATACTTGAATCATGTTTTGGTCCTCATCCAAGCCCACTAACCGGTCAACCAAGGTAGCCCACTACCGCATGCACTACCAATGGTCAAAGTCGGTCAACTATCGAAGTCAACGTCCATCAAGGTCAATGGTCAAAGTCAATGGTCTGGTCAATAGTCAAAGTCAACCGTCGGTCAACTATCGAAGTCGCCGCACCCCCTAGCCAATTTCGGTCTTGTAGCCGCAATGCCGCTAACCAATTCCTAGCCAAAAATTCTTCCGCATCGCCAACCGGTCTCCGCCATGCCATCTTGACCCTCCATCCACGCCGCCACTATCATGTTCATCACAACCATCAAGCTTGAGTCCTTGCCCATGCAACACTGCTCACCAAACAAGTGTCCACCAATACTGCCAACAATCATTTATGCAGAATCGAATTCCAACAGTTTCATCCATTGAATTCCATGCAATACTAAAGGCAGCAGTTTCAGCCATGCGCTACTAATTGCAGCAGTTTCAGCCATGCAATACTAAAGGCAGCAGTTTCAGCCATGCGCTACTAATTGCGCCGATTTGACCATGCAATACTAAAGGCGCTAGATTCGATCATGCAAGATTAAAGACGTGATTTCATACATGCGTAATTAACTCCAGCTGCTTTTCATACGTAATTGATGATGTTGGCTTGAATGAGCGATTAATGTAATTTATGTTATATTTAGATATGAAAGCGTATAAATAAGGAAGGGCGTAAATCGGGAAAAAGGGGCCAAGGGAGAGGAGAGAAAAACATATTTTGTAATAGAAAAATCAATAAAACATTTCTCCCCAAGGGGATTCATCCGTGGACGTAGGCAAGCCATGCCGAACCACGTAAAACCTACGTTCATCTTTGTCTCTTTATTTGCTTTCCAATCCGTCTCCAAACCCCAATACTCACCAAAACTATCCATTCATCGTGTTTCGTGCCCAAAAGTAATTTTGGGTACAAACAGAAGCGATCCAGTAGTTTTTGCAGCTGATCATCAGTTAATCTTCAAATATGAATTAATCATTCAATCGATTTCATTAGAATCTAGGTTTTAGTTGGTTTTTAAGCTGCATCAGGTTAGGTTTTCGTTGGATCGACTGGTTTTTTTGAAGATTTTGAATCAAATCTAAGTTTGATTGAAGCAGCAGAAATCATTTCCGATTAGGATTTTGATTAGGTTCATCATTCTTACTTTTCTTAGTTCGATTAGGTTTTTGATTTTTATTTTGATTGATTCTGTTCAGATATGAGAAGAAGAAAAACCTGCTTTTTTCAATTAATCAATCGAAGATCTTCAATGTCGTTTTAACCCTAATTACTTACTTTTTATGCAAATTCAACAATGGAATTAAGAAGATATTCAACAGCAGCGCAAATGAAATCCTCGTATGAGAAAAGATCTGAAAATCAGTAAGATTTCTCTCATTTTTTTATTGCATCAACAGGTTTTAAATCTAGGTTTTGTTGGTTTTGTTGTTGTTGATGCACTTAACTACATTTTGAAGCAAGTTTTGAATCGATTCAAGCACTTAAGTAATGGCTAATGGTTGCAATTCTATGAATAAATTTTACTTTACCGTAGAATGAGTGGAGAATTTTAGTTTTATGTTGCCAATATTAGCTAATGGAGTCAACTGATGACTTGTTGGTGTTTTTATTTTGCGTATTTTGGATCTTGTCTTACAAATGAGTTTGATTAATGAATCTGTGTTGGTGGTGGAGGTGTAGGTTCTGGAGGAGGATGAGGAGGCGGTGGAGGTAGAGATGTTGGTGTTGGAGCAGGTTTAGAGGAGGATTTGAAGTCAGTGGTGGTGTTTTTCAGAATGAGAATTGAACGAAAGAGCTGACGGCAAGAAATAATATGTTTTTTTCAAAATATTGGCACTCTATTAAATAGCACTATCCGAGCCAAAGTTGTTACCTCTGGAGCAGAATTAACGAATGAAAGGGTGCAAAGGTGCATGAAGGTTTGATACAACTATATGTCTATCGCTCTACTTGAAAATTATATGCAGGCGTCAAAAATTAGTTATTAGTTGGTTTAAAGAATACCTAACTTATCATGTTTGTTACTAGATTTTAGCTGACTTAATTGTGAAATCTAACATAAAACGGATTTGTTCAAAATGTTGTGCAACTGCGAAGTGGATTCCTTCGGATTTTACGAGTATGCTAGGTATATGGATGTGTAGTTAATAGTTACACATGCCAATTGGATGTGTGATAGTTCAGTAAAGCTGAAATGATGGGTAAATCGGTTTACTAGTTTGCATATATGCCTGAATTTTCAAGAAGTTAACTGGTTCTAATTATGCACAGATGCTAATTAGCTGTTAATTTAAGATGATTTTGATTTAGATTGATGTGTGTATTTTTAGATAGGAATAATAATTTGTATGAATTTGCTAATTACAAGTTATAAAGGTGTTGATTTCAGAGTATGAAAGTTCACAGAGAGTTTTAGGAGTGTGCAAGTGGTACAGATGCAATTTGGTGTTGGTTTGTAATGAACTGGTGTTGTTATTGCTATGATATAGCTATGGGATGAATGGGAATAGCTCAGGTATGCACTGGTTGAAGAATCAGAATGGTTTGAGTTAATGATGCGCTGATAGATGTATGTTAGGAGTTAACATTACTGTGTAAGAGGTGTACAGTAGATTAAGACAGTGGTAATGGAATATAGGAAATGAAGCTGGCTGGTGCTGAGATTTGTACTCATTTGACAAGACTGGTATGTTAATCAAACTGATAGAAATAACAGAACCTTGCATTCTTTTTTTGTCACCCGAATGAGAATATTCTTTTTTTCACCGGCTGGGATACATAATATGTAGTGGGAGGCTCGCTCAATATAAAACTAGCTATAGAGAAGTTGCTTAGAGGAAAGATAGAGATGAAGTATTGTACTGATTGTATGTGTCACTGCAAGTTACACATGCATATTAGATATGTAACGGCTAGTTACACATGCTAATATGCATGTGTAACTAATGTTTACATATGACATATGCATGTGTAACTAATGATTACACATGCATTTTGTATTCCTGGGTAAGAAAAGAAACTAATAACCGCGAGTCAGTTCCATGGACGGATTTAAACTCGTTATGTGTAGACTTCAGTACATTTCTACCCCTAAAGTAATCAACTACCTGAACTACCTGCAAGAGAATACTTCAGTTGAATTACTAACTTGACATAGTTGCTTGATAACTTGACATAGTTGCTTGTTGAAATATATATATATATAACTTGACATAGTTGCTTGTTGAAATATATATATATGAGTTCAAGTTCACTATGCTCATACGATTGAGTTGTGTCAACTGGAGAAGGTATTTGCAGTCTTTGGTTGCACAAACCATGAAGAGATCCCATGGGCTGAGACTGGAGTTGGGTACATTGTTGAGCGAAAAAGAAAAATCTTCTGGTCATTTGAAGGTTTGATATTATCCCATACTCTTTAATATCAAACCAAAGTTCTTTTTCAGTTTTGAAGTTGAAAAAGGCATGGATGTGTAACTGCGGCATACACATCTATATGTATGTGTAACTTCTCATTACACATGCATATTGTATGTGTAACTTCTGCATATAGCTGGTAGGATAAATGTTAGATAAATGATGCAGGTAGAGAATGATGATACGAGCCATGGTGGTAGCTATAACTGCTCATTATACAAGAAGTGATGCAGGTAGAGAATGATGATACGAGCCATGGTGGTATCTATAGCTGGTAGGATAAATGTTGTTGAAGGTGTGTACAAAGGTCTTTGTTGGACATGATGTGCAGTTACATGTGCTCATAGTGGTCCTGGTGAAGTGCATATGCAGTTGGAGTTGCTGGTTTAGATGCATGTTTAGGACAAGGAAGTGCAATAGCAGGTACTTGTGGTTCTTAGTTTGCAGCTGGTGGGTTGTACTGGTGCTAAGAAGATACATGTGTGGTGGATGTGGTAGGCAGTTGTTTATGGTGGTTTTTAAACAAAGGGTAAAATTGTAAAACCCCAAATAACCTAATGTCACCGGTGGCACATTTATTAGAACATTTAATACATGTACTCATTAATTAATAGGGGGTATTTTTTCAAATTAGGGTTACAACGAACAAAACCCCAATTCCCCTCCGTGCCAATGGCAAATCATGCCAGACACACCTAGCCCAAGCTAGCCGCACCTCTGTGCCAATGGCAAATCATGCCGCCCACACCAAACGCGCCAAAGCATGCCAACCATGCTAGCCGCACCTCTGTGCCAATGGCAAATCATGCCATCCACACCTAGCCCAAGCTAGCCGTGCCATGCCAAATGCACCCTGCCTTGACCCTAGCTACGCCAATCACACCACGCCAAGCCAAACACCCTTACCTTGGCCCTAGCCGCACCTCTGTGCCAATGGCAAATGATGCCAGCCACACCAAACGCGCCAAAGCATGCCAACCATGCTAGCCGCACCTCCGTGCCAAGGGCAAATCATGGCAGCCATACCTAGCCCAAGCTAGCCGCGCCATGCCAAACACACTCTGCCTTGGCCCTAGCTATGCTAGTAGCACCAAACGCGCCAAAGCATGCCAACCATGCTAGCCGCACCTCCGTGCCAATGGCAAATCATGCCAGCCACACTTAGCCCAAGCGAGCCGCGCCATGCCAAACACACTCCGCCTTGGCCCTAGCTACGCTGGTCACGCCACGCCAAGCCAAACACCCTTACCTTAGCCCTAGCCGCGCCATGCCAAAGTAGCGCCCGCGCCTAGGCTTGCAAACCGTGCAACCTAGGCCAAATTGGCCACACATGCCAACACGCATTGCTGGTAGCTTTTCTCACCAGGGCGTGGCCCTAATGGCCGAGCATGCCATTGGCATATGCCAACACGCTCGCTGGTAGCTTTTCCTACCGAGTCGTGGCCCTAATAACCGAGCATGCCATTGGCACATGCCAACACGCTCGCTGGTAGCTTTTCTTACTGAGTCGTGGCCGAGCATGCCATTGGCACATGCCAACACGCCATTGGTAGTTTCTCTCACCGGGCGTGGCCCTAATGGCCGAGCATACCATTGGCACATGCCAACATGCTCATTGGTAGCTTTTCTCACCAGGGCGTGGCCCTAATGGCCGAGCATGCCATTGGCACATGCCAACACGCTCTCTGGTAGCTTTTCTCACCAGGGCGTGGCCCTAATGGCCGAGCATGCCATTGGCACATGTCGACACGCTCGCTGGTAGCTTTTCTTACCAAACCGTGGCCCTAATGGCCGAGCATGCGATTGGCACATGCCAACACGCTCGCTGGTAGCTTTTCTTACTAAACCGTGGCCCTAATGGGCGAGCATGCCATTGTCACATGCCAACACGCTCGCTGGTAGCTTTTCTTACCAAGCCGTGGCCCTAATGGCCAAGCATGCCATTGGCACATGCCAACACGCATCGATGGTAGCTTTTCTTACCAGGACGTGGCCCTAATGGCCGAGCATGCCATTGGCACATGCCAACACGCTCGCTGGTAGCTTTTCTTACAAGCCGTGGTCCTAATGGCCACGCATGCCATTGGCGCATGCCAACACGCATCGCCTGGTAGCTTTTCTTACTGTGCCGTGATCCAAATTGGCCACGCATGCTATTGGCACATGCCAAACACGCACGCTGGTAGCCCAACTTGCAAGCCGTACAACCTAGGCCAACTTGGCCGCACGCGCCATTGGCACATGCCAAAACCCACGCTGGTAGCCTAACTTGCAAACCGTGCAACCTACCGCCAAGACATTCCGCACATGCCATTGGCACGTGCCACATACGCCACTAGCAGCTCTAGCATTGCCACTTACACTCAACGTAAAACCTACCACCAAGGAATTCCACACATGCCATTGGCACATGCCACACACGCCACTAGCAGCTCTGGCATTGCCACTTACACTCAACGTACAACCTACCACCAAGGAATTCCACACATGCCATTGGCACATGCCACACACGCCACTAGCAGCTCTGGCATTGCCACTTGCGCTCGAGGTGCGTCCCGCAATAAAGGCATTCTGCACATGTCATTGGCACATGCCACACGCGCCCCTAGCAGCGCCACTTTCACTCAAGGTGCAACCAACACTCGAGACATCAACACAAAGCGGGGATGCTTTCCGGGGTCTTGGTTTAGCGGTCACAAGATGCGGCGTACACTACGCTCACATTAAGAAAGCGTGAATAGGAATAAAGCGGTCAAATAAATGAGGAAATAATGGTGAAAACATTTTCACCCATAAACACCATGCGGTTACCACCTCCTCCCATTATTTCACCCTTTACTCTCTTCCTTCATGAGGCCAGGGTACGTTTCAATCTCGACTTGTATAAATAGGTCTTACCTATTTCCACCGGACAACAAGTCTCGGTCAGGAGAAAAATACAACACTCTCAGAAAAGACAACTTTGCAAGCTCTCCAAAAAGCTTTCATCTCTTGCAAGCTTCCTAAGCTTTCACTTTTTGATACAAGTCGAGACACTACTCTCCCACTATTTATTCCTGGTCTCAACACATTTCTTTGTTTTCCTCCCCAAATCAACCCTTCTCCTCCACTTTGTGACCGAAGCAAGTCGGGAACGGCCATTTCTTGGTTTAGGCCGGACTTGTACAGATTGATCTCTTGAATCTAGAAAGTTCTCACGTGCAACACGTTTGTTTAGGGTTTAAACCAGTTTCTCACTCACCTATCGAATTTACCAAAATCGGCGGAAACGATTTTACCCATAAATAATTGACGACCACGGCGGGAGGATTGATCTATCGATTTACAATACCAACTCCGACTCTTGATTTCGTTTCCCGAACGTCAAATCCCAACATGGTGGAACTCGGGTCCGGAGCTACATCGAGAATACCGGCCACAGTAACACATCCCTGATGTTAGCGTCTCTCCCAATAACGTTGTTGCATCACCGGATGACTACAATAACATCGAATGCACTCCCTCAAGTGTAACACCGCCAATTACCAGGGCCAGAGCCGATGCCTCCTATAGTGTCTCTGTACAACCCTCTAATCGCGGCAACGAAAATATCCCTTGGGTGTCACGCCACCAGTCACGGGGCATGAGCCGCTACAGCCCCTAATGCTTCGTCTAGCATGGCGCCTCCGACCACAACTAAGGTTCCAACTACCCCGCCGACGAGATAAGAGACCGGAGGGACCAGAGGAAGTCGTCCTTATGTCACCATCGCTGATTTGATGGAACGACAGGAGATGCTCGCAAGAGCCTAGATGGGTATGGTTTCAACGCAGAAGGAGGTACTCGTCTTTCTCAAAACCATGACAGAGCGACTACCACGTGAGTCGCGTCCTCCAGAGCTGCTTAGGAACATCTCCAACAACCCTGACGCCAACACCTCAGCGGAGCACGCCTCCACGGATGAGGAAACTCGCGCTAGAATCCCGTTGGAAAGAGATCAGCCGCCCAACTTCGTCACGCGAGAAGATCTGGAACAACTCCTCCGCAACCGAATCAAGAATGATGAATCGGACGTGCATCATCACCAACCCCCTTACCCATCCGAAATGCAGAGAATCCCTCCCCCAAGGGGGTACTCTTCTCCTTAATTTACCTTGTACGATGGTACCAGGAATGCACATGAGCATGTCTCCCGTTTCCTAGAATCCCTAGGTGAACATGAATATAATCACGTTCTTCGTTTAAGGGAATTCTCAAAATAACTTACTGGAAGGGCGTATACATGGTACAACAACATCCCACCGAACATCATTCCCAACTGGAGTAGCATGGTCACTGCGTTTTACAAGAAATACTTCTTCGTATCCCAACAAGTTACTTTCTGGACCTCGGAAGAATGTACCGGTGGGATAACGAACATCCGAATGATTTCGTCAAAAGGTTCAGGGTTCAAGCACTCGACTGTCACGACCCAAACGTGACCGAACAACAACTGGTGAACGCATGCATCAATGGTATGGTTCCTATTTACCGCGCCCTGCTAGAAAACTTGCGCTTACAAACGTTCTCCGAACTCCATGAAGCCGCCAGACGATCTGCAACAACAACACCAGCATTACTGGAAAGAGCTAGGCCAACTAGAACCGAAGATACACGTGAAAATTGAGGTAGTAGACGCCTCATCAGCAAGCAATTTAATGCCGGCTCATCCTCCATGAACATAGTAAACGAAAGGGAAAAAAGGAAATCCCTAACTACGAGCCACCAGCCAAAACGTGAAGCGCCGGCGCAACGGGAACCCCCTCCAAGAAAGACCGTCACTAAAACTCCCATGCATCATCATGAGACCGAAGGAAATACCCTTGATTTCCCGTTTCCCATCGAGGAGGTGATTGACCTCCTAGAAGCCTAGGTTCAAGATGATGTTATCAGACTGCCACCTCCCAGACGTCCACCAACTGAGGCTGAGATGGCAAACCCCAAGTACTTCCACTACCACAGGTTCGTTCTCCACCCGACCCACGATTGCAATAGACTAAAGCATATTTTCAAAGAAAGGATAAAAGAGGGAGGACTCCAACCAGGAGACGAAAGAGTGCATCGGGACCCATTCCCAATAAGAAACTGCGGGTCCTCTGGGGACTCCGTGCACGAGACTGTACAATCCATGATGCAATATGTATGCGAAATTCTCTATCTTTCCAAGGTGCAGAGCCAAGATATTTTCGCAGCTCTCAATCGTGTTGTATCCGGCGAACGAATTTTTCTCTCCTCGGAAACCACGCCAGGGGCCCAATCTTTCCAAACAGGCGGAACCAAAAAGGAGAACCGGGGACTGCTGACCACGTCCCATTTAAGAGGTAACGAATTTGACGACACACTCATCGACATGGCCTCTGACCACAACATCATTACTTTCAAGACACTAAAGGAAGCATGATTTACAAAACAAGACGTTACCTATTCCCCGTCCGTGATTAAGAACTTGAGAGGAGAAACTTTGAACGCGCATGGCTACATCAACCTAGAGATCAAGATGGGAGACGCTATAACGCATAACAAATTCCACATTATCAAAGAACTAGGTCATGACATGATATTGGGACGCTTATGGGTGCTCGAAAACAAAGCGAAATTGGATGTGAACCCTGCCGACCACTACACCAAATCAAGAATTTCCTTATGGAAAAAAAGTGTTACCAAAAAATAGAAGCTAATTTCCCTAACTAAGAAAAATGGTTACCTATATGCAGTAATATAATGTGTTAGTATTTTATCTAACTCTTTTAGTCCATTAGGGAAATTAAATAAGCTAACACTTCATTTCCATTACAATATTTATCCTAACTATTGACAATTTACACTTCCTATTTATCTTGTAATGTAAAGATTGTGTTATAACCTTTGCTAACTCTTTATATAACTGTTCTAAGTGACTAATAAAGAGATGACATGTGTCTTATTTTCTGACCAATGAAGATACACCATGTGTCTAATGTTTACGGGGTAAATTCAGGTGACCTGGCCAGGTTCGGTTACTCCGAAAATGTCGTTCCGGTGACCCGAGGTTAGGTTACTCCGCAAATGTCGGTTCCATTGACCTGAAAATATGTTGCAGTTCATCTCATGCACGTACTCAAATTCAAATTCAAGTGCAAATTTATAACAAGAAAGTTGGTGAAACTACAATTCATATTCATATCAAGTACTATTTGATCACAAAAGCAACAATTTACATTGCAACCATTCTAAATTCACAGTACAAAACTGAAACATAAGGGAAAATACAACCAACAACCTTCTTGATCTATAATTATTTACAATGCAAAGTTCACCAAAGAAAACTGGACCGAATTCCCTCCCCAAGGATGAAAGCTTCCAGAAATCAACCTGCAGAGTATGACAACAAATGTACAAATCAAAATTTATTTGTTGTCCCTATGAATTGATGAAAGAAAGCATTGCGATAAAATTGAATAATGCTAATAAAATATATAGGTGCCTGCAGCCCACCGAGAAGGATCCAATTGTCCTAAAACAACAACAATTTGAAGATACCTTTCAAGTTTCAATTGAACTGAAAGTCTCGTCAACAGGTGAATGAATTGTTGAAGGATCAATGCCAATCAGCTTCAGCTCATCCAGTGTTATAGCCTTGGGTGTATCTACAATGTAATTAAACACAAATAAGACAACCATTCTCCATCTTACTCTCCAACAATAGGAATCAAACAAGTGCACATTGGCAATTAGAATTCAATAGACACAATCCATCATCAAATAACACCACAATTATAAGAACTAAAAAATTTATCAACATATGAAACCTGACATCAACCTTCCTATTCATATCACAGGCATTGAGCTAAGAACAGTAGCAAGGATGTAGATCCCTTATGGTGTTAGACATAACTCATACAACAAGGCCTATTCTAGGATTTCATCCAGTCACCTATTTTGTCTTCCCTTGGCAAAACATGTATAATAGCACACTATAGGATGAATCACGGTAAGGAATGACATCACAAGCATGCAACGACATGAGAACATCAACGACAAAATTGATCCATCCTCCATCCTTCATACTATGGAAGGGTAAACAAAATAAGGAACCAACTCAATAACTATCATCTATGGTTTCAAAAACAGATAGAAGGCGCCAACCATTGGGGAAAAAAACAAAGTAAAAAATCAAACAATTACCTGCCTTGTTGTGCCAAAGCAACAAAGACCACCAGGTTTCCCGCCAACACCTTCAGGAGGCTTAATGCTGCTCTTTCATCTTCTTTCACCAGCTCTTCATCAACTTGCTCCAAGACTTTCCCTGTGCAGTAGGTTCAGCAGAATTTACCATTAAATCAGTCAATTGATCATAAATCAACAGAAGAACTATGTTTAACCTTAATTCGGCTCAAATTCTATTTGACAAATATACAAAAATACAATCATAGTAGAAAGAGTTCCCAGATCATCAAGTTTTGAAGTCAGAGAGTGTATTGTTGTATACCTGCAATGTTTCACCATCTTCTGTCAGTTACCTTTGAGTTCCTGGAGGTAAACACCAAAGAAAGTTAATAGCACACAAAAAAGTTGTACTAAATGGTAAAAAGGAGCTTGCACTTTGCAGCTGCATATGGTCATAAAGTATAAATCAACAAGGTATTGCATTTAATGAGAAACCAATCAGAATTGGAATAGCTCAGATATAGAGCACTTATATTACCTCACTGTCAACAATATTCTCTAGTCTCTTTTCACTACTTTTGGAGTTCCTGAAAGAGCTTGTGGAAAAAAATAAATGAATAAGATGGGAATTGCGACAGTATAAGGTCAATAAAGTTTCTTTACCTTTAAAACTCTTGTCGAGATTACCAGTTGGTTTGAATGTTTGATCAAAGTGAGACTGCAGTAAAGCACTTCTTCAAAGGAATTGAAGTTGCCAAGCTACATTTAACATAAAAGAAACAATTCAGATCAAAATTGGAACAAAATGAGACAACTTGATGATTAAAATTAGTTATGCTTAATAGAATACTGCACCTACCGGTTCAATTCACAAAACTAATAATATCATTGAATTCCAAAAGAGAAGAAAATATTGTAAGTTATCTTAGGATGCGCTCTCTTTACTGATCGATATAAATCAAATGTCCTACAATCCCGCAAAATCAATGGCAGGATAACAAATCAGTAATACCTTAAGGCCAAACATATTTGTCAATTTAAGATCATAATGCGTGTGTGTTTATATTACCTTAAGGGTTCCTTTGCTGTGGTGGCATCCAAAGCAAGCCACCAATTGCACAACAGTAAATCATAAATTTAACAATCCATCCTCAAATCCAGGAGAATTTATCAGTCAAAAATTGCACTAAAAGTATGAATCGTTTCAGTTCCTTGAGGACGATGATTTGAGTTGTTGAGGAAAAACTGATGGAAACCCATATTTAGGCCCTTTACATGGTGAAATCTGCATAATACACACTCAAATCGTTCATAACTATGAAATAATACCCAAAATCCAACATCCAGAGAAGATAACAAAACCAAAGTCAGAAAATCACAGAATCAAACACAAATAAAGCTAAATCCCACAGAAAACCAGTTAAACTATAAAGATTGGTGTGAGATTAATACAGAACGCCCAAAAAACCATATAAGTCGACGAAATAGAAGCAAATAAGGTGAATATATATTTGACTCAGCTCTAACTTGAGTGTAAAGAATGGGAGAGTGGAAGAACATTCATACAGGATACACCATGTTGAAGAACAAGCATTAAGTCCAACAGAATGTGTGTATTCTAAGCATACTTCATGTTTCTAAATCCCACAAAAAGCAACAAAAAAAAACCATATCAATTCCATTTACTAATAAGTTCTATTAACCAAAGAAGGAAAGAATATCACTCTAACCAAGGATAACCTGAAATAGTTCAAGTAGAATAACCTGATCCAAGGATAATAAGAAAACTAAGAACAGAATTAAAACAACTTGCTAAGTTTACAATAAATGACTTGCTGCAGGACAAAAAAAATGAAGAGGTCGGAAGAATAAAACCACTTTTCAAAAACAAAACAAGAACCCTCAAAAGCTATACACTGAACACAGTAGATTCAGAGATTCTACTTCAAATCATACAAAAAATCTAGTTCAAATCATACAAAAAACAAGTTGTACAAGAAAAGGAAAAAAATAACTTCCAAAATCACAAGATCAAAAACTAGCAGAGATTTAGAGGTAGATTCACAAACCTTTGAACACAAACGCTCCTGCAAATGGACTTCAAAACTATCCCTACACATGAAGTAGAAGTAGAGAAAAATTAGTACCAAACTAGTCAAAGGAAATAACAATATAACAACAGGAAGAAGTAAAAGGATAATAATGGAGAAAATATTAGAGAGAAATTGACGAAAACCCTAAAATCTTGCAATCAAAACCAACCATTTTTCAACTGAAACCCAAAAATCTACCATTTTCCAAAAGAAATTGAAACCCTAAAATCTTAATTTCAGAAATTGTTAAGATAAGACAGAAACATAATATATTTCTCACCTTAAGAGATTGTGAGAGATGATGTGAAGTATAGATTTTGAGAGAAAGAAACCCTAACTTTCTAAAAAAATCTGAATCAGGTCCAGAGACCGGATTAAATAGAAAAGAGAAAAGAAAAGGGGGAACTAAAATTGACAATTGAAAACATTCTAAAATTTTAGATTGATTTCGGGGGGAACGAAATTGGAGAATTGATAGAGCAGGAGAAGAAAAGAGAAGGGGGGGAATTTGGGGATCTTGGTTTTCACGAACTTGATAAGTTTTTGTGGATGCAAAAAAAAACAGACTTGGTTAAACAAGAGCCACGTTAACAATTTGATAACCGTTTATTTTTGTTACCCTTAATCGATGGTCAATAGTCCTCTTCTTTAGCTCATACGGATCCAATGAATGGAGGGTTAAAATTCAAGATTTCTTCTTCATACGGATCGCACAATCGACGGTTCAAAATTATCCATAATTTTTTATATCAGATTTCAAGTCACTAATCAATTTCTGAGACACAAATCGGATTTTTTTTATAAACTTTGGATATTTAGTTTGATAACAATAAAAATCTTGTGTCACGATGACAATATTATTGTATTGAGATGCACTTTTCCAGACCAAATAGTAGGTTTCGGATAACAAGGTCAATCTAATTTCTTTTCGGGAATCCGAGGAAATAGAAGTAAGTGCATAAAATCGGCAGATTTCGAGTCATTCATCAGTTTCGGAGACACAATCCGATTTTGTGATAAACTTTGGATATTTCGTTGGACAACAACACAAACTTGTGTCTTGAAGACATTATCAGATTGAGATGCACTTTCTAAACCAAAAGGGTTCGGATAACAAGGTCGATCTAATTTCCAATTGGGAATCCATTTCTAAAACGAGATCAAGGAAATAGAAGTAAGTGCACAAAATTGGCAGATTTCGAGTCATCCATCAGTTTCTGAGACAAGGATCCGATTTTGTTATAAACTTTGGATATTTCGTTGGAGAACAATACAAACTGGTGTCTCGAGGACATTATCAAATTCAGATGCACTTGTCTAAAACAAATAGTAGGGTTCGGATAACAAGGTCGATCCAATTTCCAATTGGGAATCCATTTCTAAAACGAGACCAAGGAAATAGAAGTAAGTGCACAAAATTGGCAGATTTCGAGTCATCCATCAGTTTCTGAGACAAGGATCCGATTTTGTTATAAACTTTGGATATTTCGTTGGAGAACAACACAAACTGGTGTCTCGAGGACATTATCAAATTGAGATGCACTTGTCTAAACCAAATAGTAGGGTTCGGATAACAAGGTCGATCTAATTTCCAATTGGGAATCATTTTTAAAAAGAGACCAAGGAAATAGAAGTAAAAGCACAAAATTGGCAGATTTCGAGTCATTCATCAGTTTCCGAGACATGGATCCGATTTTATTATAAACTTTGGATATTTAATTCGTTGGAGAACAACATAAACTGGTGTCTTGAGGACATTATTAGATTGAGATACGCTTGTCTAAACCAAATAAAAGGTTTCAGATACTCTTGAGGAATTAGAAGTAAGTGCACAAAATTGGTAGATTTCGAGTCATTCATCAGTTTTTTAGACATATCCGATTTTGTTATAAACTTTGGATATTTCGTTGGACAACAACACAAACTTGCGTCTTGAGTACATTATCAAATTGAGATGTGCTTGTCTAAACAAAATAACATGTTTCATAGTCTCGAGGAAATAGAAGTAAGTGCACAAAATCGGCAAATTTTGAGTCATTCATCAGTTTCCGAGACACGGATCCGATTTTGCTATAAACTTTCGATATTTCGTTGGAGAACAACACAAACTGGTGTCTCGAGGACATTATCATATTGATATGTGCTTGTCTAAACCAAATAGTAGGGTTCGGATAACAAGGTCGATCTAATTTCCAATTTGGAATCCATTTTCAAAAAGAGACCAAGGAAAAATAAGTAAAAGCACAAAATTGGAAGATTTCGAATAATTCATCAGTTTCCGAGACACAAATACGATTTTTTTATAACACCCACACAATTCCCTGTTAGACTTTGATTTGGTAATTTTGTGACGAGTTGGAGCAAACTGAGAACCCTTACAAATTAAAGGATATCTGAATTTAATTTGAAGTGATAAACCTCTTTTGTACATTTTTATCAACCATATAAGAAATAAAACACATTTTCTGTAATAATACATTTAGAGATACTGTGTATATATTCCAGATAATCGGAGATGACACGACACATAGACTGGTTCTCATTGCTAGAGATAGACCCTTGGTGTACATACCGTGTATGCATACCATAAAAAGCTAATTCACGAACAAATGATTTAGGTATGCATATCGGGTATGCGGACCCAAAGTCGTCGAACCATAGAGCTACGTCGGTATGAATACTGGGTATGCGTACCGTTGATCCGGAACCAATACAGTTGAGTCAGTATGCATACTTTCCAGAGTCCGTATGAGTGCTTTCCAGTATCCAAATTTTCAGTACTTATATATCTCTCTTTTAATCGATTTGAAATCTCAAATGACATGAATGGTGGATATCCAGTACAACCTTTAACTAAACATACATCCCAAAAACATGTAAGAATGAATTCAATATTGTCATTATCCGACA
This sequence comes from Papaver armeniacum, assembly GCA_023531295.1. NCBI lineage: Eukaryota > Viridiplantae > Streptophyta > Magnoliopsida > Ranunculales > Papaveraceae > Papaver > Papaver armeniacum. The sequence continues at coordinate 340,001 of JAJJWW010000514.1, forward strand.
AACCTGGAAGTTTTTGTATAAAGTATTTTGGAAGGTGGAGAGGGATTCTCATATGGATTGTGAAAATTTGTGAACGATAGGGTTTTCTGGTGTAATGGTACATTTAGAGATAGAATATAGAAATTCTGGCTAATCGGAGATGACACGAGGCATATACTGGTTCATATTGCTAGAGATAAACCCCTGGTGTACATTCTTATCAGCCGGATACAGACTAAACCAGAATTCCTGTAAAATGACCAGATTACCCTTACCCTAATAAGTGCATCAAATATTCCGGAAACTTAGAAAATGTCTAGATTACCCTCCAATTTCATCGCAATCGTAGATGTTATTATTTTTATTAAATAGGAAATGACCATGACTTCAATGAGCTTCCGATACTGGTCAAACAAGCATTGTTTCTTTCCATTTCTTAACAGTCGACGCCGACTTCAAGCAATCTGCACACGCAAATCTACGCATTCAAATAATACAAAGAGAGTAACGAAGGAAGGCGTGAATGGGTGGACCTGGCGTGAATCGAACACGCATCTTCCGACTTGAAGTCAGACGTGCTACCATTGCACCACAAGTTCATAAGTAATGCAAACCATGTAAAGTTACAAGATAAATATGATTATCTTGCGAAATCGTCGACTGCAAAAACATTAACTCACTCAAACAAACACAAGCTAGCACAAAAATTGAATTGAGCAAATATTTTCATGAAATCTTGGACTATGCTTTATATCTCAGCACCAACAACTTCTGCCACATACTTAGCCTATAAAAAGTGATTTGCAGTTTAGTCACTCATGATCATGCTTTATATACACTCTGAAACACCATTTTTTAATTTGTTAATTATATGCTGGATATAGAGTCTGGCTGGCACACAAAATATTAATCAAACAAGGATATATACATGCGAACAGACAAGTAGCACAGCACCAGGGGTCACCACATAATATACATGCGAACGAGGATAATCTTGAACGAAAACTGGATGCCATATGTGGTAGAGAGATAACTAAGTTTGAAAACTGGATGCCATATGTGGTAGAGAGATAACTAAGTTTTCAACTAGAAATAAGACGTACGGGATTGCAGACCTTCCTAACAAATCTCCATTTAGCATTCACACTTTGAACTTTACAATGCTCCAGCTGAGAGGGACTGCAACCAATTTGGTTTGCACAGGACAATCACGAATACCAGCAACTTCTTTTTTCCTCGTAACCTCCTGCAAATAAACAATGACAGCTGGTTTGATTCTAGAGCATTCATCAAACAGTACAAAGTTCAGTAACAATGAACACAAAGAATGTTGCCAGTAATAACTGGCTGTTACACATATTCTAATGCTTGCCTATACAAGTGATAAAAATAGATGACAGAGATCAAATTGAGCTGCCAGACAAGAAGTAAAATAGAGTGTAAGTATGGATTTAATTAAGATGACAAACTACAAGGAAACAAGTTTCATCCGATCACGTTAGGGGCTCAGATTCTATTCTTATGGACGTGTTATATTATGATCAGAAACAATGGAAAAGATAAAGAAAAGGAGAAAAAACGATTAATTATGACACCTGAAATTGCAGATGGCTTTTTAAAGGCTTCTAAAGAACAACTCTTCTTGCAGAAAAATTTAAGGAAGACACGAGCTTGCTAGCAGAAAGCCATCAATGCCTCAAGGATCAAAACCACACCTCCCTCCTCAACTCTGCATGTAGGACCCTTGATATTAGAAGTATAAAACCATACGAACACCACAAAAGAATTATGATTGTGCAGTGACAGAGCAAATAAGAGAACTAAATTAAGAATCACTCGTTGAGTAATATCATATAACACTTGAAATATTAACTCACAACTCATGGAATTATGAATAGCAGAATCGTACAAAATTATGACATTTTGCAACAACACGATTACCCACGAGATCGGAATATAGATCAACAACACCAGGAGCCCAAAAGTTAATAAAAACGGTAATCATCTCTTCTTCTTATATTAGTTTCCATGAGAATTCCTTCTTTATACTTGATTAGTTATAGTCACTAATGCACCAGTAAAATAAGTACTACAGTACAAAAATATCATTTCCATTATGGATGGATTATATGCCACCTTTCATTTCAACCTGGAACTGCTCCACTAGTAAGATAAAAATTAGAAAACCCTTTCAATACAATTTGGTGCCATTTGAGACATTAAGATTTATTAAGTTGCACTACATAGATCAGCCAATGAACCAACTAAAGTAAATACTGGTCTTCAAGTTTTCCTTTCATAATCCAGTCTCTTCAGTTGATTCAACATAACAAAAACTATGTGGACTCAACATACACTAAATATTTCCCGTGTACTAGTTAAGAAATCAATGTTGGTTGGTACTAAAAAGACTAAATGTATCAAATTAACATCAAGTATCAAGTCACTACGGGTATGCAAGATTTTATATAAATGAACAGACAACTGAAAAAGGCCAAAAAAAAAAGAAGAAAAGGGGCTGATGTAACCAGTTCATCGGGGTTTGGGTGTCTATGGCAGTTCCGCAACATTTACCTTAGGATTGCCCATTAGACAATAGGTAGTAAAATATTAAGCCTCAACAAGTCAATTTGATTGTCACTCGATAGAAACAAAGAAAAATAACCGAAGGATATATATTACAAGGGCCGGGGTTTAACACTTGTTCTGACTAAAACAACATTGGTAACCACATGGAAACCAATTCAGAAGGAATGCTAAATCTGGAAAGAGGCCTTCCGAGCACTAAAATTAATGAACTCTCGTGCTTGAAGCGCCATTGGTTACTCAAAATGTGTACAAAAAACATGATGCTCATCTCTAGCATGTGAAACAGAGGGTTCTAGTGATCATCTAAGTGATGCAGTGCTAGTGTGAGGAGCATGTTAGGATCCACATAAGTCGCACCCACACAATTTTCAAAGTTACAGGAAAAATAAAAGGAATGTAACCATCTATCAAGCTAAAACACTTTCCGACATGGCTCAAAGTTTTAACAAAGTTATCACAAGTCATTAGACAACATTAAAGACCAGATAATGTTCCAAACAGTCCAATAACTTTCAGGGTAACATGAAGTTTGAATGTTCCAAAATTCAACAAATAGCAAACAAAAACGCACCAAAATTTTGCCAATTTATCAAATCCGAAGTTTTCTTCATCGAATTAGATACCCAAAACACAATAAAAAAACCAAATTTAAACCCAATTTTAAAAATCTCTCATTGTTTAAACCTTAGGTTCATGATTGAAAAATTGTAATAAGAGTAATCGAAGAAGAAGACGAATACGAAGAGAAACCATACCAGCAACGATCAGAATGAGCTGAAGAAAACAAATTCACCAGAAATCAATCATCTTCATCGCTGTATTTTCTCTTCAAATTCCTCTGAAACTAGAAGAAAACAATGATAAATCATAAGAATGATGACGAAGATTTCATCGATTGGAGTTTGATTCGAATTTGATTGAGTTTTCTTTTGATTCCGAGGAAGAAGCCTAGGGTTTTATTTAGTGCCGAAGGAGAAAGAAACTTTGTTTTGTTTCACTGTCTTTGTTAAGCAATGAAACTCGATTTTGGTTTTGGTTATGTCAACGACTCAAAGTGGAACTCAAATTTTGGTTCCCACACCGACAGGATTAGTTCCGGGTTTAAGTCATCCTAGGGTTCTACTACTATTTGTTGGTTCCAAACTAAAAAAACTTATAAAATATTAAAATTGTATTTTACATTTTCTAAATTTTAAAATAAATCATTGTGTTAGCTATGTACAAATGTGTTATAAATGAAAATGATAAAGAGTTATAAAGTTGGGGTTGATTTTAGATACATCCAATTTTGGGTAGGAATAATTGTAATAGTTATTTAGTATAAAATGTGTTAGATATGTATAACTAATGATCTCACACTTTGAATAGTTATTTAATTTTTAATAGATAATTCCTAATTATGGTAACTATTTCTTAACTTGCTAACTCTTTATAGGGGTTACTAGAATTGTAATGGATCATTTGAGTTACCAAAATAAAATTAGTTAGGAATCTTATTGTTACAAAAACCTAGATTTGGTGTAGTGGACGTCCACGCCCGAAGGAATTTCCAAAAAATCATCCTACTGGTTATCGCATCAACGAACTATTGAAGGAACCCAGACATCCGGAGAGGACCCGTTGGCGCTAGCTCATGGTTTGCAAATGCAAGTAAGTCTGACCGAGCAACCTTTTTCGCAAACAGTCTTTCCTTCCCCATTCTCGTCATGGGGACTCGAAGGACATCGGCACGAACGCTCGTCAAGAAATGTGAATGGGGAGCTGGACCATTTGAACACTTTGCAAGTAGCTTGGAAACTTCTATTGAAACCAACGAAGCCAAGACTCAAACGGTTGCCACGACGTCCGAACCCGTTTTCAATCGGAGATGTAGTGGTTAAGGAAAGCTAGTTTCAAGTTGGGAGGATGACGGTAAAAATGGCTATTCAAACCGATTCGCCCGATGAAAGAGAAGACGAGTCAGATCTCAGTTGCGGATACCCTTTTGGGAGGATATTGCAAGCTCATCAATGCAGACACACCTGAAGGCGTGATAATTCACTCGCGATGGCTCAAGGTCTCCAATTACTAAAACGCTGTACTTCCCAATCACTCCCCCCTTTAGTATTTCCTTTAACAATTCCTCTTAGTAGTTGTACTCCCCCAGGATGAATACACCGTTTGTATTTTTTCCCTGGGATTCCCTTTTCCGTCAAAAAAAAAATCATAAATACATCTCTTTCCAAGCAAATTCTCCAGATATCAGAGAAATACATCAGATAAACCCAGAAAACCATTGCAAAGCCATCATACCACAACCTCTTTCAAAAAATATATATGAAGCAAAATGTTGACTGATGAAGAAGAAGGTAAAGAGGAGTTTACGAAAAAAAAAAACATCAGGGGAACTAAGCAGCTAACATAAATAACAAAAGAGAGGAACTAGCCCTCGAAGGATGGAGCACAAGTCCCCTCGGGCAAGGCTATCTTCAAGAACTTCTCCCAGCAATCCCTCGGGAAACAAAGGTTCCATTCAACGGTGTTAGCAGCAGCAACCTCAACATCCCATCCCGAAGCAACCACAGCGACAGCAGTGTCCTCCCCGACGATCGGTCCAGCATACACCACCATAACCCCTCCAGTATCACCAATGACACCTTTGGCATCAACTTCAAAGGCTATTTCGTTTCCATCATATGCTCCTTCGAAGGTTTTATCATTGACACTTCGTAGAAAGTTTTTTAATTCATCCGCATCAAAATCAAGAATCATGGCGCTCTCCTCCAAGAGCCTCACACGTTCGCTTTTCCGTCGCTTTAACCTAGAAACAGTCCGATCTGCCCCATACCCGGACCGAGGAAAGGCTTTGCCGCATGGAAACTTCTCAATATGCCAAGACTCTTCCTCGTTCTCTCGCTCCTCCTCCATGCTCACTGAACCCAAGAAAGTCCGAACATGCACCTGTTCTTCATGGGGATAGATGGAAGGGAGGTCCTTAATGATTTCACTAGCTTCATGGAACGGAGATTCAATCCCAACCAATACCTCCTCAAGAGAAGAAGATCGATCTTCGCCAAGTCTGAAGTCCTTCTCCGAAGAGTTAAAGGCGCGGCCATCCCTGAAGGGTCCCATCATACACAGCAAAAAATGGGGAAAATGATCAAGTTCCATCATATCTATACACATATAAAAAAGAGGATAACACGAACAAATAAGAAGAAGAAAACATATCGGTATGATCTTCTTAGCCCGAATAACCCTAGTCGGGGTGCTTTTGCAAGAGTCAGACGTCGCGCCTTCACTTGGAGAATCTAGCTGTTTAGAGGATGATTCGTCTCTAGGCAAAAAAAGAAACTCAACAAGAAGAACCTTTTCTCAAACAAGGGAGGCGGTACAATTGCGTTGGGTATGAATACGGAACCTTAAAAAGGAAAGGAAGCAATGAGGGATATAACGCTTCCAGATTTTAGCATGGATAAAGCCCTGATTGAAGCCGCGCGTGAAGGAATGAAAAATAAGGAAACTTTTCTATCTGTAGAAACACCTACTCCCTCCTTGTTTACACCGGTCCCATCAAGCTCGCGCCGGTTTCCCCAATCTCCCAAGCCACACCGGTCCCACCAATTGCGCCAAACTTCCCAACGACCGCCCAAGTCACGCCAGCTAGCACGATCACTATCCCTCTTTGCGCCGGGTCCTTGCTAGCATGATCGACTTTCCCACTTTGCGCTGGTCCCGCTTGGCTAGCACGCTCGATTTCCTAATCGCGTCAACTTCTCAATGCCTCCCGCCTTCCCGTCTCTCAATGATCTTGACTTCCCATTGTGCTGACCTCCCGATTTGTGCAAAATCGCCATGAGGCAAGGATTCCAAATCCTATCTATAAAAGGTCGACAAGCCTCCTCAATTCTATTTACGATTTCTCGTTGATAGTTTGTCACCATCTTATGCTTACCTCGCAACAAAGCCCTGTTCCGAGCTAGCAGGGGGACTTAATGTTGATGGTGGTTTTTAAACAAAGGGTAAAATCGTAAAACCCCAGATAACCTAATGTCACCGGTGACACATTTATTAGAACATTTAATGCATGTAGTCAGTAATTAATAGGGGGTATTTTTTCAAATTAGGGTTACAACGAACAAAACCCTAATTCCCCTCCGTGTCAATGGCAAATCATGCCACCACACCTAGACCAAGCTAGCCGCACCTCTGTGCCAATGGCAAATCATGTCAGCCACACCAAACGCGCCAAAGCATGCCAACCATGCTAGCCGCACCTCTGTGCCAATGGCAAATCATGCCAGCCACACCTAGCCCAAGCTAGCCGCCCCATGCCAAATGCACTCTGCCTTGGCCTAGCTATGCTAGTCACACCATGCCAAGCCAAACACGCTTACCTTGGCCCTAGCCGCACCTCTGTGCCAATGGAAAATCATGTCAGCCACAACAAACGCGCCAAAGCATGAAAACCATGCTAGCCGCACCTCCGTGCCAATGGAAAATCATGCCAGCCACACCAAATGCGCCAAAGCATGCCAACCATGCTAGCCGCACCTCTGTGCCAATGGCAAATCATGCCAGCCACACCTAGCCCAAGCTAGCCGCGCCATGCCAAACACACTTTGCCTTGGCCCTATCTATGCTAGTCACACCAAACGCGCCAAAGCATGCCAACCATGCTAGCCGCACCTCCGTGCCAATGGCAAATCATGCCAGCCACACCTACCCCAAGCTGTCCGCGCCATGCCAAACGCACTCCGCCTTGGCCCTAGCTACGCTGGTCACGCCACGCCAAGCCAAGCCAAACACCCTTACCTTGGCCCTAAGCCGCCATGCCAAAGTAGCGCCCGCGCCTAGGCTTGCAAACCGTGCAACCTAGGCCAAATTGGCCACGCATGCCATTGGCACATGCCAACACGCATCGCTGGTTGCTTTTCTCACCAGGGAGTGGCCCTAATGGCTGAGCATGGCATTGTCACATGCCAACACGCTCGCTGGTAGCTTTTCTTACCGAGCCGTGGACCTAATAGCCGAGCATGCCATTGGCACATGCCAACACGCTCGCTGGTAACTTTTCTTTCACGAGCCGTGGCCCCAATGGCCGAGCATGCCATTGGCACATGCCAACACGCTCATTTGGTAGTTTTTCTAACCAGGGCGTGGCCCTAATGGCCGAGCATACCATTGGCACATGCCAACATGCTCGCTGATAGCTTTTCTCACCAGGGCGTGGCCCTAATGGCCGAGCATGCCATTGGCACATGCCAACACGCTCGCTGGTAGCTTTTCTCACCAGGGCGTGGCCCTAATGGCCGAACATGCCATTGGCATATGCCGACACGCTCGTTGGTAGCTTTTGTTACCAAACCGTGGTCCTAATGGCCGAGCATGCCATTGGCACATGCCAACACGCTCGCCGGTAGCTTTTCTTACCAAACTGTGGCCCTAATGGCCGAGCATGCCATTGGCACATGCCAAAACGCTCGCTGGTAGCTTTTCTTACCAAGCCGTGGCCCCAATGGCCAAGCATGCCATTGGCACATGCCAACACGCATCACTGGTAGCTTTTCTTACTAGGTCGTGGCCCTAATGGCCGAGCGTGTCATTGGCACATGCCAACACGCTCGATGGTAGCTTTTTTTACCAAGCCGTGGTCCTAATGGCCACGCATGCCATTGGCGCATGCCAACACGCATCGCTGGTAGCTTTTCTTACCAGGCCGTGATCCAAATTAGCCACGCATGCCATTGGCACATGCCAAACACGCACGCTGGTACCCCCAACTTGCAAGCCATGCAACCTAGCACGCGCCATTGGCACATGCCAAAACCCACGCTGGTAGCCTAACTTGCAAACCGTGCAACCTACCGCCAAGACATTCCGCACATGCCATTGGCACGTGAAACACAAGCCACTAGCATCTCTAGCATTGCCACTTACACTCAACGTACAACCTACCACCAAGGCATTCCACACATGCCATTGGCACATGCCATATACGCCACTAGCATCTCTGGCATTGCCACTTACACTCAACGTACAACCTACCACCAAGGCATTCCACACATGCCATTGGCACATGCCACACACGCCACTAGCATCTCTGGCATTGCCACTTGCGCTCGAGGTGCAACCCGCAACAAAGGCATTCCGCACATGCCATTGGCACATGCCACACGCGCCCCTAGCAGCGCCACTTGCACTCAAGGTGCAACCAACACTCGAGACATCAACACAAACTGGGGGATGCTTTCCAGGGTCTTGGTTTGGCGGTCACAACTTGCAGCGTACACTACGCTCAAATTAAGAAAGCGTGAATAGGAATAAAGCGGTCAAATAAATGAGGAAATAATGGTGAAAACATTTTCACCCATAAACACCATGCGGTTACCACCTCCTCCCATTATTTCACCCTTTACTCTCTTCCTTCATGAGGCCAGGGTACGTTTCAATCTCGACTTGTATAAATAGGTCTTACCTATTTCCACAAGACAACAAGTCTCGGTCAGGAGAAAAATACAACACTCTCAGAAAAGACAACTTTGCAAGCTCTCCAAAAAGCTTTCATCTCTTGCAAGCTTCCTAAGCTTTCACTTTCTCGATACAAGTCGAGACACTACTCTCCTGAACTATTCCGGTCTCAACACATTTCTTTGTTTCCCTCCCCAAATCAACCCTTCTCCTCCACTTTGTGACCGAAGCAAGTCTGGAACGGCCATTTCTTGGTTTAGGCCGGACTTGTAAAAATTGATCTCTCGAATCTAGAAAGTGCTCACGTGCAGCACATTTGTTTAGGGTTTAAACCAGTTTCTCACTCACCTATCGAATTTACCAAAATCGGCGGAAACGATTTTTACCCATAAACAACAGTGCAGGTGACGGTCAACGAACAAATTATTGTAAATTATTTCTTGGATTTCACTTTCCATATCTCGTGTTTTAATTCGTTTATTGTGTTCAAACAATCAATTACTATGATTGTAGTAATTGATGAACGAACAAATTATTGTAAATGAAAATTAAAGTAATACATGTATTTTATGATGAATAACTTGTAGATAACCTTACATATATCATGTGTAATAAAAAGTTACACATGTATATGGATGTGTAACTTGTAAAATACACATGCCATACGCATGTGTAACTTGTTCTTACACATGTGTAACTACAAAGTATACATCTATGTACAAGTGTAACTTTGCATTACACATTTTATATGAATGTGTAACTTCTGGGTACACATGTCATATGCATGTGTAAGTTCTGTGTACACATCATGTGGGTGGTCGGAGGTGGCTGGCGGCGGTGGTCGGAGGTGGATGGCGGTGGTGGTCAGAGGTGGTTGGTGGCGGTGGCGGTCGGAGGTGGTTGGCGGTGGTTGTGGTGGTCGGAGGTGGTTGGAACATCATCACATAATATTTTAATAATTTTGGGCCTAAATTTAAATTTTATTTAATTATGGGCTTGACAATATGCATAAGGGTATCAAGGTCTTTTAATAATTTGGGGCCTAGATTTGAACTTCTTTTAATTAAGGGCCTCATATTATGGGTTATCCATGGGTTGGGCCTTAGCCTAATTTTCCCATTGTTGAAGTGGTCGGACTTTGGTAATTAGGGGTGAGCATTTGGCCCGTAATCCGCGGATTTAACAGGGACCAACCGTTCATTTGCGGATGGATGCCCGGACCGTTCGTTAATGGGTTGGATGCGGATGGAATTTTTGAAACCCAACGGATAACGGATCGGGCCCGGATGCAACCTTGAAAAATCCGTTGGACATCCATATCCGTTGATTAAAGGGTATTTATATAATTCTAGAAAATACTATGGATCATTTAGGAATTTTTAAGATGTTTGCTTGGGGTGTTGTACATGACATTTTTATATTTGTATACATATATAGGATATGTAGGTTTTATAAGGAGTCATTTGTGTTAGCTTTATTTTTTTTTTACTATAAATTTTAACTAAAACAAATCCATTGGATTATCCTCATCCAATCCGTCCATCCGTGTATCCATTGGATGCTAATCTGTTGGTTATGGATTGGATGCGGGTGCCAAATTTGAAATCCGTAGTGCAATGGATTGGATGCGGATGAGGCGAAAACCGGTCCATACCGGCCCATGCTCACCTCTATATGGTAATGGCTAGAGTTGAATTTGGGCCTTGTTCATTGGACTGGGCTTTAACAGTTCACTAGGTTTCACTCTTCGCAGAGCACCTATATATGAACTAAACAGAAAGAAAAGAAGGGAGTAGGGGTCACCCGCAACCAATCCGTCAAAGTTGCGGTTTTGGAAAATCAAACCGTGTCCGGTCCAATCACCCGTGGATTTCACATCCGCGGATCAACGGGTGATAAGGGACGGTTGCGGATTAACCGTGGATTTACTCAGGAAAAAAAAAGTAAAACAAAATAAAAATACTAAGTTAAGAAACTAGAAATCTAGAAATTTTAACACAAAAGATAGTACTGGTAACACAAGAGTATTGTGTTTTTTTTTGAAAGGCAAGCCGACATTGTATTCAATCGAAAAAACCATGGCGGCATTTGTTGGAAATTTTCATAAATGGTTGCCACTATCCGGAGGGTCCTGGCAGAGTGCGAGACAGCGTCTCGTAGAATTTTTTTCTGGTTTTGAAATTCAAAACCCATTCCATTTTGAATTTTTTTTTCCGGTTTTGATCAGTCCACTACCGGCATTGATAGGATGTTCTCGAGCATGCCGGTACTGCTAACGGCATATCATGTTGCTTAAATTTCTTTGCCGGCACATGATGTAAAGTATCCAGAAAATTGATTTTTTTTTCACTTGACAATCGGCATTGATAGATTTCTATCGAGCATGCCGGCATTTAGTTGCGACATTGAATGTTAGTTACCAAGCATGCCGGCACCATTTTCCGGCATGATCTTTATCACTTCCGGCGATGTTAAAATTTTTTATTTCCGACATGGTCTTCATCACTACCGACATGGTCTTCATCACTTCCGGCATGGTCTTCATCACTACCGGGATGGTCTTCATCTCTTCCGGCATGGTCTTCTTCTCTTCCGGCATGGTCTTCATCACTACCGGCATGGTCTTCATCACTTCCGAATGTAAAAAAAAATCGTTTTCAAAGTGGAGAATATTTAGGTTCAAAGCCCTAACCCTAACGAGAATGCCTGCAGTGAAGATGTAAATAAGGGATATGATTTTGTTTTTTGATTTTAAGTTTTTAGATTTTTATTTTGAGGGAAGGGTATTTTAGTATTTTTACCTCAAAAATATCTCTTAACAGACACTATTGGTTGGGGGAAGTAATTTATATCCCCTAGTTAGGTCAAGTATTCCAATCGCGCGTTCTTATATTAATTGGTCCCACCTTTGGGAAGTAGCTCGCTCTATTTTTATGTTGCTCCCATGTGCGAACGTGGCGTCCCAGATTTTGGCATGCTCAATCCATTGGAAGACGGAATTAGATTCCCAAAATTATTTGTTTTATTTAAAGGCCTTTCCAAAACGACATCTTGAATCTTGGAATTGCAGATCTCGAACACAGAGAAAGAAATACAAGTATTTACATCTATTTTTCACGGTCTTGAACCCATCCAGATACAGTGCATTAGAATACTACGAAGAGCAGTAATGTCGCACGTGACTTTGCGGGAAGGTTTCCCACAAAGACAGTTTCTTTACCGTTAGATCATGTTAAAACCCATATCTGACATCCTTGAACCTTTAGGAGAAATGATGGGTCCTTTCCTGAAAGTGATAAGTCCTTTTATGAATGTGAATCTAACTGTTGATTTGATCATTCAACGGTAAAGAAGCCGGTTTTACGTGAAACCATCCAGCAAAGTCACGTGGGATATCATTTGTCTAATACGAATAGCTAATCTTTTAGTATTCCGCTACTTGATCTGTTCGATTCGTCAGAAAATTTTAAATATTAATTAATTGTACCACCTATCCAAAAACAACTGAACCACGCCACGACTTATCTAAACAAGAAGCTAATAATTAAAGTTAGAGACATGAGGAATTAATTGAGTTATTGATTGAGTTTTCTGTCTCCTTCAGATAAGCACCACGATTCTGATTTCACAATTCTTCACCATTCACAAGCTCCTTGAATTACTTTTAGTTTTCTGTTTTTTTTGCTTCTACTTGATCATTTCCATTCTCATCTATTTAAGCCGTTTAAAGTTTAAACTCCGCTTGGTTATAATGGCGGCCGAGGATATTTTTGTTACCGGTGCATCAGCAACATTGAAAAGGTTGGTTTATGGTGTTGCCGGTGAAACCAGTCTGGCTTGGGGTGTCAAGGAGGAGCTGGAAAAGCTTAAAGACACATTAGAGTTGATTGATGCTAAAACATTTGATGCGGAGAGGAAGCAGGTCACAGATGCTGAAGTTTCACTTTGGTTAAAAAGGCTCAAGGAATATGCTTACGATGCTGATGATATTCTGGACGAAGTCTCTTATCAAGCTATGCGTCGATCCGAAAAGAGCAGCAGTAAGGTAAAAGAATTCTTTTCATCCGCCAACCAAATTGCATTTAGTAATAAAATTGCTCACAAAATCAAAGCTATCAATAAACAGTTGAACCAAACTGTAAATGATATGAAAAGGTTTCAGTTTCAATCGACTAGTCGATGTGATGACCAAGCTGCCGAGAAACGTAAGCGCCTAACAGCTTCATTCTTTGGGGATGATTTAAAAATTGTAGGAAGAGAGCAAGATAAATCGGAGATAATAAAGTTATTGTTAACCTCATCGAAATCATCATTTTCTTTAAACCCTAATCAACAAGAAAACGTCTCTGTCATATCCATAGTGGGTATGGGGGGACTTGGAAAGACCACTTTGGCTCAATCCGTCTACAAGTTGGTAGAAAAAAACTTCACAGATAGGCTATGGGTTTGTGTGTCTGATGATTTCGATGTTTACAAAATTTTACTGAACATTATTGAGTCCATTACTAATTCAAAATGCCCTGAATTCTCAAACATTAGTGTGTTGGTTGGTAAAGTTAGAAAAGAACTGGAAAATAAACTTTATTTGTTGGTACTTGATGATGTGTGGAATGAGGATTTCATGGAATGGAATAAACTCAAGAGTGTCCTAGACGTCGGCGCTGTAGGCAGCAAAATCATCGTCACCACTCGTAAACAAGAAGTTGCTTCTGTTGTACAGGGTATGATTCCGCCGTATAATATAAATGTGTTGTCAAAATCCGAGTGCTGGTCCATTATTAAGAACAAAGCTTTTTCTCCAGGTGGAGCATATCAGACTCCAAATATGGAAAACATAGGAAAGCAGATAGCTGAAAAATGTGGAGGTTTGCCGCTTGCGGCTAACTTTCTCGGTTGTCTTATGCACTCACAAAATGCTGAAAGGCATTGGTTGTCTATCAGAGACAACAAAAGCTTAGAGAATCACAGTGGTGGAATCATACCAATACTGAAACTGAGCTATGATCATTTGCCATGTCATTTGAAACAGTGTTTCTCGTATTGTTGTTTATTTCCCAAAGATTGGAAATTCAATAGAGAGACGTTGATTCGACTCTGGATGGCCGAGGGGTTCCTTCATCCATGTAACAAGGGAAATCGAAACTCACTCGAAGATATCGGTAATGATTATTTCCTTAGTTTGTTGTCAAACTCTTTCTTTCAGGATGTGGAAATGGATGACCTAGGTGATATTAAGGAGTTCAAAATGCATGACTTAGTGCATGATCTTGCACGAAGTGTCGTTGGCAATCACGAAGTCACGATTCTGGACGCAAGTGAAATGCAAAATGATGCATCTCATATTCGTCGTCTAAAGTTAATCATCAAAGGCCGGGAAGCACCAGTACCGGTTTCTAATGTTTTGATCAATGCAAAAAGGCTTCGGACGGTTTTCTGCGAAGATGGCCGCTTTCCTTACTGGAGTCCACTTGGTAACAACAACCGTTTACGCGTAATTAATCCGCTTGGTTATGGTAATTTGAAGATGAAGACTCTGTCTTCACCTTTCATACACTTGAGGTACCTTGACCTCAATTGTTCAGATGTTCATGCTGCTTCGCTAAATCAACTCTACAACCTACAGACTCTCAATCTTCTTCGTGCAAGAAATGTTCAAATGGTTGTCAAAAGAATTGCTTCTTTAAAAAGTTTACGACATCTTGATCTCTCTTACTCGGATGTGGAAGTGATACCAGATTCTATTACTCAGCTCACCAATTTGCAGACTTTAAATATTTCTGGTACGGGAATCACAAAATTGCCCATAAATATTGGATCTCTCCAAAACCTACGGTCCCTTGATATTTCAGTAACAAGGATCACAGAATTACCCGGCTCAATCTGTCACATCCATAGTTTGAAGAAGATGGAACTCATGGGGTGCTGGGAATTAACTGAATTACCTCGTAACTTTGGAGCTTTGTCAAACCTAAGATCTCTTGATTTGTCTTGTACTAAGATAGCAAAGTTGCCCAAGTCTATGTCTTCTAACTTGTGCAAATTAGAAGTGGTGACTCTTGGAGATCAAAACAAGTTTCCCAAAGATATTAGTAACTGGGTAGAATTGAGAATCCTCAACTACAACTACAACAGAGAGGGTGAGACTAGAGGTATTGAAATGCTAACTCGTCTGGAAGTATTAAATTCTTACTATGTCAGGAAAGAAGATGAAGACTACATCGGAACCAATACTAGTAGTGTTTCCAGTGGGATCGAAGAATTAGCAAACCTGAATTCTCTTCGGTGGTTAAAGATGAAACATCTAGAAAATGTGAAAGGTAAAATAGACGCTGAGAGGGCAAAGTTAAGAGACAAGCAACACATTCAGTATTTGGATCTTCATTGGGAACAACAAGAAGAAGTCGATGCAGATAATTCTGTTACGGTGTTAGATGGTCTCCAACCTCACCCTAATTTAAAAGGATTGGTCATAGATGAATTCTCCGGTTTAAAGTTTCCAAAGTGGATGGGTTCATCTTCTTGTCTCCAGAATTTAGTAACTTTGCATTTTAAATATTGCAATAAATGCGAGAAGCTTCCCGCTCTAGGTATGCTCCCAGGTCTTAAGTTTCTTCGTATTGATGGAATGCGTTCAGTTAAGTGTTTGGGTGAAGAGTTTTACTTCCAAAATGAAGAAGAATGCAAAGGTTCTGAAAAAGCTACAGCAACAGCGACATCATCATTTCCTTCGCTGATTGAGTTGAGTATTCACAAAATGGGAAATTTAGAAACATGGTTTACTCCACCACCACCTCACAACTCCTTCCCTCTCCTTCAGAGTCTAGATATAAGCAGATGCCATATATTGGCCTCAATACCAGATTTACGATTATTGGCTTCTCTCCGGGTATTACATATCTCCGGTTATTCCAACAAATTGAAGGAGTCAATACCGTATGTTCCTGAAAAATCCCTCACTTTTCCTAATGTACTCCATCTTGATGCTGATGTGTTGAATTATTTGAGAAAGGGGAAGAAGTAAAATCATGATTGTAGGACTCGTAACCGAGAGGTCATTCTCTATCTCTCTCTGGGTTTTATTATATTTACTTCCAAGAGCTCATTCTCTAACATTTCTAAAATCATGAATGTAAGACTCGTAACCGAGCTAATTGAGAATGAGGAAATTAAGAACACGGCGGACCCAATGAATGCATGTTTGTAGGTTTGATTAATCGTTTTTGAGTTAGTGATTACTGAGTGTTTAAATTTCATTGCAGGCAGAATACTTCTCTTAGTTCATGATCTATTTTACTATTTATACATGACTTATTACATGTTTCTGCTGATTCAATTCTTACTTGTACTGTAGCCCAAGATGGAAATCGAGATTTTCAAAGTGCGGAATCACGGAACATCAACTTCCATATAATACGTACTGGATGGGGAAGGTGGTTTTGTCCCCGTTTATAAGGTATATTAAGATTACAAGTTTCTTTTAGAAACCTATTATAGGGGCTCCAAGAAAAGAATTTTGAGGGCTCCTAAGGATTCAAATATCCTACAATGAAGATAAGGGGACCTAATTCATAAGAAAAATACTAAAATACCCTTAACCTATTGAAAACCTAAAACTAATTTGTTTTCGTTCTTCTCCTTTAATTCTTCCATTTTCTTCTTCCCCATCACCTCCATCGCTTATTTCTTCGATTAATCGTAAATTTTCAAAATAATTCATTATCGATTAACACCATTTAATCCACCCGCAATGACTTCAATAAGGTAAAAATCAGAACCCATCTTATTTAATTGGTTTCAATGCATGGATAAGCGGAATCAATCGAATTGGGTTTTTAAAAAACAAGTTAGAATCGTCTACGGTTGGGAAGTATGAATTTTCCCAATCAGGCGATCAAACTGTTTTTGCAAAAATAAGTGATGAGTTTTCTTAGTTTTTTCTTCTTATGATCGTCATCTTCATCACGACGGACAAGAAGAAGAGAGAAAGAAAAATAATACGTTTTTTTTTTTTTATGATCATCATCTTCATCATGATTTATGAATGAAAAGAGAATTAGAAGACAGTAAATTTAGTTTTTTGTATATGATCATCATCTTCATCATGACTTATGAATGAAAAGAGAAAGAAAACATAATAAATTTAATTTTATAATTCATGGAGGGTATTTTAGCCATTATAAAAAATAGTTAGATATGGGGTTTTGTTGATTACTATTTCATAACTCGATTTTGTCATCTTGTGAGCCCTCAAAACCAAATATTTAGAGCCCCTATAATAGGTTTCTTCTTTTAAGTAGATTCTTTAAATTCTTCAACTCTAAAATATTAGTATCTTCAGGGTAGGCTGTCTGATGGACTGGAAATAGCTGTGAAAAGACTTACGAATGAGGTTTTACTATTAGCTGAACTTGAACACAAGAATATTCTTTTAAGTAGAAAAACTAATCGAATTACTCCCTCCGTCCTAAATTAAGAGTGCGCTTTGACTAAGTCAAGATATTAAGGAAATCCTATAATTGTCATGACTAGCCCTTGACTAGCCTATTTAATGTTATACTCCCTCCGTCCCACTATTAGATGACCTAGTTGAAGTTTGCACAATTCTTAAGGTAATAAATAAAATGAGTGTTTTTAAGTATTTTTTTACAACTATACCCTTATGGATAATAATTTGTAAATTTTAGAAATCATTTATCTCTCAAACTATACCGTAGATTTTCGTAAATTTTGTACCGTTGAAAATGATTTTAAAACAGCTACGTAACGAGTATAAACATGAATATCAAATTATACATATTTCTTATGATACCGATAATCAATCAAAAGGGTAGTTTTAGAGATATCTCCTTGATTAGTGAAATAGGTCAACTAATGATGGGACAATATGTTAGACCAAGTAGGTCATCTAATGGTGGGACGGAGGGAATATTATTACCAAAACTAAATTATTAGTGTTAAAATAAGTAGAAGTTTATTAGGAATTTTATAACTATTCATAAATGTTTTTATTTAAAAAAGGAATGACAATTAATACAAAGATATTGAGTAAGTTTTTTTCCATAAATATGGTGATATTATTTAAGATTTGGATATTAAAAATGATTTTATGATTATAAAAATAAAGGGTATATTTGATAGTTTAAGGGAAAATTATGTCTATAAACAGAGCGGACAGATAAAAATGGACATACCAAAATAGAAATTAGGACAGATAAAAACGGACAGAGCTATGGAGTACCTCATAACTTCGGAGCTTTTTCATAACTTTTATATTTTGTATTTTTGTTGATCCTCTTCCTCTTGGGTAAGGGGAAATTATTCCTAGCATTTTTAGGGGCGACCCCGAAAGAATTAGGGGCGACACTAAAAGACAACAAAGGTCACCCAAACGTAAATCTAAGCTACCCCTTATCTTCGATTTTTCGAAATGGCCAATATGCCCTTATATAATCGGTAGTCAACACCATAATCGGTAGGTAAACATTCAATCGGTAGGTTAAATTGATATTTTACCTACTGATTATTGTGTAGATACTTCGGCTAATAATCCCTTTTATAATCGGTAGCTTATCCAACTTGTAAGACTACCGATTATAAGGAGCCCCATATTCAACCTTGGCCAAATTCCATAGGTTTTGAGGGGTGCGAGAGCCAACTATAACCACTTGGCTTGAGTGTGGATGTAGCCATAATCAAGCCTAATAGGTTACATAAACTACCGATTATAAGTTGCCCCAAAATGAGTTTTTCTAAAATCCTTCACGTAATGAATTTTGAAATCTACCATAATCGGTAGGGTATATAATTATATAACCCACCGATTATAACGAGCCCCGGATCCAACCTTTGCCATATTTCATAGGTTTTGAGTGTACACAGCCAGCCATAACCACTTGGTTCGTGTTTTGGATGCAGCCATAATCGGGAGTTAAATATATTACCAAACCATCCGATTATGGGTTGCCCCAAAATGAGTTTTTTCTAAAATCCTTCATGTAAGGGAATTTGAAATATACATAGTCTATCCAACTTAAGAACCTACCGATTGTAAGGAGCCCCACATCGAACCCTTGCCAAATTCCATAGGTTTAGAGTGCATAGAGCCATGCATAACCATGTGGTTCGTGTGATTTGGATGTAGCCATAATCGTAAGCCAAATAGGTTCCACACCCTACCGATTATAGGTTGCCCCAAAATGAGTTTTTTCTAAAATCCTTCGGGTGATGAATTTTGAAATCGCCATAATCGGTAGTGTATCCAACTTAACAACCTACCGATTATAAGTAGCCCGGATCGAACCCTTGCCAAATTCCATAGGTTTTGAGTGCACAGAGCCGGGCATGACCATGTGGTTCGTGATTTGGATGCAGACCATAATCGGAAGTATAATAGGTTACCAAACCTACCGATTATTAGTTGCCCCAAAATGAGTTTTTTCAAAAATCATTTTTTTGAAAATTTTGAAAGCTACCGTAATCGGAGATATACTAACTTACATACCTACCGATTATTGGTTTTCCAAGATATCAACTACGTCAAATTAGCCATTGCAGTTAAAACCAACTTTAAGAAATAGCCGTTGTAGTTTTTGGGAAAAAGAAAAAGAGTCGTTGGACCCTAAACCTATATAAAGAAACTCATATCTATCAACCCAATTGCACCAAACTCTTTCCTCTCTTGAGTTCTAATTTTGAAAACCAAAAACATGGATATTGCTTTTGCCGAAGAAGAAGATTGTGCTATTTATAGAGCGTGGGTTGTGGTAATCGCTCATGATCGTGTTCACAAGCTCCACAAACGGAATCCCAAGAGCAGGTTATGGAACCGTATTCTAATGGTATTTGAGGCGTTAGATGGTAATCGAATTCGAAGATCGTCCAATGACATTAAGATGAGAAAGGATGCGGTCGACAAGGAGATTGACAAACTTGAAGATGAAGAACAATTTGTTAGGGACGCTTTTTCTTGGTGGACGTATGAAAAACGAGTAAGTATCTTTATAACTCCGACTCACATTAACATAAGTTAGTACTAACTTGTTACTCATTCGTAATTTAGAGAAATCTTGCCGATCGTCGGTATATGGACCTCTACGGAAACGATTTGAACATGAAGGATGTTACAAGATCAAGAGGGACAATTTCTGTGGTGTTTGGACGTTATGATCTTTTTTAATACTTTTATGGTCAATTAGGAATATGGATTTATGTGCTTTTGACGAAATTGTAAGGTTAAGGTCGTTTGAACTTTATGTAATGGATGTAATCGGAGGGTTATTAATACAAAAACTTTTCGATTATACATAAACGAAAGCTTATTTTGTTAAACAAATTACCGATTAACTTATTCGGTTATATTATGTGTCAACTTTCGTTCTGATTATGGTGTTATTTGGTTCCAGGAAATATTGGTTATTTCACACAAAATAATCAAACACCAACAAAAACTAAACCTACCGATTAACTATATTCGGACGTCAAGGTGAAAAGTTACCTTTCGATTACGGTGTTGTTTGGTTACAGAAACCATAGTTGTTTTTTGGTAGAATAATCGGAAATTAGCAAAACCACAAACCTACGATTAAAAATATTCGGTGGTCAAGGTGCTCAATTAATTTCCGATTATGGTGTTGTTTGGTTACAGAGAACAAAGTTTTTTTTACATATAACAGTCGGAAGGAACATAACAAATTAACCTACCGATTATTATTATTCGGAAGTGAAGGTGCACATTTTCCTTCCGATTGTGGTGTTGTTTGGATACAGAAGACAAGTTTTCTTTACACATGATAATCGGAGAGAAAAGTATATTAGCAATCCTCCGATTCTGAGCAAATATTTTGCAAAATCCCCAGAATCGGTAGGTTAATAACGTATAACCCTACCGATTCTGACTAAAAAATGGAACATCCCCAGAATCGGTAGGTTAATATATAAACTTATCTTCCGATTGTGTTTCAAAATTCAACACTTTAAATGCATAAAATGTGTAAAATAACTATTCTTAATCCATAAACATAACGTAACAACTAATATTCCGACACAAACTTAGAAAATGACATAATCCGACATAATCCAACATAAACAAAGTTATCCATAAAGTTAACGAAAAACATCGAGAGTTTACAACATCGAAAGTTTACTTGTTCCTTTTTGCTTTGATTTTGCGACCTTTACCGACTCTACGACTTGGACAAACATCATCATGGGTTTCATCAACTTGAGTGCTTGATGAAGCCCGAGTTCTTTTGTTCACCTTGGTTGTAGGTTTCTTTTGCAATTTTTCCCGAACCGAGATGCATACTCCTCATTGTCAACGTTATCAATCAACTGTTGGTGCTTTTTATCTTCTCAATTGAAACAGAGCTCTCCGGACTTTATACAATCGGTGCACCATTTCGACAAACGCTTGAACTTTGTTCATCTGTTTTAAAACATATCATACCATCAAACGGTTATTACTCTATTTTGACCCATAATATTAAACTAAATTAACAAAACAATACGTACCAATCTATCAAAACCCTTGAGGCTTCTCTTTGAGGATACTCTTGTACGAAGTTGGCTTTGCTTTAAGATCACGGATTACACGAATATGAGAAACATTGCGGTACCAATCCATATAGTTGAGAGCATTTTCAAAACCTTGGTTGGCTGCCCTTCCTTGGTTGATCAAGTAATGCGCCCTTCTATCCCAGTGGAATTTACAGGATGGTGAACCCTTGTGAAGCATCGTGATAAAATCTTTATCAGACTCGCAGTGCTCCAGATCCAAAGTGAAATTTCCATGGATTTCCTCCTTTGGTATACCTTGTACAAAACCGTGTTGTCGCATCACCCTTGAGGCATTGTACATCACATATCCCGTGGGGTGCCACAACGGTCCAAAATAAAGTGCCAAATTGGACCGACCCGCGATATGTCCAAAGAGCTCGGTATTCCTTGTATGGATCAAAGCATACGTCTTGGGCATTAAGTGAGTCCAAAATCTCCCTCAAACGAATCGGTGATGCTCCTTCGTCCTAGAGTGGTTGTCATCGAAGACGTACTTTCTTCCTATAGGGTCACCTTTCTCCCACGCCGGGTTTTCAATGGCCAATCCCAAGATAGGGAAGTGGTCGTAGATCCAAGTCTATAATGTCATTTTTGCAAGTATTAGGAAATTGATTCTTCAATAGTATAAAAAATAAAAATAAAAAAACAACCAAGTATGTGGAGTTAATAAACAATACCTGTAGCAGACTCACGTTCCCGGCCACTTGGCTAATTCCAAGCCTCGACGCTTTTCTCAACTCTTCCACCAACCACGCAAGGCATGCCGTGCCCCAAGAGTACTCATGCACTTTATCGAGAGGATCCAGAAGTTGTAAAAGGTTGGCGTCGACCCGATTGCCACTGGTATTGGGGAAAATGACACATCCCAATACACATAGGAGATATGCGGTGGCCGCGTGGTTGACTTGCTCGTCAGTTAAAGTTCTTTTCTCTTCTTTATCCTTGGTGCCCTTGAACATATCCATCAGAGTACCCATGTTGAACTGTCTAGTTCTATACTTCATGCATCTTTTGAACTCAGTTGTTGATGTTTCTTCATCCCAACCCAAACACTTCTTAGTCAGATCATAAAGATTCCTCCATTCCAACTGCTTAGTGAACTCGACCCTAACACCCTTGCCATGGACGGGAAGTTTAAGAATATGCTCAACATCATCTGGGGTTATCGTCATCTCCCCAAACGTCATATGGAAGGTGTCGGTCTCAGGATAAAGTCTCTCCACAAACGCCAATATATCCACCCGGTCATGTTCCAACATTGAGTTCTCCGCAGCCTTGGCCAACCCTGAATTCGCAATAATGGTCTTGAACCTTTCACATTCATCCTCCAAAGGCCAATCTAGCATTTTTATTGGTGCGGCGGTCGCTTTGAATAAACGAACCGCATCAGAATGATACTATTAAACACATGACAAGTTAAAAAATAAAATTAGAATAACCTAAAACTACAACCCTTAAAAGTATTACGGAGAAAAACATAATAAGTTAATAAAATGGATACGATCATTACCTCAGTTTCATATATTTCTCTGGCCTAGGATTCTTTGTATCCAAATAACAATTGTCCTCCATCCTCCGGCAGCCCCAAGGATTACACCTTCGGAATATCCTTCACCTTGATTCATCTCGGACAAGGTGTTTCGCTTTCTTTCGAGGAGGATTTTTATTTTCGGCTTGTCCTACTTCTTCTTGGTGCTTCTAGTTCAATTTTGGTTGTGATGGTGGAGCACTTGGTTGAACACCTTCTTGGATTGGTTGTGATTGAGAGGCACTTGGTTGAACACCTTCTTGGATTGGTTGTGATTGAGAGGCACTTGGTTGAACACCTGATTGAACCGGTTCTGATTGAGGGGCACTAGGTTGAACAGCTTCTTGGATTGCTTGTTGAGTTCCAACTTGAGCACTTGAAGCGGCGTTAGCAGTCCTTGCTCTCCTTGCACTAGCTGTCAGGTTCTGACGCCTATCCTTCCTTGCACTAGCCGAGACAATTGCATCTTGGATGTTTTTACCTCGCCTATCCCTAAACAACAAAAAAAGTACAACAGGTTATGAAACTAGATATTCGGTTGGTTGATTTAACAAATTGCCTCCGATTACTCTCAATCGTAAGTATCAGTTCACCTAAACCTACCGAATACGTATAATCGGAAACAAAATAAAATTTTGGTGTTCGAATATGTTTATCTACACACAATAATCGGAAGATAAAGTTCAACATAACCCTCCGAATACAAATAGTCGAAAGGCATAAAAAAGTCCACCTACCGAATGCCACACAATCGGAAGCCTCATAAAACTAATGTCTACCGAATATGCGTCACTTTGTGTCCAGAAACTAATCAAGTTGGTAGCCTAAACAATCGGAAAGAAATTACAGAATATATCGCCCGATTATTGCGTCTCTAATACTTGTTCTTCCCTAGTATATTCGGAAGGAAAAATCACAATTAGCTTCCAATTATGATCGATTTAGGCCTCAGTAATGAAAAACGTTATATAATCGGTAGGATACCTAAATTTTTACCACCCGAATATGACAAATTTTCTCGTGAAATGAAGAGTTCGACCACAATCGGAAGTTTATAACAATACCTAACCTACCGATTCTGGGTAATAACCGAAAACCCTAAAATAAATAAACATGGATTCGTCCAATTGAAGCAATATAAACCAAATTAATGGTAGAATCTTACCTAATCGGCGCCATTTGAAGTTGCCTGAGAGTTTGGCTATCAGTATCACCTACTTCATCATCTTCGTGTTCTTCGGGTTCGTGAGTTAAAACCTCTTTATTACGGGCATGCAATCCAATATTCGGATCCTCACTGCGCACTACGTTTTTGGTTCGAGCTTTATTACGTTCCGTTTCTTTCATCTTTATAGAGAATAATCGACGATGATTCGATTCGACGATGAACGATGTATAGCGAGGAGAGGGGGAGAGTTTTCCTCTCTGCAATCGGAAGGAAAGAGGAGTTGAAGTTGAAGTTGAAAAGAAAATTAAATGAATTTGAATTTAGGTCGAATTTGGTTTTATCTGTCAAAAGGTTATTAATCGGTAGGTAATACCACCTAATTATCTACCGATTGTTGAGTAGCCCAAAATCGGTAGAAATGGTTACTTATAACCTACCGATTATTGGAAGCCCCAGATCGACCCTTGCCAAATTCCATAGGTTTTGAGTGAACAGAGCCAGGCATAACCATGTGGTTCGTGCTTTGGATGTAGCCATAATCGTGAGCCAAATAGGTTACCCAACCTCCCGATTATAGGTTGCCCCAAAATGAGTTTTTTCGAAAATCCTTAATTGCAGGGAAATTTGAAATCTACCATAATCGGTAGGCATTGTTACTTTTACCATCCGATTATGGGAATCCCTAAATCGGTAGCTTAGACATTTTTTTATTCGTCCGATTATATAGGAGCCCCAAATTTCACCAATGCAAAATTCAAAAGATTTCTTATTTCTATACTTTAACAATCGGTAGTCTCGTGAGGTTATTTCCCTTCCGATTGTTATAGAAGCCGATACGAGTTTGGCACAAAATCGATAATAATCGGTAGTATAACATAGTTACTAAGCTTCCGATTTCGTTATAATAATCGGGAACAAAATAGCTTCCGATTGTGTAAGGGCATTAACGTATTCTCCGCGTTTTTGGACATCCCTTAACGGTGTATATGGGTTGGGAATAAAAAAGTCTCCCCTAATTCTTTTGGGGTCGCCCCTAAAAGTGCGAGGAAATTATTTTCTATATATACGTTTATCTTTTGTTTTTAGTCGGCGGTGTATTTGGGTTTTTCTCTATTGTGTTTTTTCGGCCGAGTAACACAAGGAATCGTTAATTGTTTCCCAACATGGTGTGTAGCCAATTCTTAGGGTTAACCGGGGCCTTGCGTATGAGATTAAGTTAGTGTTATGATTGGAAATTCAGTTAAATTAGGAAATTGATGACTAAATTAAGAAATATGGTCCGATTAGGAAATCGTTTATATGAGAAAATCAATAATTAAGAAAGAAGGCTATTATTGGGGCATCACACTCTATTAGAGGGGCTTCACTTGGATATTTGGTGACCAAAAATTTGGTTAAGGGATACCTTTGATCAATAGCAATTTTTCCAAATTACCCTCAATTAAAATTAAAACAAAAACAGAATAAATACCTAATCTAATCTTCACACTTTCAACCTCTTTTGACTCCTGCTCTTCTTCTTCTTCTCTTTCTCTTCTTCTTCTTCACAGTAAATTTTCACATCAATTCATTTCATAGTTTTCGATTAATCGGCAATCCGAAAAATTGAACCTCGTAGGATTGAAATCTGTATGTTTTATGAGGAAGAAACAAATTGATTGCAGTGATGGTAATCAAAATCTCAATCAAAACCAACAAATTAGGGTTTCTGTTTTGGTTTTGAAGGTGTTACGCCTAGGTTCGCCAAGCGTAAGTCTAGTGTTCTAAGAACTTACGCCTAGGCTTAGAGGAATTCAAACCGTAAATTGATTTTGCATGTAGGTTTACGTCCAGTTAGCGAGACAATTTTTCCAATCGTATCTACTTACGCTTGGTTTTTCAGTAGACAAAACCCAGGCGTAAAAGTTTCTGGATGTTTTGAAGAAATTTCAATTTAGGTTTACGCCTAGGTTCCGGCACCAAAGTTTCCGGGCGTATTTCTTGTACGCCTAGGTTGGAGTTCTTGGATTTTTCCAGACGTATAGTTTTACGCCTAGGTTGGATGATTGAACTTTCCAAGCGTATTGTTTTACGTCGGGTTCGATTCTATTTTCCTATTTTTAACCGATTACGGTTTGGAGTTCATCCAAACCTAACAGTAAATAGGGATTACGGTTGGTTTTAGAGACTTAAACCCAACCGTAATAAAGATATGATAAGTTGAAAAATCGAAATTTTTTACGTATTTTTGCTAATTTTGAGCGAAATTGAGCTCATGGGAGATAGTTTAGAGGCATACATGTTGATTTTCAACCATTGGTTCTTCACTTTGTCGATTTATTTCTTCAATTAGTTGAGATTCATCATCACTTTGTGTTAAACCCTCTCTACCATCTACCAAATCATCCATCTACCCTAAAACTTGTTTTCTCTATCGTACAAAGATTCACCCACCTCGAATTGGTCACTTGTTTCATTCATCTTGGTTGAGTGATCAAAATCTAGGGTTTCAAAGAAATCTCCAAATTTTTTTTTCTTCTCTCTAGTTTTTCTTCCCACAAAAACTTTGTCCCAGAATTCACCAAGTATATAACAAAATTCATTAATTTGATTATTATATAATTAAATTAAATTATAATTAACTAAATAAGGGTTGTTTGGTCACTACAAAATTATTTGAGATAAGGGGTTTTTGAAATTACTTATGGGTGACCCGTTTTTGTCCTATTAGGTGACGCCCCTCTAATGGAATGTGTCGCCCCAATAATAGCCTTCTTAAATTAACATAATTATTTAATCGTTCCCACCCCAAAATCCACAAAAGCTTCCTTGAGCCCTTGTAATCGCTAGCGAAAAATAAAAAAGCCCAGGTACTAAATTCGATTAGCCCATAGTAACTCGACGAAAATAAAAGGGAAACTAAATGTAATTTCGAAGAAGATCCAAAGGCGTATGATATTCAAATAGCTGTGCTTATCGGAGTATACTAAATTTTGTGCCCATGCTACGCACCGGACGGACAAAAAAACCATCTATTTTTGATTTGGTGTGGATCAGCTTCGCCTCGCCCCGTCGCCTAAGATTTTTATTTGGTATGAATCAGCTTCGCCTCGCCCCGTATTCATCCAAAAACCATCAACAGCAATCTCTGTTTGATATCACATCCATGCTTAGCAAATCAGTCAAGAAAAAAAAAAAATGATCAACTTCCCATATATATACTTGTAATGATGAAAATAAAAATTCATTCATTTTGTGGTAATGCTGGACGAACAGATAGGAAAATGACTCCTCAAATTTTTTTCCTTTATTAAAATCGATATGCTGCTACTCGCCGTTCGTACATGGCCACGTGAATTCATAAACCATTCGATCATGGTGATGTAACGGATCGCTAACCTGAAATTGTGGTACTTATCTCTAGAAATTCGCCCATTCAAATTAGTAACACGTGAACGATGCTATTGCCTATTGATGTGATTTTACATGCCTGTAGTAAGACAAAAGTGGACTGGTTTGCACTGCATGCCTGCTAATCGGGGTGTCTATAATCCAAGAACGTGGCTACTTATGGCTACGTTTATATTTAAGGGGACCATTCTCCAAGTCGACGGTGTTACTTAAGGTCCAGTTAAGTATTTGGTGTAAACCCGGTGTAGTTTTTTAATTAGGTGTAAATCAACACATAAGTCTTGTACCCATGTTTCTACTAACGGTTGCCAACGGTTTTAGTATTAGGACATTAAAATCAGGGGGCTTGGACCAATAATGTTCTCTACTAAGGGGTGCTTTTTAAAAAACAATTCTTGGACCAATAAGTTACGACACTTGTCTTCTCCAGAATTGTTGTAGTCGAAAGCTTTTATCTAATTTAATTTGAGGTGGGTGTCACACTCACCGTGTAACGTGGGAGCTCATATGACTTAGTCTTTTAAAGGAGGAGAGATTATCAAGTCCATAACTACTGCACTGGAGTACACATAAATTACTGCACTTGAGTATAATAAGGAATTCCATTTCTATTTATCTTTTCTGAAGGTGTATTGTATTTTAAGAATTCAATACGTGTATCTATTCGATGATCATTTTCATTTTTTTCTGATCTTTTCATTTTTTTTTTTCGTATGAGATGTAACTGGCGTTCTCTCGATCTACCACAGGTAACATATGTTTTTCATATTATTTTGGTAAGAAAGTTTGTGTTTCGTCTAATTCATCTCATTATATATTACTCCCTCCATCCCTAATATATAGGTGGAGAATATGAAATCTCTTAGAATAAAAAAATGCATGATTTTTAAAAATTTTCATGTTTTTTCTTGTCTATACCCCTTATCTTGTTTTGTTCTCAATAAAAATTCCCATACAACATAAAAAAGGATATATATGTCAAAAAGTATCATGGAATTAAAATTTCGCTCATCTAGTGGGACTAAAAAATTCAATATGCCGCCTATATAATAGGACGGAGGGAGTAACATATTATTTGTACTTTTTTTAAGCACGTTAACCTTATTTCTGTATATGGGATATACTTTTAGACTAATAGTTGTTGTTAATCAAATAGCGTGCTATGAGGTAACCAAATTTTTTTGAAAAGAAAAATATCAAAGAGGTCTGCTATAGGAAGAAAATAAAAATCCTCCATCCCGATACTAACGAGTTTCGAACCCAGATCACTGGTATCATCTCTCAGAGACTTTGCCAAACTTTTGAATAAATCTGATTCAAACGGTTGTGCTTCAACAACAAAAAACGAGATGTCACTCGGCATGTTCACTTCATGTATCCTAGCCTTTCAAATGAATGATATTAAGCGTTTACGAAAAAAAATAATAGCCACACGAACATAAATTCCTGGTTCCGTCGCTGATTTAGTGGTCGCCTTAATAACCAAATATATAAAGTCATATGTGGTTTCCGTGTCTCACTAAAACACAGGGATGGAAAGCGCTTTCGATCTTCATAGTTTATGAACCCGTCGATAAATATGGACAGATCAGCTACGCCCAAACCATAGTGAAGGGGGATGGTAGAAATTTAGGGTAAGCCTAACCGTATCTGGAAACCCAACGATCCAACGGATGTCCATATACTTTTATATAAAACATATAAAACATTAATCCACGGTTTGCAAAGTTAATTTTCATTCCTTAAATCATAAATGTTTTAGTTCATGAGTATGAGAATCATACATAATCGATTTTAGAACTTAACCACTGTGTTCGCAAACCAGGTGCGTGAACAACAACTCCGGACCTTGGCTATTCAAGCCATTTTCAAACCTGGTTCGCAAAAATCCGTCATGGTCCCAACTCTGTTAGAGCACTGCTCGGTCGAACTCGCAAGCGTTGCTATCTCAACCTTGTTTGTCAATGTTAGTGATCAAAACTATAAGTCTTGATTTCTAGTCTACTTATAATGATGTCTCGGACTAGGATAGATTGTGTAGTTGAGCATTAGACTTCACTGCGTTCATCAATTGAAGACGAAGAACTACTAAGGAGAGCTTGTGGAACTTCATCAACAAAAGGTATGTGGAGACTAAAACTCATCTATCACTTGGAAAGTCTATTTATACTCTATCTCCTACATTGAGACAAAAGTCGTATTACTATATAGTTGTCGATTATGCACATTTGAGATTTCGATCTGAGATTAACTCGCTTACATATTTCTCGAAATATGTGTTGGTAAGCTTTCGCTTATATATATATATATAACTGAGCGATCCTAGCCGTCGGATGACGAAATCGATGGCTGTAATTGTGAGGATACACAAGCAGCACTTCTATTTATATATAATATATATATATATATTGTCAAAACAAAATCAAAACTATAAAAAACCCATCAAATTTAATTTTTCACAAACCCATTATTTTTAGAGGGCTCATCTTTTTCTCTTCTTCGCTCTTCCTTGTCGTCGTCGATTCAAAGAAATTTCCACAAACCCATTACTTGTGATTCGTTTTTGTTTCAAAAAATGAGTAGTAATCATCAAAATGAGTTGAAAATGGAAGTTGTAGAGAGAAGTTCGGCTAAGAATTATGTGAAATTTTTTTTCGAACTAGCCGAACTCAGTTTTAACACTACACCAAAACATCCGATTTGGGACGGATATACGCGTTGCAAATGAATTTCACCAACGCTAATATCTGTTGGGAATATGGCGTAGCAAATTTTGGTGCAACGCCAAAATCCGTTGGTCAAATTAATTTGTGCAATGTATATAAACGTTGGTAAAATAGATTACCAACGTTTGTTTAGCAACGGATTCTTTAATTTGTGCAACGGTTACAATAATTTAGGCAACGTATTACTCTAATTTGAGCAACACTTATATACGTTGCAAACCAATTTCTGATTAAAAAAAAAAAATACGACGATAATTCGGTGAAAAATAGAATTAGACGATAATTTCGACGGAGTTCTCGCACCACGAAAATATATTCTACACATTCATTCATATACCATTGTAGATCAACTAAAAGACCCAATATATCACAATCCATCAAAGAAAAATCTTTGTTGCGTGCATATAAAAAGGTCCTAAGTGCGACACTTGTACACACAATCTTATACAATTAATGATAACTATAGCAAATTGAACAAAGGTTAAGATAGCCATCACCTTAAAAAAAATGTACACACAAAACATGTTTAAGACCACTTGCTAAGATACTCCAAGGTACCAACTTGAAATTACTCACTCGTGCTAGACGTAGTACTCGCCTTCCCTGTTCCATTCTCGGCTGTAGTAGATTCACTGGCACCAAAAATGACATCAACATGAGTACAACCAAGCGGGAATTTACATATCAACGTCATCGATTCTGAGATGATAGCTAAAATAAGGAAATGGTAAATTAGATATCACTCCAAAATATTTTAAGGAAAGCAAAGTACGAATGGTATAAAAGCGACGTATAATATTCAATCTAGTAATTTCACTCACATATTTTAGTAATCCAACCCAACAAACAATCACTAACACATTCATGCAACAATGGAAGGATGTACATATCTGTAAGCTCCAACAAAAAACACCTATCTTTGGTCAAATGATGATCCACAGTAATGGCGGGTAAAAATAGGGATGGAGATATACTAATGCAAGTGCAAATAGCTTTTAAGATGCAACAAATTTTAGCAATTGATAAGCATTTATCATCATCACTAAAATCTAGATGCACAATTTGCCGATGGATGAGATACGAAATGTTTCTTGAGTCGAGAAAGTGTAAGTAGCACAACTATTGGAATGTTGCAAACTTCAAGTGCAAACTGCTCAAGGAAACCACAAGGGGAGATTTGGTTAAATCGCAAACAATGAATTAGCTATGCATAAATGATGAAATCACCAACAAGTGAAAAAAATGATTACTTGACATAATGGAAAAATGTTTATAAAACACCTACAACATAAATCGAAAGCACTAACCAAGAATCAAATATTATTAAAAAAAAACTAAACCGGAATTTAAAAAAGATCAGAATAACTTGGATTTGATCATGAGAATCCCTGATGACAAGTATAAAGAAAGTGATAAGATAATTGTATCCTGTAGTAAGCTACCAGAACGAAATCATTTGGCTGTGGGCTGCCATTACTTGAGTCTAACAACAGCCCTTTCTAAAACCGGGGATTACATCTATGGGTTCAATCAATTCTTAAGCCAACCCAACTTTTGAATTGCAATTGCAACTTCCGAAATCCCATGGGATTTTGAAGTGTTACTGACCTATTTCACGCACCACAACCAACTCAAAATTCAAAATAATCTTTATAGTCCTTTATAAACTATAAAACATAATCCCGACGAACAAAGAAACAAAGATATAACATCGCATAATTGTCTTACCTTTCTTCTTGGGACATCCCAGTCGATGCAAATGAAGGAAGTTACATTCCACCCAGTAACTTGTTCAACTCAGTTGCTTTGCTCATACTTTTGACAAAAATCACAACTTGGTTGAAGTCCAATGCGTCAAGGAGGTCATTCAACTTCCGATTTTTCTCCAACTCTCTCAATTTAATGTAGTGTTGCGAGATATTTAATTAAGGATAAAGTTAAAACACTTTTCATACTAGTAGAATGTCACAATACAAGGCTCACCCGTATATATGCTACACATACCGAACAAGACCATGCAATGGCGGCTTGGCCTCATCATCCAAGTACTTGTAGTAACGTAATCTTTTGAAGAACGTGACCATACATCATATATTCATCTAATCGACTAGTTCCCAATCGGGGTCCTGTCCCTAGAACATCAAATCTTTACAAAGAAATGATGCAATAAGCATAATCTTTCAAAGTAAGGTCCTTATCTCTTTCCAATGCTAGTATCCTTCAAGGAGTTTCAACGATAATCTAAGGACATTCATATTTAAATAAATCCTTATGACTTATAATATGAACCCCACCATAAAAGACAACAACCTTGATGTTACTAAACTACTCAAACTCGTGACTCGATCTGCAAAAGGATGACAACAAAGTGAGTGCACATAATTCCACACACGTAAAAAAAAAAAAATCTAGTTAACAACAATGATGTGCATCAAAAATAGTCTAAGCATCGGGACAAACACAGTAAGCCAAATTTTTTAACAAATTGTAGTTTAACAACCTTAGCTAGTCTTTTGGTGCCTTCCTTAAATTTATCCTCCACCTATGAATTTAGAGAATGGAATGAAACTAAATGAGACTTAAAAGTATGCCAGCAAACTTGGATAACTATTACCCATTTTCTCAACATACATCTATATTTGAGGACTATGCTTACTTACAAATGAAAAACCAGTGATATACCTCATCAAATGCTTGAAGTCTTGCTTTCCAAAAACACGGATATATTCACGGCGTCTTGACTGGAAAAAAAGGTATCTGGAATTATCGACTTAAAACAACAACAAATGGATTTGCAAACGGACATCAAAATAAGTGACATACTCTAATCCGATCACCAAAATAATGGGTCCAGCCTTTTCACCAAAACTACCACAGAAACACCAAAAACATCCCATAATGCCAACAACTACTGAAGTACCCGGTTCACCATCAAACTACCACCACCAACAACCACAAGCAAAATATCACCAATCACTAACACCTGAATCAAGACCCATTGAGAAAACTAATGCCTTTTAGTAATGGAAATTACCTACTTGCAGCACCACCAATCGATTGTTCACTAAAAAATAAGAAGGAAACTAGCCAGGTGCAATTCCCCATCACAAAAACAAGCCTTAGAAACACGGTACTTAGGAAAATCATCTACACCAGCACCACCACACTTTGTATGATACGTTTATATGGCCGGAACACCACACTGGATGATACGATAATATCTTTGAGCACTAACCCATAGTAAATTTTCATAAACTAGTCAATTCAAATTAGATCAATGTCCTAATAATTGACTACTTTAAAAGGACTAAATATTCATGGAACACTTGTTAGACCTTAGGAATTAGGTTACAAAATTTAAGTCGAAATCAAAAATTAGGCCTTCTTAGTTTTGTTGTTTACCTCAATTGCTTTAATAGCATACTCAACCCGAAATAGTGATGTTTAATTCAAAATGACACCTACTACAATGAGAACCTTCACTTCTTGTCAATTTCGACAATGAAATGACTCGTAATAGCATATATAGTGAAGTACAACTAAAGGACCTATTGAATTCACTATAGAACCACTCACCGAATTAAGGAAAGCAACTTCACGATAAGCCACCATTTGTATTGTACAAGAGAACCAAACAAAGATCAACCACATATGTAGCTGCACCAAAGACTCGCAACAATTGGAAAGTAGACAGGTTACTAGTGAACCATCCAATCTAATAATGACAATATAAGGCAATCTAAGAACGAACAACAAACACTAAAAATTATAAAAAAACATATTAATCTCAATATTACTTGATTACAGAGCTCTAATAGGAAAGAAAACTACTTATTTCTATGAGGCCTTTGGTCAAACATGTATACTACACTATACTTAGTGATCTATATGCTCAATAAAATGCCCTATATTCAAAACAAGGTGACTTAAAGATAACAAACTAAACCAGATTAACCCATTCTCATCATCACCAGGAAAAAATAAATAAAGATCCATCTTTAATAACTATCACCATCTTTAAGAAGTAAAGGATTTGATTTCAAAATTTCAAAGTGCGAAATCTAGCTAGATCTCAAAGTTCTCTGTTTGGAAAAGATAAGAGGGTTTTCTAGAAGAGTTAAGAATTGTCATCATAAATTTTTTATAAACAGGAGCCATAAGTCGCTCAATAAGATGGAATAATGTATAGTAGAGTTTCAAATGAGGAATCACCCGCATATCCCAATCACCCCACTCCATATACCCTGTAAGTTAATTTTTGAATGCCATACTCGACCACCCGAGATGGAAAACCCAACCGAGGCGGCTCAAGCTGAAACTCCAATGATATAATAATACCCAATGTTAATGTAAGCTACCGAGGATTGCCATCCTGAGCCAACAACTACCTCGATAAATTGACACACAACATTAACTAGTATTAGAAACTATATGTGGAATTCATTCGTAGTAGAAGATGCGAAGCTATGAGTTATGTGTACCCGAGATAATAGGTTGAATCTTTGTTAAGGAGAATGGTGAAGGCCGGGAGGACTGCAAGGTCATCAACTTCTTTGAGGACGTCATTGCTCGTGGTGAAAATGGTTGCCATTCTCATGAAAATCATTAATAATGAACAAAAAAAATATCGCTATTATCAAAGATGTTATTCTTTGAAACTTGAGAAGAAAATTTGGCGACTTTTCCATTCCCTACTCAAAGCTCATTTGCAACCCTTACTCTGATGGATAAACAACGTAACACACAAAATTAGAACCATTTAAGGCATTAGAAATTATCCTTTGCTACCATGTAGCTAATTCATTTGATTCAAAATGGTCAATTACCCAGTTGCAGTGAAGAAAGCAAGTGGAATCATCATCTCCCATCTCCTTATGCTCATATCGCATATCATCAAATATCATATTAATTTAAAAATCAAAATCGATACCGGTGGGTAAATCAACTTCAAGTTGAAGCTCGAGCACTCTTAAAATTTTAAATTTATATGCAAACCGACATTGATATCATTTTCCAGTTCTATTTAGAAGCCAAGCATAAGAAGAGTACACTTTGGTAGGTAAATCGACTTCAAGTTGAAGCTCGAGCACTCTTAAGATTTTACATTTATATGCAACTGACATTAATATCATTTTCCAGGTCCTAATTAGAAGCCAAGCATAAGAAGAATACACACCAGACAGTAAGAGGTGAGACTACAACCTCAACGTTGTCCAAGTTCCCAATCATCAAAACCAGTATTTTGTAGTACCGATTCTCCAAACTGTACATTTCCCATTATCCATCCACCAGTTCAACCAGTTGAGGGGTCTTCTTTTGGTTGAGGTCTGCATAATGATTGGATCTCGAACTTTTCAATAATTCTTTGCATAACACGACAAACGGAACAAATTGTCTGTATCTACAAAAACAAAATCAATAAACCACCCTTAGTTCATAATAACCCAAACTTAAAGATCAAAGTAAGTTCATGCAAGATCGTCCTAAACCAATCACTTACAGGAACCTTCCTTTGTGTGACTACACATACCGAATCCTTTCCTCGACTCCAATCGAAGTAATCCTTGAATATTTACGCCTTGAGCGTACACTCTATCATTAACAACAAAACATCCATCATCCAACTTTGGTTATATCAACAAACCCTAACTTTATGAATTTTCCTCAAATTTCATCACAAACCACCTAAAAATAAAATCAATGACTAATTGATAGAATCTTGTAAAAAACAAACCCATTACACAAAATTAGACACATATTGCAATCTTATACTTATAATGAACCATGTGCTTAAGCAAAACATACTGAAACTGAATAAATCAAAGCAAAACAACATCAATAAGCCCGTAAACGAGCAAATTTCAAGTGAAACAATATGATTTTTGAATACCAAACTTTCATTAAATCCTGATGAAAAAGATAACCAAATTGAAATAATGAGAAAACAAGAGAATAAACAGATGAATAACATCCAGAAATCACCAAACAACTTTTCAATCAACCAAAATCAAAAAAATAAAATAAAAAAATTATGGTTTATACCTTCATCTGAAAATTAGGGTTTGTAGTTGATAGATCGAACTTTCTGATTTAGGGGTTTCGATTAGGATACATATCTTAAAAATAAATTGGTTTTTATTTGAGGTTTAAAAACGAATTCCGGGGTTTCTTCTCAGGTTGAATATAGGGTTTGAGGGCTTTCGGCTAATTCGAATCTTCAATTGAACTTGCTATTGATGTTCATCCGAAATCTCAATCTAAAATGTCATGCGAGAGAGTTGATGGGAGAATGGAATTTGTCTGAGTAAGAGAGTTGAGAGGAAAAAAAAAAGCTGAGAGGAAGAATAGAGTCTGAAGAAGAAAGAGAGATCGATCTAGATAAGAGAAAAAAAAAAAGATAAATACAAATATTAGAAACTCCTGAAAATAATACAATTTATAATAGCCGTAGGATCGCATCCTATATAAATGGTGCAAAAATTACTCAAAATTATTATGAGTTAATTTATAAATGATGCAACGGATATTTTATTTTGCAACGTATATTCTCGTTGCTCAGGATGCAACGTTAATATGCGTTGCACATCCTAAAATTGTGGCGTTGCAAAAACTAGGATATGGTGTAGTGTAAGGGAGTTTTTTCTTTCAGAGAAAAGTTCGGTTACGTTGCAAAAAAATTTCCTGCCGAACTTTTAGTTCGGTTACGCTGCAATTTTTTTTTCGGCTAGAAGTTCGGTTACGCCGCAATTTTTTTCCTAGCCGAACTTATGTTGTTTAAATTAAGAAATGTCATCATTGTGTGTGTCTTATGTTGTTTGAGCATTATGAAATTTATAAAGCATCTTGTTGTCGTGCCTATAGTTAAGTTGGTAAAGCATTCATATCAACACAAGATGCACCTGAGCGCATATTGTATATTGTGATAATAAATATGTTTTTGGTCTGGTTGCACCGAGAGTGCATAATATATATATATATATATATATATATATATATATATATATATTAATTCTTTGGTGTTCCTCTTTTTCTTTTTGTTGAATACTTGTTTTTGGTTGATGTTTTGATGGTGTTTGTGATGAAAATGGTGTAGACTTATTGCTCGAGATCATGAGCTAGTGATTTTGGTTGTGATAATATATTATTGGTTGATCTAGGATAAACCTAGATTTGTACGCGGAGTACACAAGATGCATCTGGGTGCATGTTGTATATTCTTATAGGAAATCTATTTTGTCAAGCTGCACTTGGGTGCATAATGAATATTCTTGTAGGGAATAGGATTTGGCCAGGTGCACATGGGTGCACAATGCATATTTTTGTATGAAATAAATTTTGGCCAAGTTGCACTTAGATGCAGAATGCATATTCTTATAGAAAAAAATTTTTGGTCAGGTTGCACCTGGATGCATAAT
Source organism: Papaver armeniacum (assembly GCA_023531295.1). Taxonomy (NCBI): domain Eukaryota; kingdom Viridiplantae; phylum Streptophyta; class Magnoliopsida; order Ranunculales; family Papaveraceae; genus Papaver; species Papaver armeniacum. Next base: position 377,801 of record JAJJWW010000514.1, read on the forward strand.
GCATATTTTTGTATGAAATAACTTTTGGCCAAGTTGCACCTGAGTGCATAATGCATATTTCATATGAAACAATTTTTTTGCCAAGTTGCACCTGGGTGCATAATGTATACTCGACCTGATTAAATTTTTTTTTTTTTTTCGAATTTCATATGAACAATGGATCTTATTTTGTAGAGATTTTCGAGCCCTTTCCAAAAATATAAAATTTATTAAAATCCGACTTATATTTCGGAAGTTAAGACATTTCTCGCAATGAGAGGAAATAAATAAGAGAGAGAAATGATAAGAAAAAGAATAAGGTTTAAAGCAAAGGGTATATATAACTAATATTTCCTATGCCTTTTTCACCCAGACCTATATTTTTTACAAGTCCATTACTCCCATAGTTTATGGTTGGTCATATAACCCATTTTCCGCAATCCAATCTAGGTCTCGTATATATCCACCGTTGTTTCAAACTTGGATAGGCTGCACGTGCAGGTAACCGCCTCATGGATATTTAGGCTGTCCACGTGGCACAACTGAGACGTGCACTCACCGAAATCCGTCTGTCGATTGTTTGTTTTATAGTATGTCTTTCGTTTTTTGGGTCCAAACCAAACGCGTGTACTCATCAATAACAGCTACTTTGTTACTTCTTCTTTTTCTTCTTCTTCTCACTTGCGTGATCATGTTGCACTAGTTTTGAAATATCTTCTTCTTCTTATAAGTAGTGGTACCAGTTCATGAACAAGATATACAGAAACCAATTCTGCAACCATTTATATATCTTTACTTCACCATTCTTATATTGTCCACAGTTTAAACACTATCCACACAACAGAGAGAGAGGTTGTTGATCACCATGGAAATGACTAGTTTTCTTGGAACCACATCATCAAACTCATTCACGAAACCAATCATAAACAGCAACTTCTCCGTTTCATTACCAGTAAACACATCTCGACGCGCACTCGCCTTAACATGTAAGTTATCTGCAACATTTTAGTTTCAATATTCTGCTCCTTCATAGCTTTGCTTGTAATCTATAGGTTTTTCTTTTCAGTATGAAAGCTTGTACATTATGTGGTTCATCATACACTTCATATTTGGGTCATGGTCGAATCAAGATGACTTGGAAAGACCATTGTAATCAAAATTACTCATTAGCTTCTTTTGTGTGTTTGTTAATCAGCAGGTTGCAATCCCAAACCTTCTTCACAAGATGAGAACAACAACAGCATGCCAGCAGTTCATGCTGATTGGAGGTCTTTTAGAGCCAAGCTGGTCACTCGCGAACGATCATCAAAACCACACGGAACATCAAATCATAAACCCGTTGAAGAACCTCAGGCAAATGCAACAAATGAAAACTCATGGGCGCACATTCTCCAGGAACCCGAACAGGGTTGTTTGCTTATAGCCACTGAAAAACTCGATGGGAGCAACATTTTCAAAGCAACGGTGATCTTAATCCTGTCGATCGATTCAAATTTCTCCACGGGGATTATACTCAATAAACCATCATCAATGACAATGTCAACCGTTATAGATGCAATGGATGGACCGTTATACTTCGGTGGACCATTAGATGAAAATCTGGTTTTGGCAAGTCTCAGGAAGAATAGTGATGATTATCGTATACTAGCCAGTAGTGGGTTTTTTGAGGAAGTGATTCAAGGCTTGTATTATGGGACCAAGCAAGAAAGTTTGTGTTGTGTAGACGAAATGGTTAAGAGAAGTGAGATTCGAGTTGAAGATTTTAGAGTTTTTGAAGGGTATTGTAAGTGGACTAATAAAATACTAAGAGATGAGATTAGAACCGGACACTGGAAAGTTTTAGCTTGTAGCCCGAACATGTTTAGTCCACTTAATTCTGCAGAATCTAAACACAGCTATGGAAACACTTAATTCTAGAGCCAAGTTAATTTTGTAGAGATGAATTCTCATAGTCGCATTACATGATTGTACCCAACTTACATCCGAGTGGGGGATTTTTCTTTCATTTTTTGTCTAGTTTATCTAGCTACCTGGACTTGTATGTAGCATGCCACTTCTTGTTAATCTTAAGATGCAATGCATAATGCATGCACACCTGAAGTCAGGGGATTTTGTATTTGCAAAACATGGAAAGTTTCATTTACCATTCATTTAGTATGCAGAAAAACACCATTTTTTTTGTCTAATCGGTTGTAAGAGTTTTTTTGTCTAATCGGTTCTAAATTTAACTAGATGACTGCTGCAGCAGTTTGGGCCGACGAAACTCTACGAAACAAATCTTTCTAGTAGTCAGTAAAATCAATCCGTCGATACAAAACAAATAAACCATTATATATATCCAGTTGTTAGGTAAACTAGTATGTAACCCGTGCTACGCACCGGGTCCAGTGGGATTCGTCGATTGGTGTGGCGGGGCTTCGCCCCGCTCCCGTTGCCTATATGCATTTAAATATCTTCATTAAATTCTTGATTTGTTTGATTATTTTTAATGGATAAGAATGTTTGATGCCCTTGAGTAATCAAACTATATTATATGTATGGTTTAAAATGACTTTGACATCACGAAAGTATAAATGAAATTTTAAGTTACCAACCAAAAAATGTAGTGTTAGAAAGGCTTAATCTCAATGGAATATCAACTCTAGATAGTCTATTTTATGACAATATTTCCAAAACTATGTCCGAATCGTAGCCAAGCTCAAATGTTGCTGGTTGATCAATCACCATCATATTCAACACCATTGATAACGAACCATCAAGACATGAGAATTACAAAGGACCCAATTTCTTGTAAATTGTTTGACTAAACCACCTAAGACGATCACGGAAAACATTTGTTCTCTTAATGGAAAACAATAAAAGATAACTTGTGGTCAATTAAAGATGACATAAGTTTCCTATAAGAGACAAATTTTTCATACATTCGAAAACTACCATGCTCGGATCAGTCAAAAGACTACAAATCTGTTCATCTATATGAAGTTTTGGACTTTATAGTGCATTCGATGGTATTCTGAAAACATCTACATCCTCAGTCCAGATAAAAAATCTGAAGAAGAAGATGTACATTAATAAAGTTGAACAGTTGCACCATTTCTACTCCTCTAACGCAGAATAAGGTTCTATTAGATACTTCCCGAGCTTGGAACACACATTAGGCGAGAACTCCATCACTTGCTTAGAACGATTTTATCGACTGATAATATTTATGGCCAAAACCGTCCTGCCATATATAATAGATTTATGTTCCCACTTTCCATCAATAAAGCTTGTAGGGAACATATTACATAGGAATATGGTTTACTGGATTATGGAAGTGATTAAGTTCCACGTATCTACTGATGATAACCTGAAGAGGAGGCCAAAACTCGATCTATGAGCTTCCTTCTCTTTTAATAGTGACCATTTTTTAAATATCCAACTGGGTGCACCAGCCGGGGAAGCTACCAAAAATAAATTCCAATATCAAAGGTTTTAATCACGGGACTAACCGCTTATATAAAAATCGAACTAAGCTGCTTAGAACAAAGTGGGTCAAAATTGGTGATAGATTTTGTAAGAGAATAATGTTATATTGTTGATTATCCTCAAGGTCATTGCCGTGCTGCTAATCATACTAATCGCTTATCGGTATATGTACACATATTGGGCTGTTGTGCTGTATATTTTGGAATTCAAGCATACGGGAAGAATAGACATAATTCTTCTCACACTATTCGAAGTTGATGTTAAAGGACCCCAGACAAAATGGTGCATAATTACATTATTATTTTGAATTACAACATTTCTTGTTCATATGTTTGCATATTTGGTCTTTCGGATCATTGAATGATATAAATCCAACTCTAACTATAATTCATTCATAACATCCAACTTAAAAAGAAATAGTCTAAAAGTTCACATACTATATAATATTAGGAATTCCATTTGTAAGAGCGTTGGCATAAATCTCTATCAACAAGAAAGTGGAATGAGCTTCATGCGGGTATATCCTAATTAATACAAATGATCCACTTTGGTACAAATGATCGTGTAACGGTACAAATTTGAAGATTTTCGATCTTTAACAAATAAGTTAGATCCATACCCCACGTCATTAGAAAACCCAGTAAAATTTTATTTAAAAAACTTTAGGGTTTTCAATTCCATCAATCAATCCGGTGAATAAGAACTAACGTAAAAGTGTTTAACAAAATATTGTGTTTGAGTCTGTATCCGTAGCACCGGGAATACCCTAACTCAAATGTGATGCAAACAAAGTCTCACGTAAAGGTCCATACCCCAAATCATCAGAAAATCCTGTAAATATTAAAAGACAAATTATCAATGATCTATTAAGTACTAAGTTGATCAATTCAAATATGTCTCTCATAATGTACATTCCCCTGTCAATCTCCAAATCAGGTATACCGAGATTTATGTATATTCTTGTAGCTTTACTGAATTATAGAAAGATCTCCCCTATGATCATTTAATTTTTAATGTTAAACTCAATTTAAAAAATTAAATTTATTCTAAGATATGTTGCATTGACTTATGGCTTTCAATGTATGTTCAAATATGTTTTTAAGATCAATTTAATTTGAATTTGCTCAACAGTTGTTGAAACTATTATTATTTTTCGACTAACCACATCATTTTCCAGCATAAAATCACTTAATTGAGTGGTCAGATTATCCCGTAGAGTTACCCTTATCAAATCTTCACCGTGACTTTGTATTGGAACATCACGTGCATGCGATCACTTTCGTTTTTTCTATGTTTCATCCGACGTTTTGAACCCTTAACATCCCAACAACATCTGTAAAAATAATTACTAAGTTTAGATATTGTTATTGTAAATAAATAAATATTCTTAATATATTGTTTGATATATTACCTATCATATTTATTCTCTTAATTATCTATCTTTTCTCCAAGTGTTGTAAAATCTGATATTGCTAATTTGTATCTAGGTATATGATGATTATTTTCAGGGAGAAGAACTATGCTCGAAGAATTTGCCGACCCTTAATTCTATCATTGAAGTAAGAAATATCTTTTAGCTTAATGTAAGCATGTATCTAGTTTTCTTGTTCTCGATAATCTATTTGGTAAGGTACAAATAATAACTATACTATAATATTTTATTTTAAAGCTGTCTTACCTACGAATCCGTGAGAATCATCTCCAAGTTATACACATGTCTTGTCTTATTGTTAATTCCATTCTATGTTTTCTCGATTCGTGCTATAACTGGTCTTGAGCATATCCCTTCTCCTAGTATGTAATTAGTCAGTGCTACACATCGGGTTCGATGGGAATTGTTGATTAGGTATGTGGAGGCTTCGCGCCGCACCCATTTCCCAGATTCATTAGATCATAAAATTTCTTGGTTAATAGATTGATAAGAAAGTTTGATATCATTTAACAAATACAAAATATTTACATATAGTCTATCTCGTTATGCAATTTGTAAAATATATTTTCTTATATTATTTTCTCGTGGGCTAATATGCAAAAGCATATGTGCAAGAAAATAACGAACAAATAACATAATCAGTAATTATCAAATGCCTGGTTATAGCAATTAAAGACATCGTTTAATCACGTGTTTGTTCCATATGTTTGAAAAAAAATGAATCTAGCATAAAGAAATTTAATGAATAAGTAACTAACCATTTTGAACAGGATCTCAAATGAAAAAACTTAATTCTCTTGTAGTAGATGATTAACGTGAAGTTCCATTATTATATATTGGTTCTTACCAACTTGTTTAGTCTCTTCTTCTCAGAGTCTTTAAGCCATTTGTTCAACATATCTGATAACACTTCTTTTCGGGATAAGTCCATGCTTTAACTTTCTCAGAGGCTCTCCCAAATATATACCAATACCTTAAAATTGTCCGAGTAGGTGTTTTGGTTCCAAAACCAATTTCATAAATACGAAATTCTCGTTCACGAAATTGTTGCATCACTGGTATCATTACCCAGTAACTTTATCACTGTACTACAGTGACACCGACATGAACGTAAATGAATGATAATGATTTTGTGTACCAAAGGGTGAGAATTGTGAACCGCGCATATAATAGGTGTATGCTAAAAAAACATATTTTCATTGAGTTGGTTTATGGACACCACCCACTCCTACACTTCCAAATGCTGATGCAACAAATACAAAAATCGAACCAACTACGATTTGCCATCCCAATCTCATTTCTTACATTCGGTAAAAGTTTTCAATGTACTTAAACCATGGATTAAGAATGTAGCAATACCTGCAGGTAAAGCCACCACATACCACCATATCAACTCCATAGAAGGTCACCATTTGGAATTGGAAAGACGGTCCAAAAAGAACACATCATCCACAAAATCTACTCGAGTAACTTCACTCTCTGAGCTTTGGACCCAGAAAGACGTACTATATGGTGCATATCTAAGAGATAGTGAATCAGTAATCGTATACGGGTAAAGTAGATCATTTAGTAACTATGATAAAATGTTAAAGAAGTTACTTATACCAGTAGCTATGATGATTATCGGGGGTTGGTTGTTCAGGTGGCTAAGGTCATGGAAGTTGGTCCTACTCCTACTGTATAAGTGGCACTATTATACTAAAAGTTAACCCGTCAAAGCTAACAAAATGTTACTCTTACGCATATATATTAGATGGCTGCTAATAGGGGGAACCAATTTGCTAGGGATTAATCTTGTATATCAGAAGTAATTTCTCTTTTATGGGTTTTGCCGTTTTGGTACCCTTCATAGTAATCTGGTATCGACTATTAGCAATTATGGTATATTTTGAGGTATTAATGGAATCATATATCATTGTCTCTGCTAGAAGATCAATGCCATTACTGGTTTGGAATTCTTCTATTGTTTTGTAGGTGGAACATATCACCTCTTAGTCTCTCGTACTTCCACCTTATATATATTATCCAGGATTTGTAAACGATACGGATTAAGAAAACTTACAAAGGCTTACTTACCAAAAACACCAAGTGTTTTTCATCAAAAAAAGGTATCCACATCAATGAAGACTTCTAAATCCTAATGGGATTCTTTTTTAGATTTGGAAATGATTTCAACTTTGTGAAAATTTGGAGTCCTTTTAAGTAATTAGGAAGCTTCGGTTTTAGTTTCCTCATTCGTCTGCGGAAAATCATAACGTGAAACAGTCTATTAGACTACGAACGTAGAGGAAGCTTCGGTTTTAGTTGCTTCGGTTTTAGTTGCTTCGGTTTTAGTTTCCTCATTCGTCTGCGGAGAATCATAACGTGAAATAGTCTATTAGACAACGAACGTAGATGTTGATCTACAATTTTAGTCTATTTAATTACTAACTTTGATGACATTCAAACATAGCATCACAAAGATGGTTTTTTAACTAATAAAATTTAGGAATACATGTTTCGGTAGATGCATGCCTATAGCCTCTATGTACATAATGACCGTCTCTACCATCTATGTAGTTGCCACAAATGGAAGATGGATATATGAACCATCCATTATGTTGCAGAAAATTTAAATTATAATGCCGCACATCAGTTTAATAAAGACCATGGTTCGTATAAGAACCACAAAAACCATTATATTTATGATGTGAGCACATTTTCATCCATTTACCACCAAACCGAAACAACTTTACCAAAAGAAAAAGTCCTGATTATACTTCCATGGTATGGCGTTAACATTCTCCCTTGACTTGAATGATCTTTCTTTGGTAATATTTTTCCAACTGAGCTGCCACTTTAGAACATTTTGGTGACTTGGTCCTGCGCATCAAAAATTTTAGAGGTTTATCATGACGTGCATCGAAAATCTATGCTATTTTTCAAATTATTGAATAATTCTATTCTATTTTGCAAATTATTGTATAAAATGTTTCTCATCATGGTATAAGCTCTGTAACATGATCATCAATAAAGAAATAAGCTCAATCCACAAGGTAACTGGTTGGTGTGGGAAAAAGGGAAAAGCTATGGATTATACATTAAAACTGGAAACTACTCAATTTAATCCTCACACTCAGCTGCTTATATAAAAATCGAACTAACTGCTTAGAACAAAGCTGGGTCAAAATTGGCCAGTAGATTTTGTATGAGAATAATGCTATACTGTTGATTATCCTTAAGGTCATTGTCGTGCCTGCTAATCACACTAACTGCTTATCAGTATATGTACACATATTGGATGTGTTGTGCCTGTATATTTTGGAATTCAAGCATACAGGAAGAATAGATATAATTCTTCTCACACTATTCTGAAGTTGATGTTAAAGGACCCCAGCAAAATGGTGCAGAATTACATTATTATTTTGAATTACTGACATTTCTTGTTCGAGATGTTTGCATATTTGGTCTTTCGAGATCAATTTTTTTTCTCCTATGCTTCTTGTCCCGTAATTATATAAAATGCTGGATACATACCTTGTTACGCCCATACTGTAACATCTCAGTCAAATCTAATAGAGCCACCATTCTTTCAGGTGGATCTTCTTCCCCCGTCACCTCGGTCGACTTTACAGACATCCGTATTCTCCTAATCAAGCCTGGAAAAGAGAAAAAAATTACGATGCGTTGGATGTGACATTGTAAAAACATCCAGATCGACGAATGCCTAGATTCCTTTGATGCAGCAACTACACTAAACCAATTTAAATGTACAAAAGCAACACGAAAAAATATTATTACCCAAAAGATCCTTCACATAGGTTCTAGTGACTATCACCACTATAAGCATATTCCAAGAGTTCTCTAGCATTTTATCCTTGATTATACGTATGGTATCAATTCAATCTATAAAGATATCTTCCTTAATGGTCCACTAATAAACAATTAACACCCATCGGAATAGTCCACAAATAATTCCAAGAGAAATAAAATGAAAATATTCACAGTATTTTACCTTTCATTCTCAACTATGTACAATCTCTCGCATCCTTCAACTGATTTCTACTATACCATCTCTCGCATCCTTCAAGTGAAATCTTTACAATATTCAGAGAACTATTGTCCCGTTTGAAATACTATTGCACCAGCCCATTGTACGCACCCCGTCACGTTATTTGTTGTGATTAATTAATGAATATGTCTTGTTCATATTAGAAAGGGAGTTGCATACAGTCCACTAAGCGTAGCTCCAAAAGAAAAACAACATACTATTACAATGGGCTACAATAGACATGCTTTTAACTCTGGATTTACCTCCTCTTGAATCTAAGTGCTGCAATGAAAAACATAAAGCAATGACAAAATAATAAAGAACCCACTGGAGTCACATGATGAAGACACAAATTAATAAAACCATGTAGAAAATAGATTAACATCAAGGTATTCCAATCTCTCGAATTCAAACCTACGTTTCCTAGTTTGACATGGATCACAAACTATCTCTTTATCACTATTCATATGCAAGCCAAATTGCAAAGCTATCCACACTAAGAAACCTGAGGTTTCTTAACGTACCTTTTTTTTTTATCAAAGCCATATGGAAAAGAAAAACAATTGTATATATGGCCTGAAATAAAAGAGATAATTAATTGATATAATGTCAAAGCAAAGGTTTAATGGAACATACCACCAAAGATGCCATAATGGGCATGGTAAAACCAACGACATGCCTCTCTTCAATAGGTTATTTCAGTGTATTCTTTCATCAAAAGCAAGTATAAACAGTTGATAAGTTTTTGACACTAATCATGTGATTCATACCTAAACAAAGTTTACTATCATCCATTCACATACCAATGGATTATATATATATATCGAGGGGAACAAATCAGCGCAAACCTTTATTATTTGTCTAACCAAATAAAATCTACCGAAATATATTGTTTTTCTAGACCATGAAGTTTCGAAGAGACAAACTTCTTCTATTGTTTCACCTCAAATCCGTACTTTCATTGCCGCCATTAGTTCCAATTGATGGTACATGCAAAACAATCAACAAAAATAAATTAAACAACCAAAACTGCAGAAACCCTACCTTGTAGAAAACAAAAAACACAAAATCAACAAAACCCTAAAAGAAAAGTGGAGCATGCGAAAATACAAATTTCCGATTTATATTAAGTCGACCGAATCACAGATTTCCAGCCCTTTGTTTTGAAAATAATACTGAGCAATAGCAGTTCCAAGATCTGCTAACTAAAATGTAATGTACGGGAAAGGCAAAAATTAAAGGAAAAAAAACTTATTCTTAGATTAACATTTTGGTATAAAATCAAAATATGGAAATTGATAACATTAAAGATTAAAAAATACGCGTAAAAACTATTTCACGCTAAATATGGAATTAATGCCGCGACCAAAATATTTATTTTATTTTTAGAATATTTATTTTATTTTTCGTACAAAATCTTTTTCTTATGGAAATTAATAAGTTTGGATTCTTATAAAAAAATATTTATCTTATATACGTTTCATATATCGGCATTAAAATCAAAATGTTTTGGTATAAAAATTAAAATATGGAAACCATTAAGTTCACTTACTTTTATTATTTATTTCTGTTAATTTTTTTTTCTTAGATTGAAATTCGGCATTAATAAGTCAACAAAATACGGAAATATTACAATACAAAAAAAAAGTTGTAATCAAAATAGAACCAACGACCAAAGTGCCGATAGCAAGAATGGATTCACTAAATTAAAATACATAATAAAGACACTACAATTTGTAAACATCAACTAAGAAACCAATAATCAAAATCAAACCAACAACCCATCTAAAATTAAGATTGTAACCCATAACTGCAAAAGCAGTAGAAGAACAACCAAAAATTAATCGCTTGAAATCACAGAAGCAAACCAAATATTTAGGCCCGAAGAACAAAAGAATAACCACGTAAGAAGGTGTTTTTTTTTTAATGAAGAATACTCTTTGCGGTATGGTGTTGATGGCTGCAAAATTGAAATAAATTGGGTTATGAGATTAGAGTAATCTTGGACTCCACGAAACTTCCATCCTTTTCCATTTCTGAAAAACTACCTGTATGATGACGAGTTCATGCCCTACTAAATAGTGACGAGAGAGATCAAAAAAGCAATGTGGAATTGAAACTTTATCTCGGAAGCAAGAATTCGAATACTATCATATTTAACAACTCAAATTAGTAATTTCCCATCCGATTGCGACTTTATCGTAAAACAAATAAAATGAGATTCAATCATTGCTTTATTTATAACACTATGCAACGTGATTTCAACCTTGCGGGTTTGATACTGAGATATCACCGAAACTTTTTCCCCCTGGAAAACTTGTCGTCCTACCACATTGAATGAAAGAAAAATATTACACTACATAAACCTAAACTCGACTCCTCTTAATGCATTGAGATCTTTTTGTGAGTCCGAACCCAAAATAATTTGAAGCTTTAATTTTAGAGTACAAAAACATATTTTGTTGCTCTCCTTTTGAGATCTTTTTGTGAGTCGAACCCAAAAGAATTTGAAGCTTTATTTTTTTAGAGTACAAAAAACATCCTTTGTTGCTATCCTTTTAGAGATGGTGAATTCCAGTTACCGGGATACACATAGTTCATTCTAGTAAGTAGCTTGTAGCAATCATGTTCTGGAGCAATAGATAGAGCAATATAAAAATGATCTGTTAGAACCCATCTAACATGATAGTTGATGCGTAGAAAAGTACATCTTAAAAGGTTCACATAGCCTGGAATTATCTTGGTGTACATCAAAGCATAAACACACCGTGCTAGGCTAAGCATAATCACGTTTCCTAGTTTGACATGGAGGACGGTCAAAATGCAAAACTACACTTTGTGTGAACCTAAGGTTTGATAATTAATATCTCAAAATCACATGGATAAAATAAACAGTGTATACATGGCTTGAAACAATATAATTGAGATAAGAAAAGCGAAATTCATATTTTAGTAAAATAATATGAACAATATATAACGTCAAAGCAAAGGTATAACGAAACATACCACCAAAGAAGCCAATATGGGCGCATGGAGAAATCAATGGCAATCCTCTCTTCTATTCGTTATTTAGTATGCTCCTCGAAATCTCGAAACTGAACATTATCATTTTATTTCCACAAAAATAAAGGTGTTTCATTGAGACCACCACAATCAACCACCAAACTTCACCGATCATCCAACATCCAACACCATCATAATTTTTACCCACCAAAATCAGCCTCCACATCCAAACTTTAGTGGAGCCAATCATGGCATCATGATACATAATATTTGGTTTCTTATTCGAAATTCGTTTTGCGACTCCACGCTGCAGCTTTCGTGGCGAAAGCGAGAACAAATAATTAAAGAGGACTCGACCTTTAGCTAGCAGAATTAAAACTTTACGTCAAAGTGTGTTCCTTTTTAGGGTAACTACAATCAGTGTTTTACCACTATCCGATGAGAATAATTGGTGTTACTTAAAATCCATTCAAAAGACATCAAACCATTAAAATAAACAACAATACGGTGAAGAAAACACTCACTAATTGAAGTTACCATGAACGCAAAATTGGTGAAGTTACCTGTAGGTCTACAGCCACCTAATATCCGATTCAATCACCAGCTACACGACCTGAACTCTACCACCATCACCAAGCAATAGGTTTCTTCTACTTGCACCCTACAAACAACACCCGATAAGAGTTTTCTCAATCCTTGTTTTCGAGGTTTTGTTCACTTAAAGTCCTTGCAATGCATCTTTTTCAATTGCATCTCAATGAGCGATTACCTTGAACGCGCGCCTTTAAACATGTCCAATGATAAATCATGAGAAATATAATAAATTTGAAGCACTAAATTGCAAAAACAAAATTAACAATAAAAGAAGTCGATAAACCAAAAACTCGAGAACAATTAGAATTAAAAAACAAACTTAACTACACAATATAGAAGAAAACATTGTTACCTTCTTTGTAATTTGCAGTTGAAGTAGCTTTGTATCATAACTCACAATATAGAAGAAAACATTGTTACCTTGCTGCGACTGCGGATTGAAGTAGCTTTGTATCATAACTGACTGCGAAAATCAAGTAGCCTTATATCGTTCTATATACCTTTGAAACTTTGTCACTACGAAATTTCTCTGATTCTTTCGCTAAATCTGGCGTAAGTTGCCAATGAAATAACCGCCAAATTTGGAAAGAAATGTTGTATAGATTTATTTTTGAAAATATTCCAAATTATTTTTAGCTATAGATAGATACAAAATAAGAGTTAAAGATTATGAATATTTTCTTCTAGCAATTCCACTATTTGCGACAATATATCGAAGACTAAAAACAGTCTATTTTTAGTCCTAAAAAACATTAAAAAAGGAATCAAATTTCCATCTGTCTTACTCTTTTCCATGTAAATAGTCCTATCCTAAACAGTCTATTTGTATAAAAACGAATCAAATTTCCATGTAAAACGCCAAGATAACTTGCAAACCAAATCCATGTTTTTTTCTCTTTAAAAAAAGAAAAAGAAAATCCATGTTCTTTTCGTGCTTTGGTAAAAAAAGTAATTTTCCTTTTCATTAAAAACCAAAAAAAGCATTTAAAGAAAATCGAAATTATTTACGGAAAAAAAATATTCTACATTCTATATATATTTTATTTTATTTCTTTTACAAACCTGGTTTTTAATTTCAAACTAAATATTGATAACCTTTAATAGAAAATTTATTCTTACCGAAATTAAAAATATTAAATATAGATATAATGAATATATACTTTTCTGGTTCATAGATTTGTTAACAAAAATGTAGTTTAGTCCTAAACAACATTCAAAACGTCTTTTCATATCATTTTTTTATAGTAATTAATGAGATTTCCTAAATAATATTTAAAACGTTTCTTTTCATATCAAAAGATAAATCGTAGGGCCTCGAAAAAAAGATATTTGTAGATTTTGCCACTAATCCGAAGGTCCGTATTTCATATTCTATTAAAAATTAACGGCCACGAAATGTAAGGGGGCTAACTTTGATTTCGGCCAATCAGGAGCGAGGGTTCTGTTCACCGGCCAATGGGAGAGGAGGTTTTCGCAACTCTCGACGTGGTGTGGGAGATGTGATTGGGTGTTTAGGTTGTTGATTGCACCAAAACAAATGTAATCCGGACTACAATCTACGGCGATCTGTTAACCTCCATAATGAGTTTTTACTTTCTAGGTGGATCGAGTTAGCACCCACCCGTATCCGTATGTGACTGGGGAAACCATGGGTATCACCCAAAGCAAGTCATTTTCTACAAATTTCTAGCAATACCCAGTAACAAATAAAAGATTAAAAGTAGGAAAATTAAAAGTAAGAAAAACAAAAAAAAGTCAAAGGAATGGAACACGTGCTCACATCTAGATAAGGACAGAACTCACTGGAGGTTTATTAACAACGGCAACAAAATTCTGAGGAAACACAATCAACAAGGGCAGTTCGGTAATTTACGTAGCAACCTGGGGGTGAAAAAAACAAGAGAGATCTATTTTTCTTCTGCACCACCCCCCTTCTTCTCCTTCTCCTTCTCTGGTTCGGTGATTCAAGTTATTAAGCTTAGAGTATTTACTCGGTTGTTACTAATTCCACATAAAGGTTTATCAGAAGATGAGTCTTGTTGCATGTGGCTAGAACTTAGAACAAGTTGGGGTTCTGTACAAATGAATTAAGAAATTAGTTTTCACTCCGATTTTAAGAAATTGATAGCTTTTTTTATTGCAAGGGCATGGAAGTTGTTGATTTGTGGTTTGATTGCATAGAGTACTACTACTATTTACTACAAGAAGAGTAGATTCATTGGGTTTGATTCCAGGAAAAGGGCTTTAAATGGAGAAGTAGAAATGGTTTCTTATCAAAACCCCTTATTTTCCTCTTCTTCAAACAGATATTTTTTTTAATTGAATTCCCCGTTTTAGTTGTCTGATTTTTTTTTAATTGACGGGTTAATAGTCTGTGATGAAATTGAAGTGAATGAAAGTGAAGTTGATGGTTAATTAGAAGAAATAAAATTAGATTGGAATGGTGCATATGGAGGTTGACTCGGTGATTGGGTCGATTCACCCTCTGTCTTCTGAGTATGTTCACTGAGTGACTCGGTAATTGGATCGAATCACCCACTGTCTTCATCTTCTTCACAGGTACTCTGTTTTTTCAGGAAAATTAGATTTTGAAAGAGTCAAATTCTGTCGAACTGGAACAACTAAAATAACCATTTGAATCACTCAAATGGAGACCATTATGTTCTATTTGCATTGAGTTGAAGACCAATTATTTTTCATTGATTTGTTGAATTTGATTTTGAGGGTTGAGAATTGATTTTATTTATCTGTCTAAATTTCAATCTGAAAATTCTTTGATCAGGAATGATATTTTTTGAAATTTCTTTCAATTTGTGAGAGATATGATGATTAATAGATGTCTACTGCAAAAAATTTGAAGAAAAACGAAGGAGAATTGAACAATTTTGAAAAGTTTAATTTTATTTTGGAACTCAATTTTGAGGATCATGAAAGTGTGACGGACAAAATCCATTCTACTCACCCTATAGAAGGCCTCCTAAAGTCGGCCAAATATCAAATCAGGGTCACCCCTTGTCTAAGTATTTTACCTAATATCTAATCTACCCCTCACTACTCATGCTTAGTACTTAATTATAATTACTAAATTCATAAGATTATTTGATAAATGATTAGTGTGTATTTTTATTTGGATTTGGGTGAGAGAGGTGAGAGTATAAAGAGGAAAAAAATTTGAAAAGGAACTTTTTTTGGTAAAAATGGAGGATGATTGTACAAGCACTCCTAATACTCAGGCAAAGGTGCCAATGTGTTGAATATTTGATTTTTTTTCTTTGAATCCACCATTGTTGCAGCTGAAATACCTCGGTGCCGGCATGGACGTAGTATGAATACAATGCCGGCAGCATCATTCCCGTCATTGTATTCAACCGAAAAAATCATGCCGGCATTTATTGGAAAATTTCATAAATGTTTGCCACTAACGGTATAGTATGTTGCTTAAATTCCTTTGCTGGCACATGATGTAAAGTATCCAGAAAATTGAATTTTTTTTTCACTTGACTACCGGCATTAATATATTTCTATCGAGCATGCCGGCGTTTAGTTACCGCATTGAATGTTAGTTACCAAGAATGCCGACACTATTTTCCGGCATGGTCTTCACCCACCATCACAACCACCATTAGTGCTTAATTTACATATCTTAGGACCCCTTTTCTCACCCTACTACCACTACTTCTTCCACCACCACATTATCGTCACCACTCCACCAGTCTCACCAATACCCACCACCGCCAACCATCACAACCACCATTAATGCTTACTGATATGGTTAATATCAAATAAATTTATTATGTATCAAAAAAAAAAATATTCATTTGATTAATTAAAGAAACATTTATTATGAAATATCAAGTGAACATTTATTATTAAATTTTAATTAAACGTGATCATTTATAGCGGTACATTCATGTTCTGCAAGTATAAATTTGATCATTCTTTATCTAGCCTAACTTGTCCAAACTTTGTTTTGTATTCTGGAAATGATCAATTTTATTTTAATACTAAAAACTGTGATTTATTCGATCGGGTACTATAAATAGCCGGGTCCCATTTGGGTGATCCATCGGTCATGATCATATTATATGATTTAGTATCCTCCTCAAAATATTTGGGGTTTGTCCTTACCAGTTATGCTAAAAACAGCCAACTACATCTATCACAATAAAATGTTGCCCATTTTGTAAAGACATAAAATTATTATTTTCCACTACTCACTAACATCCACCAACGTACGTAAAAACCAGCCACGCCCACTATTTTTTCCACCACCAGTAATGTTACCACCTCCACCACACACAAATACCCGCCACTTTTTCCACCACTCAGTGCTTTAATTCTTTCACTACCACCATTAAAAATTATTAATATATTTTTTAACCGGGATCACTGTATTACAATGGTACAGTCATTAGGTGATGATATCAATTACCCGAGTTCGAAACTCACCAGCACCAAACTCTTTACCGATCAATATATATATATAGTTATTAATAAACTTATTTATTAATAAAAATATGTATTTATTAGATTCATTAAATGAACATTTATCATGAAAAATTAATTAATCATTCATCATGAGCAATTAATAGGACACTAATTAATAAACGTATTTATAATGGTTAGTTGAAAAAACCACTACCGTAGATTTACCCTCCTATACAAATCTCTACGCTCTTTATCTAGCCTAACTTAGTCAAGTTTTGTTTTGTATTCTAAAAATTTCTATTGTTGGAGCTCTTATAGCATGTGGTCGGAATGAAAGTCAGCGACGGAACCAGAATCTGCGTCGGGTGGGCTAATTATTTTTTTTTACATATCCCCATTGCAACAAAGATAAATGTGCAAAAAGTATATAAAGCGAAAAAAAAACGCTAGGTTAACTCCGTGACGATCAACGATGGATCCGGGAATTCTCGTTTGAGGGCTATTTTTATTCGTCAACATACAATATCATTTATCTCAATAGCGATAAAAATAGATATGGTAAAACACATAAAATACGCAAGCCGAGCAACATATCATTTTTTTTTTCTTCAAACACAGCCGTTTGAATAGTATCTATTCACCTCATAGCGCGCTATTTCAAACAATAACAACCATTAATCTAACAATATGTCTCGTTGCACGATATAGAATTGAGGTTTCATTACGTATATAAGATCCATGATACAATATGTACTTATGATATCATACAAAAAAATGTAGTGTATTCATGATTGATCATGGAATGAATATACATATCGAATGCTTAAAAACAATGCACATAATAAAAGAAATAAAAATACAGGTCCTTATTACAACCATACTATAAATATTCACTTATCAGGTGAGAAACAATAATAACACATACTCCATTAATCGTAGATTTTATAGTATGCTCTGAGAGCAAGGGCTACACTGCCCAAACGAGTGAGACATAAGGTAAAAGAGTGATATGGTGACCGTGGGGAAAGAAAACTAAAGACTAAGCGGCTGAAAATCAGCCCGTTTGTTTTCTTTTCTTATTTGTTAAATACATACAAGCGGCTAAACATCAGGTAGTTTCACCTATATTTTAGGTTATTTTGATATTAAAATTTATAGAGGGCCCACTTTAAAGAGTTTTAAATTAATAAAAAACTGAAAATATCTATAGGAGGCATATCTTTAGCCGATCCTTATATTTTTTTCCCAAACGGATGATTTTTAGCCGCCTAGTGAATACTTTCCATCTCTCACTCGTTTCAGTGAGTGCACGAATGATTTTGGGGAAAAGTGGGTTCAATTAGTGCCCATAACAGCACCAAATTAGACCAAAAGGAGTGAGACTCATTCATATTGAATGAGGATCCTCACTCCATAGCCCTTGCTCTGAGTTTGTGACATATATACAGATGTATTCATTATATGTGTTGGATCTTCTTCGTAGATTTAGTTGCTTTTTCATTTTCATTCAGTCACTAAAGGGCTAATCTAAATTTGCTACCTGGGCTATTTTATTTTTTTGCTAACGATTACAAGGGCCAAAGATACTTTGGGGGATTTTGAGGTGGGCTACAGCCTAGGTAAGCCACCCCCTCCCTCCGTCACTATTGAAAGTCTTGGGCATGGAAAAACAGTACATGGTATAATTTATAGACATGGACTGGTTGGTTGATTCATGGGGATCGTTGGAAATTTTTAATTGACATGTATTCAAGAAGGGTTAAGTGGCAAAATGCCCCAAAATGGACCCCATGATTGTGAAAATGCCCCGGATGTTAGGGAAAGGATCATGTTGCACTAGTTTTGAAATATCTTCTTCTTATAAGTAGTGGTACCAGTGCATGAACAAGATATACGGAAACCAATTCTGCAACCATTACAACAAAACATTTAATCATTTATATCTCTTTTCTTCACCATTCTTATATTGTCCACAGTTTAAACACTATCCACACAACAGAGAGAGGTTGTTGATCACAAAAAAAACTATCCACAGTTTAAAAAACTATCCACACTATCCAAAGTTTAAACACTATCCACACAACGTGTTTAAACCTATGCGACAATTAAAAAACAAACATTTAATCATTTATATATCTTTTCTTCACCATTCTTACATTATCTGGTTCATCATATATATCTGGTTCACAACAGAGAGAGAGGTTGTTGATCACCATGGAAATGACTAGTTTTCTTGGAACCACATCATCAAAGTCATTCACGAAACCCATCATAAACAGAAACTTCTCCGTTTCATTACCAGTAAACACATCTCCACGCGCACTCACCTTAACATGTAAGTTATCTGCAACATTTTAATTTCTAATACTCATATTTGGGTCATGGTCGAATCAAGATGACTTGGAAAGACCATTGTAATCAAAATTACTCATTAGCTTCTTTTGTGTGTTTGTTAATCAACAGGTTTCAATCCCAAACCTTCTTCACAAGATGAGAACAACAACAGCATCCCAGCAGTTCATGCTGATTGGAGGTCTTTTAGAGCCAAGCTGGTCACTCGCGAACGATCATCAAAACCACACGGAACATCAAATCATAAACCCGTTGAAGAACATCAGGCAAATGCAACAAATGAAGACTCATGGGCGCACATTCTCCAGGAACCTGAACAGGGTTGTTTGCTTATAGCCACAGAAAAACTCGATGGGAGCAACATTTTCAGAGAAACGGTGATCTTAATCCTGTCGATCGATTCAAATTTCTCCACGGGGATTATACTCAATAAACCATCATCAATGACAATGTCAACCGTTATAGATGCAATGGATGGACCGTTATACTTCGGTGGACCATTAGATGAAAAACTGGTTTTGGCAAGTCTCAGGAAGAATAGTGATGAAGATCGGATACTAGCCAGCAGTGGGTTTTTTGAGGAAGTGATTGAAGGCTTGTATTATGGGACCAAGCAAGAAAGTTTGTGTTGTGTAGACGAAATGGTTAAGAGAAATGAGATTGCAGTTGAAGATTTTAGAGTTTTTGAAGGGTATTGTAAGTGGACTAATAAAATACTAAGAGATGAGATTAGAACCGGGCACTGGAAAGTTATAGCTTGTAGCCCCAACATATTTAGTCCACTTAATTCTGCAGAATCTAAACACAGCTATGGAAACACTTAATTCTAGAGCCAAGTCAAATTTTGTAGAGATGAATTCTCATAGTCGCATTACATGATTGTACCCAACTTACATCCGAGTGGGGGGTTTTTCTTTCATTTTTTGTCTAGTTTATCTAGCTACTTGGACTTGTAGGTAGCTTGCCACTTCTTGTTAATCTTAGGATGCAATGCATAATGCATGCACACCAGAAGTCAGGAGATTTTCAGTAGAGTTATTTTGTAAAAGGTCGTAAGTTTTGGGTCTAATTAGGGTCTGGGTTGTAGAACATGCAGTTGATGTATTAGGGTCATAGACTAACTTTGACATATTAATTTGTTACTAAAATACCCTTACAAAATTTTAAAATGCCATTATATCCTAACCCACTTAAAGTTCTACAGCAACATTTCTTCGAACAACTTGGCTGCATTGTTAGACCTTACCCTTATTTCACCAGTCCCGTAAGAGGCCTGTTAGAATCCTACAGATTAACAAACCCACCACCATAATTCTCAAACGAATCAAGTTTTTTAATATGTTACATCCACAGAATCAATAACTCTGTATAGTTCACTACTTTCTACAACCAAAAAAATTGAAATCAGAATTCAACAATGAACTACTGACCTTGACTGCATATTTATCCAGCGGATGATTTAGAAATTAGAGATGAAGTATGAATGATGCAATATGTAGATGATGTTGACGGATTGGGAAACCAGGAATACCATCACGAGGTTCAGATAAATCTTAGAATTCCGACAATTATCAGGGGATCAACCGCTTCTATTTTTCTTTTGGAGTGTTTAGATGGAGAGATTCTGAAGGAAAGAAGAAGAATGGGAAGGACGGGAAAGTCATTTGTTTTTGATATAAACAGTGAGCATTAGTCGACCAGCGGTCATGATTTTCAGGTTAAGAAAAAGTCGACTAACAATTTTATAACCGTCTCTGTTAGTCTACGACCCTAGGGCATCAACTGTATATTCTACGACCCAGACCCTAATTAGCCTCTAAACATAAGACCCTTTTACAAAATATCTTTTTTCAGTAGCACATGTAGTTATTTTGTTTTTCTCGGTTTGGAAATAGAGTTTGTAGTGTCACACCAAAATAATGGTAGAATGACCATTGTGACAATCTGTTACAGTCACTTCCTGTTCCATTCGTCACTTAAAATGAAAATCACTCAATGGAAAGTCCTTATAAGGATGCATATTTATTGATGTTAAAACTATAAATACGTATAAAACTATAAATTAACGTTTAAATCTCAACTGACGACTAAAAGCCCTCAATAAAGAAAAAAAAACAAGACTTAAAGTTGGAGGAGGCATCTGAGAGATTCACCCTTCACGAGAAGGTCAAATGCTTCATTGATCTTTAAGAAGGGGAGCTCATGAGTTATAAATCCATCCAGTTTCACCACCTAATTGCCAGAGAGGAAAAACTAAAATAAAACAACAGCAAACGGATATGATAGTGAACAACAGATTCAAATAATTACTTACCCCGCTAATGCAGTCATCTGCAAATTTGGGCAACTGGGACTTCCCTTTAAAGTCTCCAAAGACAGATGCAACGATTTTCCGACCATGGAACAGTTCCATCGGATGGAGAGGCATCATGTTTGGCGTTGGGTGAATTCCCAAAACTACTGTTAGTCCCCACCCCTGTGTGCACAACAACAACAACAACAACAAAAAATCGTTGTTGGAATCAATGTTGG
The DNA here is from genome assembly GCA_023531295.1 of Papaver armeniacum. Lineage (NCBI taxonomy): Eukaryota > Viridiplantae > Streptophyta > Magnoliopsida > Ranunculales > Papaveraceae > Papaver > Papaver armeniacum. Next base: position 399,619 of record JAJJWW010000514.1, read on the forward strand.
GTACGGCAGGTGGGTGACTGTCTAGCTCACAGAACAGATGCACAGCAAGATGAGGGGTATAAATGTAAATCACCCTTTCTTGAAACATTAATATTTGATTCCCAAGAATATTTAGTTATCCAACCAGAATTACACTGACCAATACAAGATATTATTATTTTATCCTACCTTAAGAATTACACTAACCAATACAAGATATTATTATTTTATCCTACCTTAACATGTGTCCCAGTGAAGTTAAGTTATAACCCATTAAAAAAAAATCTAGGCGGAGTCGTGGAGATATATTTGGAAGCAGAGCATAAAGAAATTTAACTTAGGATACCAATTTCAGAATCCAGGATTTTGTAAACTGTAAAATGCAACTGGTAAAAGATACGTACATCATGGGTGGATAGAAATGCTTCTCGTAGAACGCCAAGGTTGCCTGCACACTCGAAGCTGTAATCAACTCCTTTTCCTCCAGTCATTTCTTTAATTATCTGTACAACAAAAAAAAAAAGTCATTCATTGTAAAAATATCTCCATTCATGCATGTCTACGTTTCTTGCTAGTTGGACATTCATTTGAAGATGTGACAGTTATCCTCCAAATCATTCATGGTGATGTTAAAGAATTTGTCGCGTACACATAACTTGTGTTGCCTGTGTCAACTGCCAACTGCCCAAATTGACAACAAACATGCCGTGTACAGGTTATTAATCTCAAATTGTACTAAAAGATTATAATGGTCGGCGAAGAAGAAATACATATATTAAGAGGAAAAGAGAAAGTACAAACGAGCACCCACAAGAGAAAGAAAACAGTCCATTTAAGCTAATGACTACTAAACACAAGAAAGAAGACAAAAGCAAAAGAAACTTTTACAAGGCCACTAACCCACTAAAACAACCTAATGAGGCAATGAGGGTCATATAACTTTGCTTTTCCAACTTAACAATGAAGTCGTCCAACTCAGAAAGACCTCATATTAAAAGAAGGTTCTTTACATACCTCATGTACGGGTTTGTCCGAGTCCATAGGGTTGATAAAATCGGTTACACCCATTGACACACCTAAAATCATACAATTAGCTTGTTAATTATATCTGATACCCAAAAATGCCGATTAAAATTTTAGGAGTAAAATCTGAAGCCATTTTCTTTTCCGGAAAATGGGTCATCTGTCCAAATTTTTTTAAAACATGATTCAAATGGACAAGTAAAAATTATTATGGGTGAAATGGACAAAAAAATAATAATAAGGATGAAACTTGATTCATTCTGGTTTAAGCTTATAAAATAGCGAGGATGAAACTGGATGCATCCTGATCGGCCGACCAAAGGGAGGCCTTTTATAGGATCAAAAAATGCACTTTGTCAGACACAATAAATGTCCCAAGAATTTAAAATTGAAATTTCCAATCTCATAATTTCACAAAATTAAATTTAAATTTGAGATAATCAATCAAATTAATCACAAATTTCGGTCAGATTTAATCAAGCAAGCAAACTAACAGTTCAAAGATCATCAAAATGGACAGTAGATTGGTCTGAATTGCTCGATTTCAGTTTCGTTTTCATAAAAAAAAAAATATAATCAATTCTCAGATTCCAAATCTCTCTTTGTCGATTTTATAAGTTTCATCCAACTGAAGCTTTTATGCTCAACCCATTGATTTGTAGCTTGGAAACATCAGATTAGATCCTTGTTAGTTACTGAACTGATGACGAGGAACCATTTTTTCCATCTGATTTGATGAAAGCTTGAATCAAAATTGATGGGAAAAAATTTATTTGGAAATAATTGTTCATCTTTAATTAGATTTGAAAAAGAATAAAATCATTGGAAAACTAAAAAGGGTATAGAAAGCATATGGTTCTAAGCTTTCCTCTTAAACCTTCATCATTCATCTGTTGCCTGTTGGGTATTGGTGGAGTTGCAGATCACCATTCGGAAGAGGAAGGGAAAGATAAATTAACGGGACACACTGGAAAAGAGGTAATTAAGAGGGTGATGTACGATAATAACCCTGACAATGTTGACATTTTGTAAGAGCTTGACATTTGGTCAGCAAGCTTTTGAATGTTCATGTACGTGGAGTTGAATGTTCCACCTAGGCATGGATTATTTTTGTTCGCCATCTTCCCACCGTTCAGATAGTCATATTGCAACATTTTAGGTTTATAAACCACTGGCCAGGGATTGAGCTCCAACCTATAGGTTTCGGGTTTAAAAAAAAAAAAAAAAAAAATTTAGGTTTATAAGGTCGCTTTTTTTATTTGTATTTGTTTTTTTTTCGACTATGTGTTTTTGTGTTTCTTCCATAATAAATGATTATGTATAAAAATATTTTGATGCTGATCCGTTTTTTCCGTCGGCCTTCACTGCTGCAGCAGTTATCTAGTGTAAATTAAAAATAAGAAAAAGTATTTAAAAATGGGTAGGATGAAACTGGTTACATCCTGACTATTTTTATATTTTTGTCCATTTAAACCGTATCAAAATCTAAATGTCTTTTTCACCCAGGAATTATTGATTTTGGTCTTTCCAACCAATTTTGTGTTTCTTTTTCTATGCAAAAAGAACCACACTGTAATAACTTTCAACATCTAAAATTGGATGTAAAAAGTAAAAAAATACATCAGTCTCTCTGTTTCTATTTTTGGTATTGTTTTTCTTATAAAAGAAATTGTGTTTTAAGAACTGAACGGGTCTTATAAATACGCACCTTTGATGAACTTGGAGGGATTAGTATCGACGCCTATGATTCGAGAAGCACCTCTAGCTCGTGCACCTTCCGCAACCTACATTAGACCGTCAGAACTTTATGAAAAGTAATTTTACTTAGTTATCAACTAACTAGGCCAAGTTTCTCCACGCCAGGAGCCTGATTCTCATACTTGAGGTGGATTGAGTTTTCACAACTTAGCTTAATATTGTGGACACTGTGTCACCCCATATTTTGGATTTTCATGACAAAAAGGTACACAGGATTGGATAACATGCTAGCTGGACCTGATCACGAGAATGCCCATTCATGGAAAACACAAATGTTTGAAGCTTCAAATCTTCTTCTAACTGCTACCACTTTTTCTAGCTGTCTGTGACATGATAATACTTTTATAATACCTTAACCTGAACATGCTTGTTTTTACGGTTTAAAACGGTAGTCCATTTTTGTATCAACAGTTGAAATGAAAATACTTACCGCAAGTCCAACAGAACCCAATCCAAAAATGGACAAAGATGACCCTTCTTTCACATCTGCCGTGTTCCATGCGGCTCCAACCCCTTCAGGCAATAAAACATAGAGCGTCAATCACGCTACTGTTATGAAAAAAATCCACGGTCAAACCTACCTTCGAACTAAAACCAAATATAGATTGGTCATACAAAGACTACTGATGAATTGTATTTCATGCATTTGTTAAAGAACTCAAGATGGACAAAAGGTATGCACCCTCAACCGTTATTGCCTATTAAGGAAGGAGGATCATGCCTCTTCAACTGCTTTGCCCTTTTTCAATTCATGACAGTCAAGATTGGCTGAAAGGTCGCGGTGGATACTGAATACGTTACTAGCTCTATCCTTTTTGGAGGTTATACGTTATTTTGCGAAACACTAGCTTGTTAGGCAGGAGTCCGACTCTCATATTTGATCGGGTAAATTAATCCGGAAGCCAGCTCAATCAAATTACAATATCTCTAGTCGCCTTGTAAACCAGCCCATGACACTATGACCCACCTCATAACTCCATGCTTTTTACAGTGGATAATCATAAGTTACTGATACAAATACAAAGGGGGTAAATTTTTTTACCTGTAGAAACGCCACAGCTGAGTAAAGTCATCATCTTGAGAGGAGCATCTGAATCGATCTTAACAAGGCAAGCCGAGTCGATAACACTGTACTCGCTAAATGTTGAAGTGTTAAGAAAGTGATAAATCGGTTGCGACCCGTCCCGAGTTGTGAATCTTGTTTTCCCGTCACTGTGCATAACGCTTTTGAACGGATTCACTCGGAATTTCTCGCACAGATTCGTCTTCTCTGATTTACAGTAAATGCATTCTTGACATTCGCCGTTGAAGATTGGTACCACTTTATCTCCTTCCTGCATATCATTAACTCCTTCTCCAACACTCTCAACGATCCTGTCAAAACAGAACTGACAGACATCATTTAACTGTATCGTCGTAGTAAAACCTCACCGATTTGATTATTTAAGAATCAAGACCGAGTTAATTGGTAGTTACAAACCCGACTGCTTCATGGCCGAGTATGCGAGGGTAGGCTCGTTGGGCTTCACTCTTCAATCATATAAAAGTGAGTTAGAATCTCCAAGTCATAAAACAATGAGAATTAATAAGAATCTACGGACGATCTAATTCGAGTTCTACTGATAATTGCGTACCTCTCCTTTCCAAGCACTTAGATCAGTGTGACAGATAGAAGTATAGAGAATTTTGATACGAACTTCCGATTTTTGAGGAGGATGAACTTGTATATCTTCTATTACAAATGGTTCTTTCGGTCCCCATACAACAGCAGCTTCATAAATAATGAACAGCAACAGAGAGATCAATAAGTTTCAGTTTAGTTAAAAAGGTTAAGGAGAGAGTTAAATTAAGTTTTTACCTTTGCAAGTGATCACGTTTCCTCTTGTTTCATTTGGATTGAAGGAGCCATTGCCGTTGCCTTCTAAGCTACCCATTACTCTCTCTCTCTGTCTCTCAACTTCTATGAATTTGTTTCAGAAGTTATATTACCTTTGCAAGTGATCACCTAGCTAGCTGTATGATTTTATATGTCAAATGAAGTCAGACGTGGAAGTTGAAAGTCAAGTAGTCAACCAAAAGAAACAATAAATTATGAAGGCGAATCGTTGCCAAAAAAAAAGGTGTAGGAGCGGAGAATGGGCAAACTATCGGGGAGAATGGGCGTTAATTAAGTTTTGACTGTTGGGTCCAGTCAAATAGTTGACCCCTCTTGAGCTTTTAAGTTTTGAGTCTTTTGACTGTCGCCTAATTAAAAATTGCTATAATATATTTTTTTTATTTTTTCTTTTGTACAAGCTTAGATTATATAAGTTATTTTATTTTGATGAACTAGACTAGTGGTCCCTAAACTACATCCAACTCTTTAAATTGGAGTGAATTTCAGCAATTACAGGGTTCGCATCCCCATTTCGGTAGTGGGAAGGAGCATACTAACCACCACTTGGTGATTGAGGTATATATGACATTTTATTATTAGATGTAATGTAATACTCCCTCTGTCCCTAATATATAGGCGGAGAACGTGAAATCTCTTCATTTAAGAAATTCTTTGGTTTTCATAAATTTTCATGTTTTTTCCTGTTTTTACCCTTTGTCTTAATCTCACTACAATTTCCCATACAACATAAATAAGGGCATATATGTCAAAAGTCTTCTTGAAATTAGAATTCCGCCTATTTAGTGAGATTAGAAAAATCCAATATTCCGCCTATATAATAGGGATGGAGGGAGTAGGTAATAATTTGGGATGCTAATTTTGGTGTGCCACACAAACCCTTAAGGTCTTAACATGTGAAGCCTAAAATTAGCCATTTGGCGCGCGGAGAAAATTAAGGACGTTGATTTTATTACTCAGTTTGGTCAAATTCGAATTCAGTCAAATTAGCGTTATGGAACAACATATATAAGGCGTTAGCGATTTTCGAAATTAACGGCGAATTATGCACGAATAATTGAGCCAAAGATCTATACTTAATTGGCTCATAATAAGGGCACGAAATGGATACTTGCAATTTAATGAGTTGGGGGACCATGCCACATATAAATACGAAGAGACTTTGCTAATTCCCACGGCATAAGGGCAGAAAATGGACCTTGCTGTTTTATAGTACTTTTTTTTTTTGGTTGAAATAGAGAAATTTATAAATGAGAAGAAGAATGTACATAGATCTACAGAGAGTAGACTTAAAAAACAAACAGAACAGCAAAAGCTACATCAGTAAAAAAACAGTGTCCCAATTTTGGACTGAATTTGCAAAATTAATATGAAGTATTCCCCAATAACAGCTGTCCAAGTAAGAACTAAAGTCATGAATCGTTAATCAATTCTAGGTCTGAATTTGTTGTTTTATACTCCCTCCCTATATATACGCAGTATTTTGAATTTTGTTTGTCCGATTAGAAAGGCGGAATATTATTTCTAAGATAAATATTTCAACACACCCATACCCATATTATAGTATATCGATAATTGAGGGGTACAACATGAAAAACATAAAAAAATTGTGAATCCAATACACTTTTCTTAATCTAAGAGAATCGTGGTATGAAGGGAATAAATATTTTGAATTTTTTGTACGATGAGGAGTCGTCAAACGAGTACAATTTTGGGTTAGTACTCCCTGACATGCTAATTTGATGTTTTGCGAAAATGCTAGTTATCTACTGGTGTAAAAAATACACCACTATGTGTCAATTTTTTAGTGACACAATTTTAAAGTGGACCCCCTTTTTTTCCTGGTGGGTAGGGTGAGGATGAGATTTATGGTTGATATAGATGACACATAGGGGTGTAAATGGGTGGGGTAAAAAAGCGGTAAATGAGAAACAACTTCGGATGTTTTGATTCAATTTTGGGATGGCAAAGTCAGAAAATCTAGTTCTGGAGCTAGCCGGATGTGTCATGGGCTGGCTGCGCCACTGCAAGTTTAGTTATTAAGTAAATAGGGGTAAATTCTAAAGGTGCATAACAGTGAGATCAATCATTATTTAACCAATCAAATGATACTTAAAGTTGGCGTTAGATTTGATTTTTGGGGAACTTTCTCCATTTGGAGGGGTCCTACTAATTTTCGTGTGTATGTAACCGGTGTAGCAAAAACCAGAAGGTATAAAAACGAAGATAACATTAGAAAGCGACTCAATGGAGAAAATCAGACTATTGAGCAGTGATGTCAACTCCTTGAGTACTTATCCAATGTCAATATCATACTAAATAACATCCATTATCATACTGACCGACAAAGAAAAGGCAAAAAAAAAATAATCGAGAATGCTGGATTCACCGAGATTTATACACCGCAGAAATCACCGAGTGACACAAACCCAAACCCCACCTCGTATATTTTCCTTCGGTGGAGCCCAAGGGTTGTGAGAGTCGGTACATTCTCGGGACATAATGCACCTTGTGTAGCATCTCTCAAAAATAATTTAACCGACCTCGAGGAAAAAAAATGAAAAGTACAACGGAGCAGTTCGAGATGTGTCATGGAAACAACGACAAAAAAACAAAACCAAAAGTTTGAGGCACGTTAGGAACTATGAGATATAGGTATAGTGGTAGATGGTGGCATCAACTAAAATGTACACGACCAGAACCTGTTTTCAACTCCCTCCTCCTCTCTCTCACTCCTTCTATTCTACAAAACCCATCAAGAATAACCCTTTCTTTGCTCAGATCTAGTCCTTTTTTGGTCTAGATCCTGTTAGATTTCTTCATTATTTCTTATTTTCTAGGTTAACAAGTAATTTAGTGTAGTTTTTATTATGTTTCCTGCTTATCTACACCATTATGGTGGTGTTATCTACTCTTTTGAGGTTTATCTTCGCTTTAATGGCGATTCTTGGTTATTGGGTTGGGTTTTAAGACCAATAGTGATGCTCTCCATGCTCTCCAAATCTTCATCTTGGTTGTCTCCGGCGACGGAATCTCCATAGGTGGTCTTTTTGACGACGGAAGCATCATCACTAGTCATAAGAGATTTGAGAAAATTACTCCTACTTTGGGAGCACATCTTTCTATAGAAGAAAAAAACTAAATGGTTGGAATTTAATTAGAGAATCGGATCTTATTCATACTTGAATTTGTCTTACTCCGGTAATCATTCTCTTTCTCGTCGGATTTCTCGGTATTGTACTTTTACGGTATGTTCTTGTTATGTGAACACGGAACTCGTGCATGGTGTGCGTGATCACAAACAATCTTAATATGAATTGAATACGTGCATTGAGGTGTGAGAAGAGTATAATGTGCCTAGGTAGATGATGATTCATAGATTCCAAACCCCTCTAGTTTGTCATGATCTCGTCATCATCCCCCAAGGTGATAGATCTGAGATATCAGAGTGTAAGTGAAACTACCAGTACTAAAGGTAAAAGAGACGACGGTTTACGTGGTTCAAAGACTAAGGCTTACATCCACGGATCTGAGGAGATTTACTATAAGATAAACGGTTACACAGATCATCCCAAGATCTTGCGTTCATTGACTACTAAAATTGAATCTCTCACTTACTTCTTCCTATTCTCTCTCCTGCTTTCGATCCCCCTCTCAGTGGAGGGGGTATACATATTTATAGCTAAATTGGGTGGGTCCACTGACAGTGAGCTGTTGAGATCTTATCTTCTTGTGCTATGTGCGTGGTCCGCGGACTTCTATGTCACCCCGCGGCTTCTATTGTATCCCGGTTCATCACGCTGACCAATCCTCGTTTCCTCCGTTGGTCGTTCGACACGTGTTCTCGAGCGCATTAAATGCGGGTGGTTGGGGGCGGTCGATCCGCGCCGAGTGGTGTCGATCCTCTTGTCACGTCGTGTCGGTCGGACTTCCCCGACCGTTGATTATATCTAACCTCGTGATGGGTTAAAGCCATCCTTTGGTGTTACGCGGGATCACCTATCTCGGGTGCTCCTTCATCTCTGACCGTTGGTCTTGACAAATGGCACGTCGTCCAAGTGCCACGGATGCCCCTATGTGTCACCCTTCTTTGAGAAATGGCCTCCACGTGGACTCTGCTAGTACACGTGGCAATGGAGATAAATAAGTGTACTTACAATTTGCCCCTCTTCTTGCGACTGGGTGTTTGGCCTTTGTTGGAAGAAGAACCGTGTGGTACGTTTTTATCTCCCTCATAACTTCTCCTAAAAAGGTGCTACTGCATTTATTGTGCACGTTTCCCATGTCCGCCATAATCGCCCTTTGGGTAGTGGACGGTTTCTTCAGTTCTCTATATAAAAAGAGAAGAGTGAGAGAATGTGACTTTAATTCACATTCTGTTTTATTCTCTCATTCTTGTCTTCATCTTCTTAACTTCCTCCGACACCATTCTTCGCCTTGCCGCTATCGTGGTCGTCGTGGTTCTTCTTCTCGTGGTCGCCGCCGTTGCCGCTCATCGTGGTCGCTATTGTTCTGACTCCTTCGTTGCTGCTGTTGATTTATTCTTCGTGGTTCAGGTATGATCTTTTATTCCGTTTAATCACCATGCCTAAGCCTGTCGAGTTTCTGATCTTCTGGTGATGCGTTGATGATGAGTTTAAATTTAAATATGCCCTGGGATTTGAGAGTTGACGCCACTGAGTCGGGTGTTTCATTGGCCATGCTTTGATTTTATTTCTTCTTTTGAGTTTGGATAATAATCGAGAGTTTAAGCAAATCGTTAGATGAAATCTAGGGTTTTCTTCTTTGCACCTTTCTTTGTTCTTGAGATTTTCTTGATTTTTGATCTTCCCCGCCTCCGATTTGAGCTCCTATTTCGTTTGTGCTTGTAGACATGTCCGATCATCCGCGGGTTCCTTACCAAACCCCCGTCAAGTCCTCATCGATCTCCCAGGAGTGATCCCAATGTAAGGGGTGGAACTTCGCTCCACTTACCCGGGGTAATCTTCGGGATGGACGAACATGCTCATCCTCTGGTCAGAGGCCTTTGCTTAAAAGGGGTGATCCTCCGCTGGGATCTAGATATGCCGTGAATCGCCCTAGAGGTGGGTCTCCTAAGAAGCAGCAGAATCCGCGCAATGAGCCTTTGGATGTGCAACCTCTCCGTACTAAGCCTCCACCGCGGACTAATCCACCCGCGCCTAGTTCAAGTAAGTCAACTAAAACTCTTACTTCGAAGAGAAAAGCTGCGGAGATAGAGTCCTCGGGGGATGTAATTCCTCCTAAGAGGAAGACCGTGGGTTCTGTGGAGGATACTACGGGAGATGCTCTTGAGGATGATTCTGCTGTTACTTTTCGTCCTTTACCTTTGGGTAATAAGAAGTTTACTTTCAGGCATATTGATCTTGAGGCCTTCAAGTTAAAACACGGTCTTCAGCACTTTCAAGTGCGTTTTTATGCCTCCGACAAAGATATCACTTATGAGATGGTTAACAATTATCAGTATGATGCCTTTCATTTGCTGACGACCGTTGGTGCTTTCGAGGCTGGTTTGATGTTGCCTTTGTATAAAGCCGGTGATGATTTCTACTATCGGGTCTTGTCTAGCCGCGATACTGCCAAGAAAAGTCATAATCGCGGGGTGCAACAGTTGACAGGAAATTATCTTCGCCATCTCCGAGAATGCTATCTTCGTAGCAAGGGGCGAACAATGATGACCTGCTATGCTCCTAAATTGGAAAAAGAGCAAGGGTGGTATACTCCGGAAAATTTCAATAAATCCTTTGGAGATTATGTTAACAGGAATACTCGTAAGCCGTGGTCTGTGAGTCTGCGGAACATTACTCCTGTTAAGGGGGAAGTTCGCCTTTTGAGCGAGGTAAGTGATTCCAAGATGGCGAGGGTTCCTGGTGCCGAAGGTTTTCCTATTCCTGCTGAGGAAAGAATCAAACGTGATCATGACTATGAGTGGTCTGCCACTGTTCTTGAAGTCGTTGGTCCGTGGGCCTATGGTTGGGTCCCTGGCCCCCATGGTTGGCAGCCTACTGCTGACAGTCTTCCTCGCGAAGCTTCTCCCACTCGTTACGCTCACACGCCCCCGGCGCATGAGTTTTGCGGTATGGACTTTGCTTATAGTCGCGATGTTGATGACACAGAAGACGAAGATATCCCTGATGCTAACCTTCTTCCGCGGAATACTGACGTTGTTAAGGTGTGTTGTTTGTTTTCTACGTATGTATGCCCCTACGTTTTCTTAAATAATGTTGATTATGCCAAGGAAAGGTGATGCCAATGGCTCTTTTGTCATTACGTGTTGTAGGTGCGTAGAAATAAGAAGATTAATCCCAAGCAATTATCGAATTCTCCCACCGAGGGTTCCTCACACTTCGAGGATGTGAATAGTCCCGTGGGTGGTGATGAGGACTTTTCCGATAGGGAAGAGCGAATTGAGACTTCTCCGCCTGTTCAAGAAGGTGATGGTGATCAGGCCATTGGTGGTGGAGGTGGTGATCCGGTCACTGGTGGCGGTCAAGGCGATCCGGCCGCTGGTGGTGGTGAAGGTGATGATTCGGCCACTGGTGGTGGTCAAGGTGATCCGGCCACTGATGGTGGTCAAGGTGATCCGGCCACTGGTGGTGGTCAAGGTGATGATTCGGCCACTGGTGGTGGTCAAGGTGATCCGGCCTCTGGTGGTGGTCAAGGTGATCCGGCCACTGGTGGTGGTCAAGGTGATCCGGCAACTACCACTGGTGGTGGTGAAGGTGGTTCGGACGCTGGTGATATTGGTGGTGGCAACTCGTCTATTGGTGGTGGTGGAGATCAGGCCGGGGGGGCTATTAAGTCCAGTGGGGATGTTATAGACAAAGGTAAGGGAATTATTCTTGGTGGTGGTGCAAGGATGGGGATGCTTGTTGTGAGTTCTCCTTTGGTAAGGTTTTATCTGGGGAACCATCACTTGACATGTCCACAGTTATGGGGCTTGTTTCGGACTTCACTCTGCTTCCACCGATGATGATGGAGTGTTCTCGAGGATAGCTGCGTTGGTGGCCCATCCCGCAGGTCTGATGCTGGGGTTTTGGTAGTGCCTTCCGAGGGTTTTGTTGGTGGGGCTTTGGTGCAAAGTAGTGTTGGTGCTTCCCATGGTGGGAATACCTCGGACTCTCCTTTAGATGATTTCTCGCGATCCTTAGCCGCGGATGGCGATGATCTTTGTTTTGGCGTGACAAGCAAAGAAAAACTTGCTTTGGTTGTACCTCATCCTGCCCCTGTGATTGAAGGGGAAAAGAGTTCGGATGCTTTTACTCGTAGGCACATGGAGTTAACCCCTGAGGAGGCGGTAGATCGAGGGTGGGGAAAGAATCTCGTAGCCAGCGGGCTTGACCTTGTGGTGGATCCTCCCCCCACCGTTGCTGATATGATGGCTATTGCTGATGGGTATCGACAGCTTACCCCCGGCCGGTTATTGGAGGTTTGTCCTGTTCTTTTTATCCCCGATTTCGTTCAACTATGATGTGAGCTAATTTCCCTCGTTTCTTTGATAGATGATGAGAAGTGAGTATTGTAACCACCATCTTTACCGCTCTTCAAGGCTAAATCTCTCAAGCTAGAAGGGAAGCTTCGACATTGCGAAGAGACGCTTACGAGTGTCGAGGCTTCGGTCTCTGCTAAGGATGAAGAAATAACCGAGCTAAAGAGTCGCAGGCGTAAGGAGCGAGGGTATGGAAGAGGCTCGGCTACGTTCGAAATGGCTCGGTTAAGGCCAAGTTAGCTGTTCTTGAGAAGAACTCCTCGTCTATTTCTGTGTCTGCGCTTCCTCTTCTTTGATAGTTTCCGCTCGTTATTTGTTCCGAGTTTTCTCTTTCTTCCCTCCTCCCCCGTCTTGTCTTCGATGGGCGGAGTCCCCGAATTGTTGTGGCTTCGGGTGAGAGGGCACGTCAAAAGGGTCGCATTCTTGAGTTAGTTGAAAAACTTAAGAGTGAGTCGGCGAAATGGAATGCCCGCGCGGACGTTCATAACGCTATGGCCGAAGAATGGTGTAAGAAAAAGCATTGCTTGGTAGATTTGCAAAATCGAAATAACCATGACCGCCACTTGTTCAACGAGGCTCTTTTATGGACGCGGGATAACCTTGAGCAAGCCCGTGGGCAGATTTCCTCCTTAGAAATTAAACTTAATGTTATGGAAGACGAGCTGCGGCGAGCGCGGTCTTCTCATCCCTCGGATGTGCGGACCTATATGCAGCGTCTTGCCAAGGAAAGAGACGATGCTAGGGGCGAAATGTAGTGCTCTCGGTAGTGCTTTATCCGCGTCTCGAGCCGATGTGGCTCGTCGGGTTGAGCGTGAGAGAGACTTAGAGGTGACTATGTATCGTCTTAACAAGGGGTTGGAATCGAAGAATGATGAGGTTAATCGACATCGTCATTCGGGCTCGATGCTTCGAAATGACCTAAGCGCGAGTCGGTATGCTCATAATCTTCGCGGGTAGATTACGATAAGTTATCAAATGAATATGATTATGCCGCCAAAGCGAGGGATTCCGCGGTTGATCATTGTGAAGGTATACGTTTTTCGTCATCGAGTGTGCTTTTGTATTGTATCTCGTCATAACTCACTGTCTTCTTCTACCGTCCGTAGAGCTCCAAGTACTGACTTAAAGCTGCAGATGAAAAGTTTGCCGAAGCTCAGGCTAAGGTAGTTCAACTGGAGGGTCAAGCTAACTATCATCGCGGTCTAGCCTCGTCTCAGGAGGAAATGTTGAAAGAAGCTAATCAAAGGATAGACCAGCCTTTCTTCTTCCTTAAATCAGGCTGAGATGAGGAACGTAGCTATAGGTTTCATGGCCCGTAAACAACTGGCCGAAGAGATTAATAAGATTCTTGGTGAGATTGAGCTGGATCTCAAGAAAAATCATGGGCTGACCAAGAATTATACTCGGCGTCCCGTGCCCGTGCTCCCATCAAGTTCTTCTCCGACCCTCCTCGGGTGGTAGTGTTCCTTCATCGCTGAAGGATAAACCTGCGGATAACGTTCCTACTCAGTAGACCGTAGCTAGTATGTTAGGGATTGATCTCGGTTGCTTATCCTTTTTTGGCGTTTTTGTTATTTTGCCTGCTGGGCTTATAATCAACTGCATGTATTAGATCAAACTTTGGTGTTTAAATCTGATTTTGAATTTTGTTGAATTTATATCTACCATCTTTAAATATAATGAAAAATTCCGCAGTATTTGTAACCCGCGGATATCAATCTTTGAATTTGATAAAGTGTATTGTTCGTGCAACTCCGTAGGTTGGTATCCCCGAATTGTCTTGTGACCTTGCACCCCGTCCAGCTAACTCCTTGGCCGAAGAGGATCTCTCGGACGGTGGGGGTCTGGCCGATGTTTAAGGATGTACTCCATTAAGTTCGCGGCTTGTAATATTGCACGGATATCTCATTACGTAAGAAGTCGCCTCCCGGTCATACACTTATAGACACTTACAGAGGAGTTTCGAGAGATTGCATATGTATGCTCCGATATATGCGTGTGTGTGCTTTGCACGGGATATTACCCGGTATATTGTAGTGGGTATGATCCGCGCTTTTGTGCGGATATCCCTTTTACTAAGTATAATGTCAATTCCTAATAACAGTAATTGTACAACGATTTACGTGGTTCGGCCTTAAGGCCTACATCCACGGGGTAACAATAGCATTGATATTTTATTAAGGTGTGACATGGTTTTCAATGTACATTGTGTAAGTAGTATATACATGTGGTTCCCGTGGTATGTGTTTCATATAGGTTGCGGGTTTTGAATGAATTTGAAATGTGCGTAGGTAATGAATGAGATATGATACTTGAAAATGAAAACTTGGATTGATTGAAAAGTTAGGGTGCGTTACTCCTTTGTCAGAGATAGAAACATGTGGACTAGCGAGTCCGTTTTCTTCTTCCGAGATGCACACGCAGGTGGTTGGTCATGGGTAGTATGGCTTGAGGTATTTGGCATTCCACGGATGCATGAGGATTTCCCCTTTCATATTGCGCAGATAATAAGAACCATTTCCTGCGATGTCGTGTATTATGTAGGGTCCTCCCCAAGTAGGTGCTAATTTTCCCCACTTCTTTTCTCGCTGGTATTGGGGAATGGTCCTCAACACATACTGCCCTTCTACAAAATTCCTAAGTTTCACTTTTTTGTTATATTCTCTGGCCAGCCTGCGTTGGTAGTTTTCCATTCTTTGCAGTGCCGCTTCTCTCCTTTCTTCGAGGTCGTCGAGCTTTTCCAACATCATGTCCGTGGTAAGATTCTTTTCCCATGCTTCTGTCTTTGTAGTTGGAAGTAGAATTTCTGCAGGGATTACTGCTTCCGCTCCGTAGGTGAGTAGAAATGGGGATTCTCCGGTAGCTGATCTTCGAGTTGTCCTATATGCCCATAGAACGTTATGCAACTGTTCACACCATCGTCCCTTGTACTCATCTAGCTGTTTTTTAAGAATGAGTGCCAAAGTTTTGTTTGTGGCTTCTGCTTGTCCATTGCTTTGTGGGTATATGGTGGTGGATTTGTTTTTTCGAATCTTGAAGGTGTCGAACAGCAAGTCAATATTCTTTCCTTGTAGTTGTTTACCGTTGTCGGAGACTATCTCTGCGGGGATGCCAAACCTGCAGATGATATTTTGAAAAATAAAAGTGAAGACGTCTGAATCCCGAATTCTTGCC
Source organism: Papaver armeniacum (assembly GCA_023531295.1). Taxonomy (NCBI): domain Eukaryota; kingdom Viridiplantae; phylum Streptophyta; class Magnoliopsida; order Ranunculales; family Papaveraceae; genus Papaver; species Papaver armeniacum. The sequence continues at coordinate 414,954 of JAJJWW010000514.1, forward strand.
AGTGCCTTTGCTTCTACCCACTTGCTGAAATAATCCGTTGCCACTATTAGGAATCTTCTTTTCCCCGTCCCCGATACGAGTGGGCCTACTATGTCAATACCCCATTTCCCAAAGGGCCACGGACTGTCCACCGAGTTTAACTTTGTAGGCCGGGGCGTGGATTCGTTTACCAAATCTTTGACATTCTTCGCATCTTTTCGCCATTCCGGGGTCGCATCTCGGGTCATGGTTGGCCGAATAGCCCCTGCGTTTTTGCCTTATCTCGCTAGGGATCTCATTCCACTGTGATTCCCTGCGTCCCCTCTGTGTATATCTTTTAGAATGATATGTCCTCTCGATCGGGATAAGCAGCATTTAAGGGGTCCGAGGAATGATTTTCTCGTATAAGGTTTGGCCTCTTAGTTCGTACATCCCTCGCTCTCCGACCGCACTTTCCTAGCCTCGTTTGGTGTCCGGGGAGTTTCCTTCTTTGAGGAAAGAGTGGATTTCAGCTCTCCAATCTGTTTCCTGACTATAATCGTCGTCTTCCTCCGCTTGTCGTGTAATGTCATCGTTCTGTAAATCGTCGAATATGTATTCTCCGGCATCCTCATCAGAGATATCTTTCTCCTTAGGTTTGCGTTGGTTAGCTGCGCACGTTTCTGGGAGTTTGATGGATGGTTCGTACACTCTTGTTACCTTGATTGCTTTGACATCCTCGTTTTTAAGCATGGACGATATATATGCCAGGGCATCCGCGTGTCTAAGCTCCTTTCTGCGCAGATGTCGGAAATTGATTTTTGGTACTTGGGAGGCCAATGTTTGCACTAGAGCCATGTATGCCATTAGTGTTTCGTCATACACATTGTATTCGTAGCCTATCTGCCGTATGATCAGTTGCGAGTCGCTTGTTACCCGCACTTCTTGTATCCCTAATTCAATTATCAAGCGGAGAGCATGGATCACTCCTTCATATTCTACGATGTTATTGGTATGGCCTTCGAATTCCAATCAATGCGTGCACGATTCTCGTCCCCGTAGGTGTGGTGATGACGATGCCTATCCCCGCGCCCTCTCTATTTTTGGAGCCATCAACAAAGACCTCCCATTGCCGTGGGTTTACCGGGCTCAAGAATATTATTTGGCTCTGGTTTTTCTATTTTCGGGGCGCCCATAGCCTTCCATCCTTGTATGCGTACTTCTTCTTCGTTGTCCAAAGGCGTGTCCGCTAGAAAGTCCGCTAATACTGCGATTTCGGGAGTGTTGGAGCTCATAGTGGATGTTGAATTGGTCGAGGTACGTGCTCCATTTTGCTATACGTCCTACCTTTCCTGCCCCTTTGAGGATGGTCTCTAAGGGTGCCCGACATGGGATACGTATGTCATGCGTTAAGAAGTACGTCCTCAGCTTTAAAGTGGACCATACAACGGCTAGGATTAGCTGTTCAATTCTCGTATAGTTTCGTTCTGCGGAATTCAGGGTCTTGCTGACATAGTAGATCGGTTGCTCCTCCTTTGTATGGGTTCTGACGAGCACTGCGCTTACTGCATCGTCTGTTGCCGCGATGTAGAGTGCCAAAACCTCCTCAGGGTCCGGTTTCTGAAGGATGGGGATTTCTGCTAGGTATTGTTTAATGCCCAAAAAACTTCTTCGCATTCTCGTCGTCCATTCAAATTTAGTCCCTTTTTTCAAGTATGTTGAAGAAGAGTTTGCATCTATCCGAGGATCTTGAGATGAATCTTCCCAGAGCCGCTAGGAATCCATTGAGCTTTTGTACCTCTTTTAGGTTCTTCGGAGATGGCATGTTTGTTATGGCTCGGATTTTTGCGGGATCTACCTCAATGCCTCTTTTGTCACCAGGTATCCAAGGAATTTTCCGAGGTCACCCCGAAAGTGCATTTTTAGGGTTTACCTTCATGTTGTGCTCTCTCATAGCTCAAGATGTCCTTCGGGATCCTGGTGGTGGTTCTTTCTTAATCGCTTTTACGAGCATATCGTCGACGTAGACCTCTAAAGTCCCGCCGATCCATGGCTTGAAAATAGCATCGACCATCCTTTGGTACGTTGCTCCGCGTTTGAAGCCCGAAAGGCATTCTTACGTAACAATAAAGACCATGGGGTGTGTAAAATGCAGTATGTTCTTTGGTCTTCTTCCTCGCAAAAATAGTTGGTTGTATCCGGAATATCCGTCCATGAACGACAACTCTTCATATCCTTCTACTGCGTCGACTAGCTGGTCAATGCTGGGTAATGGATAACTATCCTTGGGGCATGCTTTGTTCAGGTTGGTGAAGTCGATGCAGATTCTGACCCCTCCATTTTTCTTTGGTACTATTACCATGTTGGAGATCCAAGTGGGGTATTTGACTTCTTTTATAAAACCGGCTTCCAATAGCTTTCGTAGTTCCGTTTCTACCGCTTTGTGATGCTCTGTGGCCACCTTTCGTATTTTTTGTCGACCGGGGTGTGCCGGGTTTAATGCGCAGCTCATCTTATCTTGTCTTTGGGTCTATTCCCGGCATATCGGATAGTTTCCATGCGAAGATGTCCGCATACTCCTTTAGTAGTTTTATTAGTGAAGCTTCGCGTTCTCCGTCCATTAGAGTTCCTATTTTGATCTTTCTTGGATTCTGCTCCGTTCCTATGTTGATCTCTTTCACTGCCTCCAAGGATGTGAAAGTGGGCTTTGGTTCCCCAAGGTGGGGGATTTTCTTTAATTGCTATTTGGTAGTCTCAGATTCTTTGTCTGCGAGGACGCCTTGGTTAACCTTTGATGTTGAGTCCTCCGTGTTTCCTACAGAGTTCCCTTTAGATAAGCTTTTCCCCGAGATCTCCTCCAAGTATTCGTCGATGGCTTTGTCTTTGGATATCGCCTTGCTCCGAGCCTTGCGGGTTTTCCTTTTCTCATCTTCTTCGTTGTTGAGTTGTATTTGCATCACGTGGCATTCTTTTGCGGAAGCTTGATCACCCTTTATCTCCATTATTCCTAGGGGAGTGGGAAACCTAAGGTATTGATGGTAGGTAGTCGACTCCCTTGAGCTTGTGGACCCATCTTCGTCCAATAATGGCATTGTAGGGCGAAGGCGTGTTCACCACACTAAAGCGAGTGTCGACTTTCATGGGGCCTGCATCCACCTGTAAGATAATATCCCCCAGGGGCTTCGTGGCCGTGCCATTGAACCCGTAGATGGTGTAGTGTGAAGTCAGGAGTTGCTCATCGTTAAGCTCCATGCGTTTGAATGTATCGTAAAACAAGACATTTACGGAGCTTCCTCCATCGATGAGGATTTTCCTTATGTTGCATCCTGCGATTGGCAATGTGAGGATTAAGGGATCGTTGTGATCTTCCATGTCGTCCTCAATATCCTCGGCTTCAAAAGTCAGAGGTGCGTTCATCCACTCCTCGTGCTCTTCCACTTCTTTCCCATTTACACTGTAAAGCTCACAGTAATCTTCAAATTGCTTTCTTAGTCGTTTCCCTATTTGTGCCGTTAGGGTTGGCTCTTTGCTTTCTGAGCAGGATATAGCGTTCAATGTGCGATTACCCTCAGGTAGTTGGACCTGTTTGCTGCGTTTGGCTCTATCTTCCATTCCAGCTTTCTCCACATATATTTTTTAAGATCCCTCGCATCTATCGCCTTTTGTACCGCTATCTTGAGATTTTTGCATTTCTCGTCGTGTGTCCGTAGAAGCGGTGGAAATCGCAAATACTCTTTGGATTCTCCGCCGAGGCTGGTGGTTGTTTCCCTTTAGACCAGGGCCAGTCTAAGTCTTCGCGATCCTTGATCTCCTTTAGTATGCGCGGATAGCTGGTATTGAGTTTCGTATAGACCCGGTCTTCAAACTTTCTGCCACTCCTTTTGTGATCGTCTTTTCGATCCTTTTGGTGTTGGCTGGTCCTGTCTACTAGTTCCGCGGAATTTGTCCGTGGGGTTCGTTGTGCCTGTGCTCGGGGGTTATCTTTTTGAATTTCTTCCAACCTCGCATGTTTTTCAATGATTATCCTCAAATCTCCCTCGGTGGTTGGGGAGGTACCGTGGATTTCAACGAACAACGGACTCATCCTGTCAAGCCCCCATTTGTAACAGTTAATACTCACCACGGGATCCACATGTCCAATGGCCTGACATACCTTGTGCCATCTATCCGTGTATTCTCGAACGGACTCCCTGTATTTAATTGCAAGTGAGAAGAGCTTGTCCATCCCTGTGTTCACAACTTTGTTATACATGTAGGTGGCCAAGAACTTTTCGGTGAGCTGATCATATGAATCAATGCATCCTGGCTTGAGGTTATCAAACCAAGATAACGCGGATCCTTTCAGGCTTGAAGGGAAATATCTGCATAGTATAGCCTCGTCGTAGTCCCACCTGGCCATTACTCTGTTGTAATATCGTAGATGAGCCGAGGGGTCCGCGGACCCGTCGTAACATTCAAAGGTCGGGACCCAGGACATTTCGCGGAATGGTTGCCGTAGCCAACTGTCATGCAAGGGGGGTAGTGTTAGCCTCCTTCATAATCTGTTCTAGTCTTCCACCTCCTTGCCTGGTCTTGAGTTGATTGATCTCTGCTAGCATCTCCGCGCGGAGGTTCTCCATTGCCAAACAGTGCTCGTCCTGAATGGAAGATTGTGTCTTTCTAGTGGGTTGTGACGTTGTGGCCTCCTCCGTGTCGTAGTAGTCCGGAATTTCTGGTCGGTAGTCTGGGTCAGACCTTCTACTGTTCCGCGCATCTCTTTGGGGTATTGTTCTTCGGTTAGTCGTTGCAGGGATATTTTCGAAGATCGTCCCTCGGTCCCTGTTCTGTACCGCTGAGTTAGCTTCGTCGTCCGATTCTCTAGTTCGGAGCTTCGGAGGATCTTCTCTCTTAGTTCTTTGGTTTTCCCGAGCTAACAAGGCCACCGCATCCGCGTACGTTAGCTGATTCCTCTTTAGCTCCTCCAGTTGCGCCAATATTTGTGCTGTTTGGTTCGACGCTTGATTGGGGGTTCCTTCCTGTAGTTGAGCTTGTCCCTCGGGGATCGTGGTATTGATTTCCCCATTAATGGTATGTCCGCTCGATTATTCCGTTGGATCCCCGCCTCGTAGTTGTTTGTCTTGTTCATTGTCCGGCGGCATCCCGTAGGGATGGTTCTTCGGGATTATTGATTCGCTATAGCCTCCCCGAGGGTCGACCGCCTAGTTGCGGCCTGTCACTTTGGAAGCAATCACTTGGGAAACCCCCTCGTTCGGTGCAAGCTGACTCTTGCGGCCGCGGCCTTCTTTGCTTCAATTGCGATGGTGCCCGCATCTAAGAGCCATGCGCTTTCCGCCCTGGTCTCGCATATTGTCCGCATGCACGTGCGTCCTTCGCCCTTTTGTCTGCTCCTTGTTACTGCTGGTGTGGTCCTTGGAGCATCTCTTGGAGTTATCTTTGTCTTCCCGGCATCTTTGTTCCTTTCCATTGCAATAATCTTCACAAAGAACATGGGAGGTAATCCGAGACCCAAAAGTCCACGGGTTGGCTGTTAATTCAACTTTGATTTCATAAGCTCGATTTCTAGTGGTAATGAGTGTACTCAGGTTGTTAGTTGGGCGAATAGTACGAAAGACATAGACGGGTGCGGATTTAGCCGGGATAAGGTCCATGGGTCATTGTTTGCGAGAAGCCCAAATCTTTTGGTGGAAATTGTGTTTGAAATTCTAGTTAGAACCCAGATCTGTTGGTTTAAAGGTTATATAATGCCCAGATCTGTTGGTAGAAAACACAATAGACATAAATATGTGCGAAAAACGAGTCTAAGAACAGATCTGTTTGCTAAAACCCAGATCTGTTGGTTTAAAGGTTACATAATGCCCAGATCTGTTGGTAGAAAACACAATAGACATAAATATGTGCGAAAAACGAGTTTGAGAGCAGATCTGTTTGCGTTTTTAAATAAAATTTTTGAGGTTGAGGCTGTGAAGTCACAGGAAAAGATAAATCTTTTTACCGGGACAAGGTCCCCGTTTCTAGCGCCAAATTGTGAACACGGAACTCGTGCATGGTGTGCGTGATCACAAACAATCTTAATATGATTTGAATACGTGCATTGAGGTGTGAGAAGAGTATAATGTGCCTAGGTAGATGATGATTCATAGATTCCAAACCCCTCTAGTTTGTCATGATCTCGTCATCATCCCCCAAGGTGATAGATCTGAGATATCAGAGTGTAAGTGAAACTACCAGTACTAAAGGTAAAAGAGACGACGGTTTACGTGCTTCAGCACTAAGGCTTACATCCACGGATCTGAGGAGATTTACTATAAGATAAACGGTTACATAGATCATCCCAAGATCTTGCGTTCATTGACTACTAAAATTGAATCTCTCACTTACTTCTTCCTATTCTCTCTCCTGCTTTCGATCCCCCTCTCAGTGGAGGGGGTATACATATTTATAGCTAAATTGGGTGGGTCCACTGACAGTGAGCTATTGAGATCTTATCTTCTTGTGCTCTGTGCGTGGTCCGCGGACTTCTATGTCACCCCGCGGCTTCTACTGTATCCCGGTTCATCACGCTGACCAATCCTCGTTTCCTCCGTTGGTCGTTCGACACGTGTTCTCTGAGCAGCATTAAATGCGGGTGGTTGGGGCGGTCCAGTCCGCGCCGAGTGGTGTCAGTCCTCTTGTCACGTCTGTGTCAGTCGGACTTCCCCTGACCGTTGATTATATCTAACCTCGTGATGGGTTAAAGCCATCCTTTGGTGTTACGCGGGATCACCTATCTCGGGTGCTCCTTCATCTCTGACCGTTGGTCTTGACAAATGGCACGTCGTCCAAGTGCCACGGATGCCCCTATGTGTCACCCTTCTTTGAGAAATGGCCTCCACGTGGACTCTGCTAGTACACGTGGCAATGGAGATAAATAAGTGTACTTACATGTTACTTAATTTGTATTCTCTTATTTTCGACCTTAAACTCATTGTAACCTCAAATTTTCATTAATGAAAAGGTTCCTTGTTTATCAAAAAAAAAAAAAAAAAAAAACAAAACTAAAATGTACACGGATGTGTACGACTCACTCTCTCACCTCCCTACCTGAATTCTTCCTCTCTTCTCCCCCCTTTCAGTCAAATTATAGCCGTTAGCCTTGTCTTCTAGTCCTTCAACGGCTAGTTTCTGCCGAACCTTACCGGAAGTCTATGACGGAACTAATTCTTTCTAATTGGGGGATATCAAAACTAATTGGGGGATATGAATTACTTCCCCCAACCTTAGGTGCCTGTTAAGGGGTGTTTTTTGGGTATGAAAATACTAAAACACCCTTAGATTAATAAAAAAAACTTATGAAAAGACTGTTATACCCTCCCAAAAAACTAAAAAACTAAAAATCAAAACCAAACACAAAATCAGTTATCCCCCATTTGTGTATCGACATAGTCGTGTGAGGGTTAGGGTTCCGAAAAAATTTTCATCTTCTTCATCGTTCTTCATTCGTTCTTCATCGACGATTAATCATTACATAAAAAATTTCTTCGTCGATTAACCTACCCGAATCATAACCATGCCTCCACGGAAGAAAACAACTTTCCAATCGAACCCAAGTCAATCGAATCCAAGTCAATCGAACCCAAGAACGATTGTTCTACAGAATTTGAAAAAAGACTTGGTTTGATTGCTCAAGAGGATGAAGACAAAGAAACAGAGTTATCAAACGATGAACTACTAGCAAAGATGGCTTCTGTGAGAAGGTTAGTCATTCTTAATTTGTAGCTATGGGTTTAGGACAAAATCGCGAAACCCTAACTGCAAATTTTGAGTTTCTGAAGTTCCGGCATTCAATTTAGTATGAATACCGCACCGGTAGTTAAAACCGGCATGCGATCTAGGATGAATACCACGCGGTAGAAGTCTTGGTATTCGATTTAGTATGAATACCACATCAGTAAATAGGTAATAGGCACTCAATCTAGGTTGAAGACCATAATAGGTATTTAAATTCTACTATACGTAAAAACAATAGGGTTTAGTGAGTTGTACCGGCATAAACTGTATTTTAGAATTCATGCCGGAACTCTAGTTTTGGTATCCAGGAATTTTAGAATTTCTTCCGGCATCTTCGACATTTATTTTGCAGGTAGGTACTTGAACCCGGCATTGATTCTTCTTGTTGCGGGTATGCCGTGAGTCGTGTTAAGTTTCGGGAATTTCCAAGGCTATACCTAGGCATCCTATACATTTATTTATGTATGCCGGTACTTTAATCCGGCATGGATGTTTATTATATGTAAATGCCGGTAGTGGTGTTTAGTTATCCAGGAACATTCCTATACTATACCGGCATCCTCGACATTTATTTATGTATGCCAGCACTTTAACCCGGCATGGAAGTTTATTATACGTGTATGCTAGAGCTAGCTCACGGCATGGTCTGTTCTTTGTTATTGTATGCCGGTATTAGAAATGAAAGTTAGTGGTTGTCTAATATATTAATTTCGTGCTTCTTTTGAAATAGATCTAAAGCAAAGGAGGCTAACAAAGGAAAAACTAAAGGTGTTGCGACTAAGAAAAAAAGGAAGGATGGTCTTGATACTCCTCAGTCTCTGCCTCCTTGAGGGAATAACAAAAAGCGTTTGTGTTTTGAGACAAGAGGGGATATTTGGGAGAGTGGTCGTGATCGTAGTATTCTTGTAATCCGTGAACCTACTGCAGCTGTTGAGGAGGAAGATGAGGAAGATGAGCAAGATGAGCAAGATGAGGAGGAAAGTGAGGAGGAAGACAATGAGATTGATCCAACTCAATTAGCAAACCAAAGCCAAGGAGTAGTTGAACAAGGTGGTCCAAGTCAACAACCCACACAAGGCAAGGGGAAAGGCAAAGGCAAAGGAAAAGTAAAAGTTAAAGGTTCGCACCTTCATGTTGATGACATGATACCCGACCTTGAACGTGGTAAAATTTGGGGCGCAGCTTCTTTTGATCAGCGGGTTCTATTTGGCTACAAGCACTCATGGGATCGTACTATATATCAGACATATGTAAGAATTTCTATCTCGTGCATATGTACTGTATTTATGCAAAATCTCTTAAGATCTCTTAATTGTAGGATTATAAGAAGGCTGTGCGTGTTTGCCGAAACCAAGCCGCGGCTGATTGGGATTTGTCTCTAGATCATGATGATGTCCAAGCAATAGTAAAGGAATCTGGTCTATATCCTTTGGTTGAAAATTATGTGAAGCGAGATATTTTCACAAATAATTGCTTCGTCGAAAGGTATCATGGTGAAACCGATACCATGCACTTCCCATTTGGAGAGATGACCTTGATCCCAGGATGATGCTCGGAACATTTTAGGCTTGGATATTACCGGAAAATCAATTGCAGAACGAGGTGACCTTGAGCTAGAATGGACGAAGTTGCACGAGCTTACTAACAAGTTGTTTGGTTGGGACTACAAAGATTCTGTGGAAAGATTCTATGTATCTAAGGTTAGTAGGACAAAGACATTCAAACTGACCCTGCTTAAGAAGAAGTTTGAAAACACAAAGAAAATAAGTGTGCAGGATGGATGGGACCCCGCATGCATTCGTTTATACGGCCGTTGCGTGCACTGCTATACATCTTGGGCACTCGGGTATTCCCTGACACTAGTAGCAATAGGGTTAGTGAAAACTTCCTTCAGTTCTTGGATCCGTTGGACGAGGTCTTTAACTATTCATGGGGCACCGTGGCAATGGCAAATTTGATGGCGGAGATGAGATGGGCCTCTAAGGCGGTTACAAACCAAATTCGTTGGGAATTTCACTCTACTCTGTGTACTTTTGTTTTTAAACTTATGTTTTTATTTATATTGTTCACGTGTATCCTTATTATGTATTTAGAAACAAAATTTACTGACTTTTATATGTATCATTTCAAATTTGTATAGGTGTGGGCTTATGAACATTTCCCAACATTGTTCAAGGACTACCCCTTCTTAAAGTTTAAGCCCGTTGTTGACCCCCCAGGAGCCTAGAGCAAAGAAATACGAGTTCAACGCCCATCTGAAGCCCGGTAACAATGGTCGACTGATAGAAATGAGATTGGCTCTTGACGCGATGACTACCAAGGATGTTGTGTACGACCCCTACAAGGAGGTTAGAGAGAACCGTCAATACACTTGGTTTTATAACGTTTCATTATACCAAGGTCATTTGTTCCACCCAAAGGGATACGTTATGGATGATCCTCGACGTGTGATGCGGCAAATTGGATTCAAGCAATTACCTAGTATCATGACAGCCTCTACTGAAAGATACCTTCTTGATTATTCTCGTTGCATGTCAAGTTCCACAAGGTTGAGGGTAGAGTATGATCCAACTCCCGAACCAACACACTGGAGGGATAGGGAACCACGTCGTTTAGTAGATACTACTAATTAGGAGGTTACGAACAACGGTGATGAAGATGACCCAACCTACATTCGTGATTATTTGGAATGGTCACATATACTTGTTGTGCGGCCTGAAGATGTCCAAGTTCCACCCCAGAAAAACCCTCCCGTTCCAACTCCTATAGCGGCACCACCTACGACGAGCCAACTTAATAAGACCGTTGGATTGCTAGTAAGTATTTTTAATTTCTTACTCGTTTAATGTACACATAATTTTTTATTAGCATATATATACTAATTATGTGTTGTATGTATGAAACTAGCGGCGTCGGCTTGGCAAGTTGAAGAAGATTTTAGGTTGCAAGTACTCGGGAGGAGAGGTGCTATCCCTTGAAGAGATGAAGGAAGTCGTGGAAAAGCTTGATCAAATTGAAGAAACCGACCGTAGTGCAAGAGATTTTTTCAGGGAAACAAGGAATAGAGTGGCCCAAAGAAGCAAAGGACCGAGTGATTAGCTCTTGGTGTGTTTCTTCATTTGGATGGTGGTTATCGTCAAAAACTAGCTAAGATTGAAGCGAATGTTGAGGAAGCGGGTAAATAGAAGCGGATGTTGAGGAAGAAACCCAGTGGACTAAAAACTACTACATACTATCGGATTTTTCGGAAGATCACCGCCCTTCGGATCTTTTTTGGGGTCTAGTTAGGACTGGTTCTTCCATGAATAACTTGTTGGACTGTAAGAAACGCAAAATAGAATGCAATGATCTTGTTGTACGCAATCGAACAACTGCACTCATCAAATTATGTCGCAAATACAACGAGTTTCTTGCAAGATATAGAGGGAATATGTATGAAGCTCATGAAGCATATTTCAAGTGGTTGAAGGAGCCTTTTAGGCATTTTGAAACTGCTTTGTTTCTTGAATCTCGTTCCGAGAACTGATGTTAGTTGCAATTGGCTTGAGATGTTTCATTTTATGTGTTACATTGTTTATGTGTTTAATGTTTTTTAGTTTATTTCCTTATTATTAATATGAAGGCCATTTTGGGTCGGTTTGTTTGCTTAAAACCTTGTGGTGGCTCGTTAACATAATACAATACCGTCACAATTGAGTGTCAAGATAGTGTTTCGGCGTTAAATGTAGCAAGACAGTGTTCCGGCGTTAAATGTAGCATGTATGTGGTGCCGGAATTCTGAGGCTTGTTACCTTTTATAATTAAAAAAAGAAACAACTAACTCTAACTCCTTATTCTTCTCCATTGTAAATGTCGCACCAATTATCCCCCATTGTAACCGCCACAAACTTCCTCATTCCATTTATTTGGTTCTTTATTTGACGGTTTCAAACTCCATTACTACATAAAATGGAAACGGTTCCATCTTTCTATTTTTTTGTTTTCACTTAAAAATTCCAAGAGAACTTGTAAAATTCCTAAACTCCATTATTTGGTTTCATCTTCCAAACCAAACTCATTCACTTCTTCAAACCCCAAGAAGAATGGGTCCTCGCAAACCTCTTGAAAAACCAAAACCTCATCCTCGTGGTAAATCGAAATCAGAAGCATCTATTGAACAAGATATAAGTGATGATGAGGAAATAACAGAGATGATGAGGTAAGTGATGTCTATGTTTATTGAAGCATTCTTAGGGTTTATTTCATAATATAAAAACACAAATTGAAACTTGCATGATTATTATAGTGAAATTATAGTGAAATTGAAATTGAATTGAGTGAATTGAACTTCCAACATTGAGTGAATTGAAATTCCAATTTAGTTTATATCCCCCTTTTATTGCATGCAAGTTATTAGAAAAACCCTGAAAAATCTTAATGTTCACTAGCCATGCCGGTATTGTTTACCCTATTTTGTTAAATCTACCGGCATGAGATTTCATTTACATACGATGCCGAAACTGGTAAAGCGGCATGGAACTCATTTAGTATACAATGCCGGGATTAGGGATGGCCATTTGCCCCACCCAAACCCATCCCCGTGGGTACCCGCCCCGTTTGGGTAGGGTTTTGCCCGCACAAATGGGGATGGGTTCGGGTATGGGTAATACCCGGCCCGAAACCTAAGCTGCGGGGATGGGGTGGGGATGGGATTCAAGGTCCCGCCCTATACCCGCCCCGTAGCTTTTATATTATAAGGGTTTAGATTTTTATCAAAGAATTCGTATCGAATTTTTATACTTCTACCACTTAGTCGAGCTTTCTTTCATTTATTTGTATACTTCTGCCACTTCTTTCATTTATTATATTCTTGATCATTCTTGTATATTCATCACTTTCGCTTCTTTGTTGTGATCAGACACATTCTCTAAAAGTTAAAATAGTGAAAAATATACAGATAATTCAATGGTTAACATGGACGAAGATAAAATGAGAAAGGAAAAAGTAGCAAAACTAATAAGTCATTTACAGATTCTTTTGTTCACTTTAAGATGAATTTCTGAATTTTAAATTTTAGAATGCATTATTCTTATGTTATTATTTTTGTTTAAGTTTTGATTATAAATACATATATGTATTAACACCGTGTTACGGGTAACCCATGGGAAACCCTCCCCATACGGGTATTCCCCATACCCGCCCCGCCTCAATTCATGTGGATAATGGGGAGGGTATGGGTAATTTTGTTATGAACGGGGCAGTGACTGGGATTGGCATACCCGCCCCATACCCGCCCCATGACCATCCCTAGCCGGGATAAGTGCCGGCATACTCGTTATGTTCATCGACCATGTCGGTATTTGTTTCCTTATTTTTTTAAATCTCAGAGACAATTCTTTTGATATCGGCATGGTATTTCATTTACATAAGATGCCGGAACTGATAAACCGACGTAAAACTCATTTAGTATACAAGGCCGGGATTAGTGCCGGCATACTCGTTATGTTCATTTACCATGCCGGAAATCTGTTTCCTTATTTTTTTAAAACTCATTTTGTTACTAAGTCAAAAGCTCCAAAAATGAAGAAAGGAAAGGGAAAAGTTGTTGATGAAGAAAAACCTAAGTCTTCTCGATCTCGACGTAGTAGATATGATCCGGAACGTTGTAAGCTCACGATTCGGCACAATCCCCCGGCGGAGGGAGACGCAAGCAGCGATGATGCTGCTCAGTGGGAGAATTATGTACCTCCTGATGCAACAGGTGGCTCATCCTCACATGGCTTAGGACAACCTGTAGTAGAAGACGATGACAAAGATGAAAAGAAGCCACCAAAGCACCTCCCAAAACTGTATGACATGATTCCAGAACACAATGATGGCAAACATTGGGGTCAGCCGAGAGATCCCAAACTTTTATTTGACTACAAGGACTCTTGCGTTCGTTGGATCTATTCAACTTATGTAAGACGTTTGCGTCTTGTTATTATATTGTTTATATATGATCAGGTGAATTGAAGTTTGTTTGGTGTGTTTTTATAGGACCACGAGAAAGCCTTCCGTGTTTGCCGCCATCAACAAATGGATATATGGGTATTGGACGGGGAGTGTCTGGAGGTTCAAACGGCAGTAAGAGCATTTGGGTTAACTCCAATTGTGAGTTGTTATCATACACCGAATATTGAAGATATGATTGTTGTTGTAGTTGAGCTAAAGATTCAGCTGCTGCAATTCTCTCATCACAATCATCTTCCATTTTCAAAAAAAAATTTCCACTTAAATTTTTTTTTCTCTCCTTCTACTCCTCACTCACACAAATTCAAATAAAAACACACGCTAATCTATCCCCCAAATACTTACGATTTTTACTAATCATTATTAACAACTAAACATGATTAGTGAGGGCTAGATTAGGAATTAAAAAAATAATTACATAAGGGGTGACCCAGCTTTGCTATTTGGATCCCTATTTTGCCATGTACATATATCCCCCAATTAGTTTTGATATCCCCAATTGCGCATTCTAAAAATACTACTCCCTCTGTCCTTTTTTATCTGTCCTAATTTCTACTTTAGTCTGTCCCTTTTTATCTGTCCGCTCTGTTTATATACATACTTTTCCCTTAAACTATCAAATATACCCTTTATTTTTAATAATCAAAAAATCATTTTTAATGTCAAAATCTTAAATAATATCACCATATATAAGGAAAAAAACTTACTCAATATCTTTGTATTAATTGTCATTCCTTTTTTAAATAAAAACATGTATGGATAGTTATAAAATTCCTAATAAAACTTCACTTATTCTTACATAACCTTTTCATCTGTATTATTAATCTTTTCATCTCTTTTTTTTTGAAGCACCATGGAAGAACATAAGCTAGACTATCTAGTTTCTCTAGCTAGGACATATTTACGATCTCATGAATTGGTTGAGTTCGTCTATGGAAAGAAGAAACGAGCAAATTCAACATCCGAAGATGATGATTTGGCAATGTCTCCGGAGTGTGAAGAAAATTCCAAAGACTCTAAAGTTTTAGTGCGGGAAACCAAAATCAAATGGAGGAAAAAATATTTCTTAAATTGTGGATTCCATAATAAAAGCAAATTTGCAATATAAATTTGCTTTTATTTTCTTAAAATATTTCCTAAAATAATAATACTATCAAATTTAAGCTAATAATTTAGTTTTGGTAATAATATACCATTAAATAGACTAGTCAAGAGCTAGTCATGATATTTTATAGGATTTCCTTAATATCTAAGTCAAAGCGTACTCTTAATTTAGGGCGGAGGGAGTAGTTCAAAATTTAAACCGAGATTTGCTATAGCTAACATGTAAATATATAAAGATTCAGTAATCCCTGATGATTTTTCTACTAACAATTTAACATACGAATCGATTTTCAAAAATAAATAAATGAAATACCATTTGATTCACCGTTTAGAACTCGTCAACAAGGCTTTATTGAGAACACGAATTGCTGGTAGTTTCCGAGGTTCTGGGCCTTTTCTTAGTGATGGATTCTGGAAGCCCATCCTCAAACCCAACTGAATTCCTAACGACAGGTTTCAACAATTTCCATGGGTCTTCCATCATGGACTTGTTGTAAAACATTTCAGGTCTCTCCCTTGCAGATGTGCAAGCATGAGAACCCCTTCCTCTTCCACTACCACTACCTCGTCCTGCGCCAGGGCGTGGACTATTGCTGAATGTGTAATTACTACCTCTCCTTGGATATTTTAGGCCCGGGTGAGAACCGACTACACGGCCTGAGCCGGTGCCATGATAACCCCCAACACTCGAGTTGGATGGATGGTAATACGTGCCACCGGGCCTATTCCAAGCTTGAGGTGGAGGACCGCGATTACCATAAAACGGAGGGGCAACAGGGCCTCTCCAATAATTGGGACTGTGATGAGGAGTAGGTTCAAACGCTCTATGAGGGGCAACAGGGCCTCTCCAATAATTGGGACTGTGATGAGGATTAGGTTCAAACTCTCTATTTGGTGCAAAAGGGCTTCTCCAAGGATTAGGTTCAAACGCTCTATGAGGTTGATAACTGGGAGGAGGAACTGGGTAAAAGTTGTTTGGTCCTGAAGGATATGATTGTGTTGGCGGAAAAAAAGAATTCTGTGGAACCTGGTACGTCTGGTTTCTAATCCTTTTGTTTCCAGAGAAAGGAACTATTGGATCCCTACAGTAATCAAATCTTCGCGCACTAGTTGGTCTTTGTGGAACTGAAGAAGTCTCTCCTACAGAATTATTAGGGTTCATAATAGTTGGCATAGATGTGCCAGCATTAATAGAAGCTGCATGGTTAGCTTCTTCACGCATTGCTTTTAATCCTTCCATCAATCTAACCTATTAGACAAATTAACAACAATCGTCAAAAAAATAATAAAAATCGTCGAATCTTTATGAAAGGGTGAAGAGTATAGCAAACACATTACCAAAGCAGATCGATATAGCGATATACAGAACTAACCAAGAGCTAAACCCTAGAAACCGATACTCCAAGTGTAGCGCCTAAGGCGGAACTAACCAAAAGCTAAACCCTAGAAACTGATACTCCAAGTGTAGCGCCTAAGGCTGCCTATAACTACAACCAAGCCTAGAAACAACTAGGCTAACAACAAAGGAGAACTCGAACAGCTATGTTTAGATTGTTTTGCTTTGAGAACCCATAGCATATATATATAGTGATATCATAACTTGGTGTCCAAGAAACAATTACTTGCGTAAAAGGAAACTACTAGACCTTACCAATAAAAAAAATTGAGGTATTGGCCTAAGCTTCCTAAATATCTACAAGACTAAATAAATTTTGGGACCAGAAGGTTGGAGAAGCATTGAAGTCAAGAAATTGGTGTTCAATCCAAATCCAAGGAGGTAACACACCAACTGCGACACGCACACCTTAGCATGTAGTTGACCATCTTTATACCGGCTCAAACGACCCCAACTACCACCAAGTCGGACAGCACTAGCATTATGTATGCATTTGTACCCACCAAAGGAGGACTATTTAATCTCCTCCTATCCTATCATATATACAGCACAAGAAAAAAAAAATACATCAAACATCTCTCAAATTCATCCGTTTCTAACTTATAATCCAAATCTCAGGTTCAGTTCTTGTCACGGGACGATCGACATGGTCCGTCAGCTAACACTCAACTCAAATCACCACCACGGTGGTTGTTTTCATACTGTCAATGTTTTTTGTTCTGTTCCAGTGGCGTTTGCCTTATTTGTATCGGCAACGGTTTTAGTTGTTGCTCTCTGTGCAAAACACACGATAAGACGGCGGGAGCTTGCTACGGAGAAATTAGGATGTAGTCCCAATGATTCAAAACTTACAACTAGTCCATCTTCGATGATTTCACCTCGACGCTTTTTTGCAAGTGTAAGTAACAAAGCTTTTCCTTTCATCTACAAGAAGAAAAGTTGTGATCAATACGAAATTGTTGGGGACGACGAGGGATCACTTGGCGATGGGGGTTTATGGCAAAGAGGAATATTGATGGGTGAGAAATGTCAACCACCTGATTTTTCCGGTGTTATTTACTACGATGTTTATGGCCGACGGGTTTCTGAAATCCCGAGGTCACCTCTTGCTAGTCCTTTTCCGTCAAGCTTTTCATTTCCGGTTGCAAATGATGGAAGTTTATAAGACTCTGTCTCTGTATGTTTTCTGAAATCAAAATTAAAATTAAATTGAGAGAATGATGAGAATGGGAGAGCAGAGCAGAGGAAATCAAAATTAAATTGAATCTGAAATGAGTTACACACAACTCACGTATAACAGAAAACTATCAACTAGTAAAACAGATAAACTGACACATCTCTAACAATTTGCCAATAGTTGTCACCAGTAAACTTAAATTGTCGTGTAATTGGAGAAATTATCCATCAAATTATCCAGAGTTTCGGGGTAGAATTTTCTGGCAAACAAATAACACGGCCTCTTCATCCCATTCCACATGCAAGGTTCATCCAACACTAACTGTTCATCGCTAGTAAAGTGTAAACTCTCATCAATAGACGTAATGTTCTTGAGAAGCTCATAGGTAATATCCCGAGCATGATAAGCTCTCGGATGCCACTTCCTTTCAGACCAATCGGTGAGAGTCACTGACCGATTTGCTATCCCTGCAGGATCCATCATACTGAAGAATGTCGGCAGGTAATGCTCATCAGAATAGCAATTCCTATCCCCCTCCATACCTGGCCTGCAGTAAAGCCTGAACTTCGGGTAGAAAAGACAGTCTGATAGGACTATCATAACATGCTGCCGCTTCATAGTGAACCACTGAGAACCTTTCTTGAAGTCCTTATACTCAATTTCAGGTAACATAGGTTCGGAATACCTGCCAGCTGATCCATGAGGTCCATGATCTACATAGGAATCAATAAAGCTGACATTTGTATCCATCAAATAATTATAGACATAATCAAAGTTATGAAGTGGAATACAACTGTCCGAGAGAAGTACAAAATGCTGATTATCAGGGTCTTGGAAAGCCAATCCCAGAAGTCTCCTCTCTGCATCAACCATGGAATTTGTCCCCCAAACTACCTTCTCACTGTGAATGTCTCTGTTGACAAAATAACGGCTCAAATGTACCGGCTTTTCCTCAGATGCGTGTACGTAGACGGAGAATCTGCCTTCATGCCCGTCAAAGAACTTATCCCATAGCTTTTCTAAAGGTAATGTGCCCGGAGTCAAGAACATGAAAGCGATTTTAGGTGTGTCTGTATGAATAGGAGGAGTTTGCAAGATATCTCTAATGACACCACGAGCTGCAATCTCAACATCACTATATTCCCTGCTAGGTGGTAGCCACTCGGACATAGCCTTACAACCGACTCCAGAGAATACATAACAAAAAGAATATCCTCTTGGAGGAACGGTATAAGCGCCAATTAACAAGAGGCAAACAAAAGAAATCAACGCAACGATCCAAACTGGCCCCTTAATGGGTGGTCTGTGGCGCCGCACTGCCATACTGTGCTGTAGATCGGAATCGCCTAGATGCTAGCTGCTACAACTGTGATGTCTTCATTATTTTATCCTTCAGTAACAATCTCATCAGAGTACAATTAAGATACAGGGACAATTAAGGGTATGATTGAATGTATTGATTAAGACTAAGTTCCAGAGAGAATCAGGAGGAGATTTGGGAGATATATAGAGAATTAATTAAGGTTATGATTGAATGAATCTTGGATATGTATTGATTAAGACTCAGAGACTTCTAATCAATACATTCAATCATAACCTTAATTCTGTAGTGACTAAGGTTTCGATTGAATGAATCTTTGATTAAGACTAACAGAGTTTTAATCAATACATTCAATTATTTGACTGCTTGAAACAAAGAGTTGAACGAATCTTGAATTCCTAGAGAGTTTAGATACAGAGAGAATTAAGGTTATGATTGAATGTATCGATTAAGAATAAGTACTAGAGAGAATCAGGCAGAGATTCGGGAGAGGAGAGAAGACGATGAAATAAAATGAATCTAAAGAGAAAGAGTATGGTGGGGGTGGTGGAGGAGGGAAAGGGAAGAGGTTTTTACCATTTCAAATTTTCTATTTTTTTCAAGTACTCTTGTCAGCATGTTCATCGGATTGCCAGATATATATGTTATATAAACAAATAATCTTTACTATTTATTTAGATTGATGAACTAATTAATTCCAACTGGGGCGAGTCATGTTCTCCACTATATATCTGAAACAATGTCTCCCTATTATCAACTAGTGCTTTACGACCACCATGTGTTTCCTGACACTAAATAATGAATATATTCACCGAGTACTTGGTCGTTGGGAATGCTTCAATAAAACAAAAACAAAAACAAAAAAAGATCCAGTTAAATGAATCCACAGAGAAGACGTCAAGGACACCGACACACTATATTCTTGTAAAATTGGAGGGATAGTAAACTATTTACATTCAACAATACAAAACTACCCCAAATATGTCCTCGACTGTGTTATGTTGGTTGTTGATTCTTGTATATGTTAAATGATGAAATGAATTGTATATGTATTCTCAGGGATCTACTATTGGTGGAACTCCTACAGGTGGTATTACCAAAACAACATCCTTCATTAGCAAACTCGAACCGAAAACAGAATCATTTCAAGTTTTCAACACAAGCAATTAAGCAAACACCTGATATTCCATAAGTAGCTCGACATGTCCAATTTGTTCTACCATTCACAAAATTCCAAACAGTACAAAACTAAACACAAATTCACAAAATCAAAATTCTCAAGGGTTCTAGATTCACACAACATACATTGTATTGCATGATTCACAATCGAAAGCAGAAATTTAGCAAAAAAATCGAAATCAAAATCAAATAAAAGATGTGTTCTAAACAAACTTATCGAATCAAAAAATTTGCTTAATCGAGATGAAATTAGGTGAAAGTGAGAGGGTAATTACTTGATCTGTTCAGTAATGGCAGCTTCACAATCTCATCTAAAAACTTATGACGAGCAGGAGATTGTTGAGGAAGATCTGGTACTAATTGAAGTTCCTTCTTTTAACTTCTTGAACTTTTTTCAAAAACAATACTGGTTATTAATCAATTGACGGCCTCGAATAGATCTGTTAGGAGAGTGCAGGAGATGAATATAGTTCAGGAGATGGTGTTTTTCGTTTTGAAGATGAGAAAGGAATTGTTGCGGTCATCTTTGGGTATTTGCAATTTGGGTTCTGTGGAGGAGATGAAGTTGGAGCATGGAAAAGTCTTCTTTGAAAAGTCTTCTTTGAAAGATATTTTTTTTTGCTTCATCTTTGAAAAGTATTCTTCAATCTACGCCACGGCAGGTTTGGATGGGTATTAGCTAAAACCAACTTCGCATCTACTACATACTGCGGGTTTTTATTTTCATAAGAGCAACTGCAGTGGGGAGACTATACTCAAAGACTAAAAACCAAAAAAAACTAAAAAAAATTGGTTTACTTCGTGCTGTCACGTTATGGTGCACGACCAAAATTTGGTCAGGCGCAAGTTTAGTATCACGCCCAACCCAGGCGCAACTACTCCATCCCGCCCCATGCAAAAAAAGATTTAATCAGGCGCAAATACTCCATCCCGCCCCATGCAATTTTAGTATGGCCCCACCATCAGGCGCAACTTTCAGACGTAGTTATAAATTACGCCCGTTCGGGCGCAACTTTAAATTACGCCCGACTAAAACCAAACTAAAGACCAAATATGGTCTGGTTTTTGGTTTTACTCTGGTCTTTGATCTTTACTCCTTATCCACTGCGTTTGGTTTTTGGACCAAAATTTTAGTTTTGGTCTCCCGCTGTGGATGCTCTAACCAACCTCGCACCCACAAACAGCGGGCGGGTTTTGTTACCCGCCCGCTACGGGTTGGGCGGGTTTGGGTTTAAACCCGCTTTATATTCAATAATCATTCACACACATGTTTTAAAGTTTAAATAAACTACTTACTTAAGTTCTTGATAACTAAAAAAAAAAACAAACCATAAGCATAACTACATAAGCCTTCATTGTTAAGCTTAAACAAGTACTAGTGTACTTAGTACACTAGTACCTCCAATAAAACAAAGTTTAAAGTTTAAACAATACGACTACTTTAAAGTTCAAATTAAATCTTAAACAATAAAAATTTCCAGACCAACAGTAAGTGACTTATGTCTCTTCTATCATCTTCAAGTCTCTCCTCCTAGCATCCTCAAGGATCAAGGACTTCCGATTAGTTTTATCAATGGTGTATATTTAGCGGGTTTTTCGGGCGAACCTCGAACCCATAGACAGCGGGTTTTTATTTTCATAACCAACCCCGCACCCACAACGGGCGGGTTCGGATTAAAAACCCACGGGTTTAGCGGGTAGGGCGGGTTTAGGTATGATGGGCGGGTCTTGTGCAGCCCTAAATCAATCAGTGTAAAAGAGTAGGAGAAAGAGGCTAGGAGGGTGTTTGGATGTACAAGTAGCTTTTTAATTTTTTTAACTTTTAAAAGTCAATTTGTAAGAGCATCTCCAATGAGACAACTAAGAATTCCTATATTTTAGGCCACATAGGATTTTTAGAGTTTTAACAAAAATATCTTCTCCAATGGAAACTTTAAAGATAAATTTGAGGATGATGTGTCAGGTAGTTATTTAGAAATTCTCTACTCCATCCTCTGGTTTTAGAGGTTTCCTTAGAGGATGTAAACATCCTAATCATCAAAATCAAAAGTCATTAATTAAGAAGCTAAATATTTAGATTTTAAATCAATGGGTTAAAATGTATTCAAAAATATATACAGTTTATGGTTGGAGATGGATTGTTTTCCACATCCTTAAATTAGAGAAATTTTATCTCACATTCATAAAAAGACCGGTACACATAGGATGCACACCAAGTTACCATTGGAGATGCTCTAAAGTTATTAACGATTTCCAAATGTAAACGCTAACTTTTCGGGAAGCAAAATATTTTTGGTTATGGCTTCATCTAAACGAGCTACATGGTATTTTATTTTAAGAATGTGGGATGAGTAGCATAAAGAGGATGAAAACATATGCATATGACAATAAAGAGATTTATTTTAAGAATGTACACAAATTTTACCAGGTATTCATGGTCTTTTATTAAGATTATAATGTTCATGATAAAGTAACTTTTAGATGTTTTGTATTGATGATTATATATTTTACATTTTTTTTGTCTTTATAAATCACAGAAACTCTTTTACGTATCTTAATTTTTTGTTTCTACAAGTCATAAAGACCCTCTTATATATTCTCAGAAAATTACTAGAAATATTTATATTTTTAGAGAATCTCCGAGAATCACTCAAATAAAAAATCTATGAAAGTCTATTGAAATATGTGAAAATCTATAGAAATCTCAATAAAGTCATAGAATTCTAGAAATCTATGAATGTCTATAGAAATCGATTGATTAAAGTCTATGCAAATCTATAAAGACATTCATATACCAAGATAGCCATATCATTCATATATCGTTGTTTAAGTCAATTGAAGTCCAGACACAACGACATCTTGACTTTATCAGTGACAAATTTCATATGTTGTTGTTTCGCGATATTTGTTTTGCTCCATTTCATTGTGTCTCAGATAACATTTTTTTCATTAGTCATAAGTTCTTGTAACCTCACTGATAATCATTAATACAATCATATCACATTATCATGTGGACGTAGGCGAAAGTTGAACTATCTTGTGTGTTACTTGTTAATTTAGTTGTCGAACTTGCACTAAGATTATTTACTTTGCTTGCTTATATATATATATATATAGCTATATTAGTAATCATTGTTATCATGAAGCTTATTTAAACCTTAGCATCACCTTTTGCAGGGCATCTATATTTATATGTACGATCCTCTTATTAGTAGATCTCATTATGTAGACGATCGAAAAATAATTAGTTACAAAAACTATCAACAACAATCCATAATTCATTTGTCATGGAAATATATCTAACTAACAGATAAAAGAATAAAAACATAATACAAAAGAAAGAATTTGAAAGGAACCTTTTCTAGCTTCGTAGGAGAGTCCAGTCTGTGCACCCTTCTAAAACAAGGGTGTACATTTCGGCTTCCTATTGGAGGATTTTCTCATCACAAATAAATATCATTTCTCTCTCTTAGTTATTCATAAATCATCGTTTATATTTGCATATTTTCCTTATTCAACAACCTTCATCATCAACCTTCACCGTCGTGGTTCACCAAGACCAACAAAAAGATGATCTAGAATGCATTCTTCTCTTTATTTCTATCTAATCCAAATTTAAAGTGAATAGAGATTATTAGGAATCAACCGAATCATGATTATTGGAACCACTAATTAAATGCATAGACTTTGATCGCTTGTTCATAATTGATTCGATATTAAGAATGAGTATTTGAATAACAAATTAGCACTTCAGATTTGATCAAAACATGTGGATGATTATCAAGATACTATAGAGATCAAAATAAATGGGGATTCTTAGATCTCAAATTTAATCATATTTCTGAAATTAGGATGATCATTGATTTTAGGGTTTATTATATGCGATTTTGAGCATTCATTTTATTCTCTTTAATCTTAATTGGATTTCTAAGAGCAATTCCAATGCCTGGGATCAAGGTTATCATACGTGGAGCTCTTATTAACACCTTTTTTCAGTGGGTCATTGATAAACGACAAAGAAGTTTTAAACAAAAGGTTTTCACCTAAAGTTCATTTCCAATCTCCAAGGTCTTATTTGACAAACTTTCTTTAAATTTAGAAATAGATGATGATGTAGACTTAAAACCCATTGTTATAGATAAAGTATAAACTAGAATTTCTCCCTTACCCCTATTTAATCAGGTCATCCATTTATATGACCTTCACTTTTGCACTGGAGATAAAACTTTGGTAGAGAAAGTCTTAAACCATAGTTGTCATATTTTTGACAGACCTTGCCCCTTACATTGGAGATGCTCCAAGGAACAATTTAAAACTTTCATATAGTGTTATGGTTTTTTAATAATGTCAAACAATTTTTGGCAAGAAGTGCTTTACACCTCCCAACTACAGAGTTGGGGGAGGTGGGCTTTCGCCTACCTAAATTTTTCCGAAAAGTCATCCGGAAACGTATAACTTCCACAAAAATTAGACTTAGCCCACCTATAAAATTATATGAGCCTATTACAGATGGAAAATCAAAAAAAAAAAAAAAATCCAATCTGCTTGATGAGTATATATAATATACTGCATTTTTAATTTGTTTTTGTTTTTAAAAGCTAGAATCATTCGTTTATTGGATGTCGCAAGTTTTATATTCTTGTGAACTGATAGTGTACGATCAAGTTTATTTTCAAACGTGACAGTCATTTATCTAAAAAAATACGTAATTTTAAAAAATTTAAGTAGACGACGATTTAGTTTCAAATACGTTATTGTTTGATTTTGGTTAAGAAAATGTCTTTCACCGTGTGAGATAGTGTGAAAATAAGAGTGTGTGGGGATCCTCTCTCTTATTAAATAAAGCAATTAATAAGTTCTTACATAGCAGAAAGCGAGCAACAATCTGCGCCACAAGCCCTTTTTGAATTGCAAAGTCCATCATTTTAAAAACAAACTCTCTCGAACCCGGGGTCATGACATTATTGTGCATGACTTTCACTACACCAAATTCTTGGATTAGAAACAGAATGAAGCTGTTACGAATCGGGGTTGTAACGGCCACTGCCTGTTTCAAAAGTGGGTATTACATTTTTTCGTAACGGCTCCATTGCTGTTACGCATTTGGGATTGTAACAGCGTTAATAACAGAGGATAGCCGTTACTAATTGACATGTGGTAACAGCGGAGAGCCATTACGAAATTTTTGTAAGTACACGGTCTAAACAGGTTCGAGACGTTACGATTTTTTTTGTAACCGCAAAAATATTACTGCCAGCCAACGTTGACCTGGTCAAAGTTAGTCAATATCGACCAATTTTGACTAGGTCAATATTTCTAGTAGTTGATTTTCTGCCGGCAATCAGCCGAAATTCCAAATTCAGTACCTGCATACACCTTTCAATCCATTCATCATCCACACTCAGCAATAGTTTCATCATTCATTCAATTCATATAACATTCATTCAATTCATATCAGAAAAGGAAATAAATTCTTCTAAGTACATTTTTTTTTTTTTGCTAAGTATCATGTTCCTAAGTTCAGTTCATAGAAACTTCAGAAACTTCCTAAGTTCACAAATTCTGCTAACATAAACCACTATAAGAAGATACTATTTAGAAACTTACAAAGATAACATGATCTTATCTTTTTTTTTTCCAGCATTGTGGAGATGTATTAGCATTGTAACTCACATTCTTTCTTCCAACTGCAAAATCAAAAGATACCTACAATAAGAAAGCATGGTATTTGTTAGCAAGCTTCTTGACCAATTTCTTGTTCTTGTTAAGCTTCTTCAAACCCTCCACGTCCATATAGTCTAAACATATCTTCTGAGCCTGCAGTTAACATCAATAAAAATTTCACTCAATGTTAAACCTTCAATCTCATCATTGCATTCTGAATTGACGATGAAATAACGTTCAAGGTATAAATCAAATAGGCAGAAGCAGTCCTCTAGTGATGAATATTATTTTCCGGTATGATCAAATGCCCCTGTATATTCAGTGTTCAATGAAATAGAGTTCACCTAGTGTGCATGCCCCTATGTTAAAAACCAAAGAACTGAATTAGAAATATGTAAAACTTTAATCCAAGGAAAAAGGAAACACTCAATTAGAGGGGAGAAAAAGCCAGTTCTTATGAAATTATAATAACATGAATGAATCATCAACCAGTAGCAACAAAAGAACTCGAATCATCAAACAGTAGCAACAAAAGAAAAGATTTACCTTTAGTTCGCGTATCAACTTTCCTTGTGTAGCTTCCCATACTTTAATTCTAGTATCATAAGAGTTGTAATAATTTACTGAATTGGTAAGTGAACTCAGCTAAACCCTTTAGAACTTGTTCAATAGATAATTCTACCCAATAGTTAATATGTTTGGTTATCAATTACCTTTGGCATTAATGTTTATACCAACAAATTTTACACTGATATTAAGAGAAGCTATTAAACATTTCCACGTGTCCGTCCTTGGAATAATAAAATCAAATAAAAAAGTGTACCTTGAATATATAACTCCCTCCCCACTCCATTTAACACAAGTTACTGCATCAGTGTGTCCCGTAAGAGATAAAACACATTTTCTGAATGAAATGTACCAAACACGTACATCCCAATCTTTTCTTGGAGTTGCAAAGCGTCGGCATAGAGAACTCAGGTGTAAAGGCTCCCATGATAAGGAAGTAATCCATTTTTTTTGGTCCTGAAATACGAGTAAAAGTATAAAACTATTCTTAATTAGCACAGTAGCATATAACCTACAAAGAACATGGAGATAAATAAGACCAATAAGTAACTTACTTTACTTTGAAAGGCATTTCTAATAACTTGCATTTGGCCACCCTTTTTATTTATTTTTTTCTTTTTGAGTTTTTTGATTATATTTAGGGATCTAAACATGTCACCTGACATAAAACTCCCCAAAATTGGTTATCAACATTTTAAATCAAAATATTGCTAACACCTATAGCTATTATAAATAAATCCGTCACAATTATTTGTAGCATGAATAAATGTGACAGAATGATTTAATAAAAGTTATATTTATAACAATTTAAATACTATATGAACAGAGCAAATGGGGGTCTAGGTAGTGACCTGTATCCTATACTATAAAAGGTCCATGAAACTTCCCCAAATATGTCGACCACTGGATTATTATGTTGGTTGTTGGCAGGGGCGGAGCTAGCCGGGTGCAGGTATATAACACTTGAAATCCGTCTCAACTAACTCCAAACTCTAACTTAGTCCAAAATCCAAATTCAAGATTTAGACTAAATACTCTTTCACCCCCCCCAAAAAAAAAATTTGGTACCCAAAATTAATTTTTACACTTAAGCCTAAGAATTTTGTTTTCGTCCCTAGTCGTCGGTTCTTGTATTTTGATACTATATGTAAAGTGATGAAATGAATTGTATTGTATGTACTGTATTTCACATGGAACCACTAATGGGGGAGTTCTTATAGGCAAGGGGTGTTAATCGGTCCAATCGGGTTCGGGTAGTATACTACCCACGATCGGATTCAATTATTTTATTCGGTTTTAGATGCTACTGGTACTAGGGCTTTACATGCGCCAGTGCGGTACGGGTTTTACCATACCTTGGATTCGGTTATTTAACCCTTCTTATATAAATCAGATGATTTATTTTTTCCTCCGGTGTCCGAATGACACGATCCAACAGTTCATTTCGCAAAACTTTTCGAGATCTTATCAATGGTACTAGTTTCATGTCCAGGTATTGTTTGATTAATTTTCAATAATTAAAGTTCATATTTGATTAACCGAATAATCAGCTGCTAAATCTTCCCTTGATCGGAAAAATATCATTGACAAGCTTGTGTATCCTTACACTCACTATCCACATGATGAAATATAGAATCATCAATCCATTGAAGAACGAAATCAACTGCTTTACGGTTAGTAACACGATAAACTTCTTCATCTGTCTTCTCAGGATTTACTCCCTTCCTCTCTATTGGACCTAAGAGATCTTTACAATATAACCAATCTTCCATTTTCTCCTTTCATATAACATAGTTCTCACCGTTCAAAATGACCATTCTATTGCCAGTGACATATAGGATTAGCTCAACCCAAAATTTATAATACCAATTATTTGGGGAGACTTACAAATCCGAGCCGTTATGCACAATACTAAAACTATACAAGAAATGAAACAAAATGAATAACCATAGCTATGACGATATAAGAAACAATCACAAGTTGTTACGTGGAAAAATCCCTATATGGTGAAGGGTAAAAAAACCACGGGAAGATCTTTTACTGTAATCAAACAATGGGTTACACAAAATTCACCCAATTTGGGGTTACACTCTTCTTCAAGGTCCAAATTTCTCTTGGATATCAGCTTGCTTAAATTACACTAACCCCTAAAGATCGATCAACAATTCATTTACCTAATAGATGAAAATTCAGAAATAACAACCATAACAAGTGATTGAGATACTTACTACTAGGGTTTGAACAAATCCTAACTAGATTTTCTCCCTTTAAAGATATATGGAAATTGATTAATCAATCTTCACCGCACTAACCAAACAGACTCTTAGCTAAAATCGCTTGTTTTTCCTCTTCAAGATCAACTCAAATCTCACCCAAGAATGGTGGCTGCTCGATTTTCCCTTACTGTTGAGATTATTAGTCCCATATTGTCTGGGTTATCTAAAATCTCGCAGTTTATAATCCATAGGGTCACTCTACTCATTTCCACTTGGTTTTGATTAGGATGCCCATATTCTAATATGGTATTAGAGCAAGCTTATTGTGTCGAGTCATTTGACCGCACCTTTACTCCGTGTTACCCAATTTATTGTGAAAGTGTTAGAATCAATGAGCCTCCACGTGAGTAGCCATGCTTGAGGTTATTAGTCTCACATTTTCTGACACTAGTGGGTATTCTAACATGGAGAATGATATTTTTAATACTCACTCACTCTCTTTACGATGTGACACCAGTGGAGAATGATATTTTTAAGTCTGATTGGGCTTTATAAAAAAGACTTCCCTAAGCTTTTTTTTTTTTTATATTGGGCTTTCGAAAACAGACTTATCCATAATAAAAACAAGGAATAGTTTATTTATTTTCCGTAACAGACTTAATGCAAGGGAATAGTTTAGGGATTATTTTGTTGTCCATGTGGACTTCAGATAAGTCTGCTAAGAGAAATTGTTTCTATAGTCCCAGTTTTAGGCGGGACTTGCCCAGATTTTGCCCTCCAGAAACAAGGGTCAGATGTGATCCTCGAATAATGTTGACGGTGATGATACAACTTCATCGGTTTTGACGAAATATCTTTTTCTTTTTTATTACATTGTATCGTCTCCATTTCTCTTTTTCTTTTTTAGCAGTTTCACATAACATTATCTTCTCCATTTTAGAGTTCAAGAAACAATAATTCAGATGCAAAAAATGATTGCAGTGATCTGATTAGAGCAAACTAGCAAGCTTCACAACCCTAAAAGTTCTCTTCATATCTAAAACCATTCTTTTTTTTTCAAAAACCCTATTTATCTTTATAGCTTCATTACCCTTTTCTAGAACCCTATCTTAGTTTTAAATCTTTATCAGGTAAAGTTCTGGTTCTTCAATTTTGTTGTTTCTTCTTTAATTTTATGATGTTGGGGTTTTAATTGATTTTTTTTATTTTTTTTTATCTTTTGTGAAATATAAGACCTTCAGGACGGTGCAGTTCAGCAGTTGGGTTTATCTTTAGGTATACCATATACATCATTTGATTGATTCGACTTGAATTGAAGTTCTCCAAGTTAATTTTATGTTAGATTTTCCAGTTTCCTTTTTTTAATTGATTTGTCAAGGTTTTAATTATTTTTGTTCTTTTTTTTTATGCAGAACACTTTCAGGTCAATCGGATTTCTCAAAGAGCTATAGGTATAACATCTGATCTGATTCGATTCAATATGATATGAACTTCAGTTACTTTGCTCTTATGAAGTTCTTAGATGATTTTTTTTTTCTGTTTCTTTTTTATTTTCTGTAATAGGATTTCTCTTTAGATGTAATTAACTGATAAACAAGTTTGTATTTGTTTGATATTTGTTATATGGTTTGAGAATCTTGAGATATAGATTTTCAAGTTTTGTTTTTTTTTGTTTTTTTTTTTGTTTTTTTTTTGAAACTAGGCGTAGGCCCGTCCTGCCCCCTGGTAGCGTAGCCACCGGCTTACTCTCCCATGAGCAAAGGCCCCCTTCCCCACAGTAAGTTAGTAGTAATTACACGATATCTCAAATGTTTGAACGGAGACTCGAACTGCTGACCTCCTACTTGAGAGTCAGACTCCTGGCCAACTTGGCTAACTCCAGATGGTTCTCTGATTTGTTTATTGTCTGTTATCTTAATGTTCTTAGAATTAAGATATTTTATTCTTACATTTGAATCTGGCTTTTGAGATTGTAATGTAACTTTATGTTCTATATTGAGGTCGTTAATGTTAGGTTATGGAATTGTGTTTGTATTATTATCAGTTTAAGATAATTTGATTAGATAACCAAGGTAATCTAGAAGGATAGTGTCTAAATTTTATTATGGACCAGTTTTAGCATCTATTATTATTATCAGTTAATGTTAGGTTATGGATACTTTGATACTTGTGTCCATGTTTAAGATATATCTAGAAGGATAATGTCTAATTTTTTTATGGACCAGTTTTGACATCTGTTTGCATATGTAGCCATCTGATTCCCTTTAAGTTGTATTGCATATGATTTCTGATATGGGTGTATGTGGATTAAGATATACTTATTATGGGTTTTTTTGATTTGAATAGATAACTAAGGCTAGGGGTCCTTCAAGTAGCAACAAATCTCTTCGTTCTATAACTCCTAGCACAAATGCAACTCCTAGCACAAATGCAACATCTACTTGGCGTCCTTTGGTTGATACATGAAGATCTCCATCAAGTGAGGATTTAGACAGTCATGGAAGTATATCTGCAAGTAATGGAATAGGTATCATATCGTTGAGGGTGAGCATTATCCTAGTGATGGTCAGGGGAGTCCATTGTCTTGGGGTGAGTCTTGGCCTGAGACTTTATAGCGGGAAAACACCGATAGTGAAGCTGACAATAGTGAAGAAATCATGATTGGTAACGCAACTAGCTGTTTTATTTTACTTCCCTTAATAATTCAAGCTTTGTAGAACCTCTAATAATTTTTGTATTATTTTGTGTAAGCGATCAATGTATGCCAATTAAATTCAATGACAATGGACAAATATACCACTGTTGCTGAAATGAAAAACAATAGACCTGGAAATATGAGGAAAGAATATTGGGAGGTATTTGTTGATAGGTTGAGTAAAGATGAAGATAGGGTCATTAGGGAAAAAATGAAGCGATCAAGGAAACAATTGAAAGCATTGCATAGCACTGGTAGGGCTGGTATTGAATCTCGACGGGAGGAAATGGAAAAACAAAATCCTACTGTTCAAGTAACAAGGGTTGATTTGTACCTGGCTACACATGTGTACCAGGAAATCCTTGAAGAGGAACTTGCAAATTTGGATCCCTTATCTTATGAAGTACGATCAAGAAATTACATTGTAAGTTTTTTGTTTTCATCGTTTTAGTTGAATTCACTAGTATTACTCGCAACTGCAGTTCCGATATTTTGTTATCCACTTATGTATAATTTTTTTCTATATTGTGCAGAAAGCGGTGATGGAGTTATAAGCAATGAAAGAGAATAGAAATGAAACCCATTTAGATAGGGATGCGGTTACACAGGTGGCTGGAGCTGAGTTTATATTGCTGTTTTGTTTAACAAAAATGTAAGTAACTAAATTTTATTTATCTATTGGCAGACAATTGGTGTTGATGGAAGGGGTACTGTTCGAGACATGTGAGGTGGGGTCTCAAGACTGAGTTACAAGCATCTGCAGTTAGTAGAGAACAACTGCGACAAAAAAAGTTAAAGACTGCAGCTGTAGAAACTCGTTTCCGTGGTCTTGTGGAGACGGTTCAAGAACTAAGGCAGTTGGCTATAAATGCCAACCCTAGCACCAGAATCCTAATAATGCTCAGGTAATGTTCTAGCATCTTTAGTTAGCAGTGAATGGATAATTGATAACAGTTGGAACAATTAGAAAATTGAATGAGTATTAGTCTGAATGAAACAACAATGAAAGAATAACTTAGAAGTTAAAACAAGTTTGTTTTGTTTCTTACATTAGGATTTTTTTTTTTTGTTTATAGCAAATGAATGTGGGTGGTCGAAGAATCCAGAATGTTGTGTTAAGGAATATGTACCAGGGTGCAGTTGCATTTGGACGTATTGATAGGATTGCTGATGAAAATGATGTTTTTTATTATCTCGTCCTCATTGATGAAATAGTGATAGGCATTGAGGAGCTCTGTGTTGGAGATGGAACTCTTTATATTGTATGCGTTACAATCTCTGTATCCAGATTGCGACGGTGAACACACAAAACTGTAGGCTGTAATCGAGCTACTTAGTATGAAAGCAAGGTATCAATGTTCCAATGTTTTCTTTATTGAATCATTGAAATGTATGAAAACTGTTTTACCTGAACGGACCACATTACCAGATTCTTGTCGTAAAGAAAAGGATATGATTAAGCCATTTAACTTGCCCATGTATTATTGATTTTCAACATATTTGTGTCTTGAAATCTTCTGATTCATTCTTTTTAACTTAAAACCTCTCTTTTGTTTGCACCTATAACATCAACTAATTGGCATTTAACGGTTACATTTTGCACACTTCATGTGGCACAAAGATTCAATGTTTTTAAGACCAAGGAAATTGATACCGAAACTGTAATGCTATTTGGTATTTTAAATGGCATGTCTACTGGACTTCGCGATTTATGTTTTGGGTTCAATTCCATTGGATTCTACCAGGTTAACTTCTTTGATTTTATCTTATGATCATTTTTTAGAGAATTTAGGATCTAATTAGTTTAGTTTGGTTGTAGTAGTGAAAGTTTAATCCGGATGAAATTATTTTTTTGTGCAAATGACGAAACTTGCAATTATACCCTTTACAGTACTGTCAGAGACCCTGTTCCTTAACAAGGTGAGCTTGTCAATTGTTCAAGTTTGTATAAGCAATTGCATTTGTTTTGTCAATGTATTACTTAAAATCTGTCTCAGCCATGCACTATCAAAGTTTATACTTATGTAACCCATACGTAGTTAACCAGAGATGTTTGACTAAGTTTGTGGGTAACAAGGTACACATTGGCTCCATTATTTTCTTATGTTTGTCTTAAGAACCTGCACTTTTTATTTCTCCACATAAAGGATCTTCAAGGAGTTGAAACCTAAGAATGAATTAATGGTTGGTGGACATTTGACTTGTACAAACTTCTAGTTGAAATTGTTTATGAATCAAGTTATTGTTCATAATAATTAAAAAGTATCCCTTGTTAGCATACCCTAGCATCTCTTGTATTAGTCTTATACACAATCCTTTTATATGTAGGTCAAGCTATGTATGGCGAATGAATTGCACCTTGTTTTCTATATAATCTCTGAATAGTCTATTCTTGTCATGTTGAAATTAGTTGTAAACTAATGCACAAGCTTATTTTTTCTGCAGGTATGCGATTCTGAGTTGTGCGGCTCAGTTCGTCATCAGATAGTTTATCATTTTGTCAGTTTGTACTTATCTTTAAGAAAACTTAGAACTTGTATTGGTGCTGATTCAGGTTTAGTTCAAATTTTTTTTGGTGATTTTGAATCCAAGCTATGATCACGGTGTTGTACGTATAATGAATTCTAACATTTATTGAATGGGAATGATTTCAACATAAGAATGCAGGTTGTATTTGAATGGAAATTGAATGTTGTACGTATAATGAATTCTAACATTTATTGAATGAGAATGATTTCAACTTAAGAATGCAAGTTGTATTTGAATGGAAATTGAACTTTAGTCTCTTGTTCGTTGCTATTTTATTTGATTCAGCTGGGTCAATTTCGGAATCCAGCTGAATCAATTTCATTTTTTTTTAATAAAATGGGATCCAGTAAAAGGACTTGTTTATTAGAATTATTGTTAAGACTATCGAAGGAAGACCTAGTCTGAAAACTTATAGTGCTCCCACGACCAGTCGTTTTAAGAATTAAGACTACAATATTAAGGCTCCTGTAAGCAGTCCTTTTTAACGATTTTAAGTGTCTTTTTGGCAGACTTTTTTTTTTTGTATTTTCCACTAGTGTGAGATGATGAATTCTCCGGGATGTTTCGAATGAAACATACTCCCTCAGTCCAAAATATATAGGCGGAGAACACAAGTGAGAAGATGACTTCTCCGTGATGTTTCAAATGAAACATACTCCCTCCGTCCAAAATATATAGGCGGAGAACACAAAATCTCTTGGATTAAAAAAAACATATAGGGTTCATGTCTTTTTTCCTATTTTACCTTGCTTTTTGATGAAAACTAGGAATACTAAATTAGTTTTAATGCATGTAATACAACTATCATAAATTGGGGTATATATATGGGCAAAATCATCTAGAAAACTGAACTACGCCTATATAGTTGGAGAAGCCAAAATCAAAACTTCGTCTATATAACTTAGAAGGAGGGAGTAAAACTAACTAGGCACTTGTTAGGTAAACTCCCTTAATGGTCAAGGGGATAGCCACATGTTGGAGCATAAGTTGTGACCGGCCCAACAAAGAAGAACCTGGCCTGTTGAGCCATGAGGCAGTGACCTGGCCCAATATTTGGCACAAATATTCTCTTTTAATTAGAAGGGCGGAAAAGGCTCTTAAATGAACATTGCTTAAACCAAAATATCACATCATTTGCATCTGAAATCGACTTGGATGGGTATTACCTTCAACGGAACTGCTTTTCGCAGTGAAAATATGTTTTTGTGCCGTTGTTCAGAAAGTACATATATTGGGTGAATTTGGTGGAAGGAAAAACGCAGACAAAATCTTACCACTATTTGATGAAATCTTCTTTGATGCTTTGGAGTTTGCACGTGAAGGTTACGTAGATTTACATCTGTTTCCTATTAAATTGTTAAGAGCTACAGCTTTTTGGCATCCAGCCAACTCCGGAATAGACCAAGAGTTAAGAATACATGAAGAAGAGGATGAGGAAATAGCAAAGATTCTCTATAAAGAAGTTTCCGGTCATGGATCTGAGAAGGAGGTGATGTTGCAGCAACAACAGCTGATGTTGTGGAAACAACAATGGAAATTGCAGAAACAAAAAATTTCGGCTGCAAGAGTGTGCTTACCTAGAGAGCTTGTTGGAGACGGTAAAACCTAAATGACTGGTCAGCTGCAGTCTTGGACTCGTTTTGTAATAATTAAACCAGTGTAATTAAGGTGCAACTAGAAAGGATAACTATCTACTTATTTCATTACTCTTCTTCAGTTTTGTCTTTTGCATCATTTAGGCGCCTCTAATTTCGTTCAACTCATTAGTGAGCTTATTTTAGAAGGAAAAAAGTCTTAGTAGCCAAGAACGTCAAAGGCTATCCGGGATCTCCATGAGATCCGCGGTTTTGCGTTTCCAAGTGAGAAACGTGTTAGGAGCGCGTTCCTAGCCTGCAAAAATCGCGTTCCAAACATTAAGAACCGTGTGATTTACTAGCATGAATGAAGAGAAGTGTTGGTATTTGATTTAGGGTTTGCTTTCTTTACACAGCAGCGGAGGCGCAGTTTGGTTTCATTCTTAAAGGAGAAATCTACACTATTTATAAAGATACGTCCATTGAGATTAGGTTTTAACTTATTACCCTTGATTATCCAATCTAACGGCTGTTGTGTGTCCATTAACTGCCCGTAGTTGCTCACCAACTTGTGTGTTATTGTGACACGTGAAATATTTCCCTTTCAAAACCATACGGGATCCTTAATTGCATCAGTTAAGTGTCCTTAAACGTTGTTCTCCATAGATGATTGATCCAACATAAAAAAAACTATCCTCAGAAGTGGATTACCCATTACTTTACAACACAAACACCTGATGTTACCCCTCCATCCTCCCCTCCACCTCCACCTCCACCTCCAAGTTCACAAGAACAGGAAACACTAGCACAAATGCGAGTTCATAGTGCTCGTAACAAACACAAGAAGCAAAAGCGGTCAATGAATGAGATATATTCCCGCACTTAAGTCACATTTTCTAAATATTTATGTACTTGTCTTATTTCTTGATTACAATATTGGGAAATTGGTAATATAACTAATATTTCTGAAAAAATGTAATTCACGCTCCCAACTCGCTTCCGGTATCTCATTTTTTGAAAATTTTACGATCCCCACTTCCGTCTTCGCTCCCGCTCCCGATATCGTTCCCGTTCCTGGCTACTAATAAAAAAAATACTCACTGGTCCGGAACATATTTATTACAGCACTCACCTTTCGGTTGTTAAATTGTTACAAAAAGAAACTGACACGATTATATACTCGTTTAAGAGCAAAGTTGCTGGCATTCCTTACAAATGGTGGGGATTGCTTAGATATTAGTCTGTGTTTTAGTTGTACAGTATATTGTTTTCACCCAAGCTATCATTTATATTCTTTTTTTTTTTGCTCAGCTCATTTATATTCTTGTCAGGTTTATTTTAGTAGGTATTGTACTGTAACACTTGACCTTGAAATCTTCTAACACATCTTAGTTATTGGCCAATTAGCACAAAGCTTAACCTCCTAATTTTCTACAAGAGTACCTCTGCTAAAAAAAGTAATTAAATGTTGGGACCAGAAGTTGGAGAAGCATGGAAGTCAAGAAATTAGTACGCAGTCCAAGTCCAAGGGGGTAACATACCAAACACCAACTCTGTAGAGATAAGGACACGCACCCCTTAACAGTTGACCTTCTTTACACCAGCCCAAACGACCCCAACTACCAACAACACCGAGTCGGACAGCACTAGCATTATGTACGCATTTGTACCCACCAAAGGAGGACTAATTAATCTCTCATATTGCGAAAACCAAATTCATCCATTTGACAAGAACTGAAATAACGAGGTCACCTCAAGCATATACGATCCAAACCTCAAGTATGATGTTTATGGTCGACAGCTTTCTGAAATACCACCAAGGTCACCTCGTGCTAGTCCATTTCCGTCTAGGTTTTCATTTCCAGTGTCTTTTCTTATATATTGTTTGTAGATGTTTCCTCTTTTCTATATATATAAATGGAATTTATATCCACCAATTTATATATTTATTTCTACAAGTATAGAGTGTTTAGATTTTGAAAAAGAATCGAGGATTGAGGTCGTATTAGAGCAGCTTGGTTCTTAGCAGCATCACCAGTCATACGTGAGAAGTACGATTCCTCGATCAAGATTCTAAACACGCGGCCATTTTGCCATACTCCAACACATAAAAATGTCGTTCTTAGTATCATCTCCCCAATGACTTTACCACTATATTATATATTACGATAACATTATTAAAGCGGATGAAATAAAGATTACATTGAAACTGAAATGAGATACACATAAGATGCACATACAACACTCCGAAACACATTACGGAAAACTAACAACTATTAAAACGGATAGACTGACAGCTCTCTCAACACTCTGCCAATAGTTGTTACCAGTAAACTCAAATTGTTGTGTGATTGGAGAAATAATGCATCAAAGTATCCAGAGCTTCCGGGTCGAATTTTCTAGCAAATAAATAACACGGCCTCTTCATCCCGTTCCACATGCAAGCTTTATCCACCAATAACTTCCGTTCATCGCTAGTAAAATGTAAACTCTCCTCAATTGAAGTAATGTTCTTCAGGATCTCATTGGTAACATCTTGAGCTTGATAAGCTTTTGGATGCCACTTCCTTTCAGACCAATCAACGTGTGTCACTGATCGATTCGCTATACCTCCAGGATCCATCATATGGAAGAATGTCGGCAAGTAATGCTCGTCAGAGTAGCAATTCTTATCCCCCTCCATACCTGGCTTGCAGTATAGCTTGAACTTCGGGTAGTAATGACCGTCTGATATGACTATCATGGCGTGCTGCCGCTTCATTGTGAACCACTGAGAACCTTTCCTGAAATCTTTATAATCAACTTCAGGTAACATATGTTCTGAATACCTACCAGCTGATCCATGAGGTCCGAGATCTTCATAGCAATCAATAAAGCTGACATTTGTATTCATCAAATAGTTAAAGACATAATCGAAATTATGAAGTGGAATGCAACTGTCTGAGAGAAGCACAAAATGCTGATTATCAGGGTCTTGGAAAGCCAATCCCAGGAGTCTCCTCTCTGCATCAACCATCGAGTTTGTCCCCCATACTACCTTCTCACTGTGAATGTCTCTGTTGACAAAATGACGGCTCAAATGTACCGGCTTTTCCTCAGATGCGTGTACGTAGACGGAGAATCTACCTTCATGCCCGTCGAAAAACTTATCCCATAGCTTTTCAAAAGGTAATGTTCCCGGAGTCAAGAACATGAAAGCAATTTTAGGTGTGTTTGTTTGAATAGGAGGTGTCTGCAAGATATCTCTAATGACAGCACGAGCTGCAATCTCAGCATCACTGTATACCCTAGTAGGAGTAGGTACTGGTAGCCACTCGGACATAGATTTACAACCGACTCCAGAAAAGAAATAACAGAATGAATATCTTCTTGGAGGAACGATATAAGCACCAATTAGCAAGAAGCTAATAAAAGAAACCAATGCAATGATCCAAACTGGCCCCTTTACAGGTTGTCTGTGGCGCGGCGGTGGCATATTGCCTGGACGCTGCCACAAGTACTGTGATGTCTTCATTTTTTTGTATTTTGTCTTTTCCTATGCCTATGATTCTTTTCCAAGTCAAGTGAAATCACCAACTAACCGTAGCAGTTCTAAAATCAGCTAGGAACCATGTCCTGAATACACCCGGCATCCTGGAAAGATGGAGAGGAGCTATAAAGATAAATATATGTTGTTGAGTGCTTGAAAAAAGAGTTGAAATGAATCTTGGATTTATACAGAGTTCCGATACAGACCTTACGATTGCATGGATAGATTAAGAGTAAGAAAGAGAGTATGGTGGTGGTGGTGGTGGTGGAGGAGGAGAGAAAGCTTTTACGATTTCAAATTCTCTTTTTAAGTACTGTTCCCTGCATATTCAACGGATTGCCAGTTATTTATGTTCCCCATATGTTTGCTTCGGCCACGAAATGCTTTAGACGATTAGGCAATAGATGTGCCCGGGTGTAAGCGACATGGTCTGCATGATTATCCAATTTCATATGATTGATCTAATTTATAATGTCAGTTATGGTAGGCATTTCCGAGAAGTATATAATCATTGGCATCTGTTGGGTAGTCTGAGTATTAGAAATAGTACTAGTATGGAATGTTGTTCAGTTGTTGTAACAACCGCAAAAGATGGAATATTATGACATTGGAGTTGATATTAAGTGGGCAAAACGTCGTGGCAATTTTTCATGGTGTTGTTTTACTAAACTCAGCTGTTGCGTTGAAAATAAAGAAAAGAGTAAATTAGTTTTGGGTGGTAAATAAAGAAAAGGGTCAAATCTGCATGCATGGAATAGACCAAGTTAACTAATCAATAAATAAGGTAAGGCAAGGGCAAGGGCAAGTACGATCTGTACCACTTGCCAATTAAACGCTAAAGTTTTTTAAGGTCTAAATTTATAATCAGTAGCACTTGCCAGTTTGTTTGCCTCCTATAACTAGAATCCCGACTTATTATTTTTTTTATCTTTTTTACATTTTTAATGTTTGAAGGGAATGTAAGTTGACATATTTCTGCAAGTTGCTGAATTTTTGGTTCTTATTATATTGCAATTTCAATAGACGATACCTATTTAGCGTGATGAGTTATTTAATTCCCATTGGGGCTAGTTGTACTCATGTCCTCCATGATGGTATGTCGTTGTTATCCATAATAATTTTCTGTTTTATAATTTCAAATAATTATAAAATGAGAGAAAGCTTGTTCAGACCTGGTCCAAAAATCACCAAATCTAAGCAAATATGGTCCAAAAATTTTCTATTTGGACAATCATCTAAAGCCTAAATTTAGAAATGATAAAATTCATTTTGAAAGGGCGTTCCTTTATATACCCCAGAAAATTATAACAATACCCCATTAGTTAGTTATGTTAGTTATAGTTTTTTTTCTGAATGAAAATCGTTGAATCATTAGAAATTTTTGATACCATACCCCTTGTGAAAAATACCACAAAAAATGAAAATAAAAACCCATATAAGTGAATATCGATACAAAATCTTGCTTCCCGTGAAATGATAAAATAAAACAACCATGTTATAGAAGAACATACAATGTGGAACCGTTAAAATCCCATTTGGAAGGTCTAAAGATCGAAACATATCATAATGAACTCCAGGTATATATATATATATATATATATATATTGCACAATATTTAGATTTGTGTCTTTAAATTTTTCTTTGAGGATAGTGATTCTTGTGTGCGATGAAAATGATTTGAAATAAATATACCTAGAATCATCTTCTTAAGCCCTGCAACCGCAACTAAACAGACAATCATCCCATTTCAGGACCTTCTGTACTGTATAAGTAGCATATCTTGTAACTTATCTTTCTAAGAAAAACTATTTTAATGAAGAACAATAAGTTACAGTGGTTTTGCCATCAATGGCGGACAACCACAAACTGTGATCGATATATGGATAAGGAAATAAAGATTCCGGAAGTAGAAGAGAAACAAATCAAACGGAGGCATGCTAGTGCATGATGTTCAACTTGATTTCTTTCCCATTGTTGTTCAGTTGTCTAGGTTATCTAGGCTAGATCTGTTCTATTAAAACCCAACTACTACTCAAGGTAATTGTGCCGACGAAGACAAACTAATCAGTTTTATCGTTTTTATTTCTTTAATTGTTTTCTAGTTAAAATGAAGTGGAAGAATTGGATACAATCTCTCTCCGCCACATAAGTGGCCACTTAGGAAAGCACTGTTACAAAGCTGTTATTCAGCTGGCTATATAGCAATGTCGCAATTCATGTACAGTAGATAACTAGTGAATGAGTCAATTTTAGCTATTCAATTGACCTAAGTTAGAACAATATGGCCAACCTTAGGTTTATATTTTATTTTCTGGAAATTGAAGCAAGTGTATATTAAATAAGTTGCTCAAATAAATATGGTAATCTAAATATCGGGTTCCAATTAGAGTGACTTTTAAATCGTAACATCACATATATTAGATTATTTCCCTAGCAGTGGAGGTTGACCTAACATGATCCTTGAATAATATGTATATAGAGTTTTATCTTATTTCTTCCACAATCAATATGTCTAAATAACAAAGTCTGTGAATACGATTACGTAGCAGAGTTCTTGGACGATATCACAATTCTATGTTCAAGATCAATCTATGCACATCAAGAGGAACTGAATTTTGCCAAGTACGAAACTTGTAATCTATCTTTAAAGACATCAATTCATCAAAAAAAAAAAGTCTCGTTTTTATCATAGTTAACAAGAACTTAAACTATATAGATTGAATACGTACTACTTATGTTATTTCAATTATACAGATAAAATGATATAATGCGGAATATGAAAAATACGAGACACTAGAAGTTTTGTTAACGATTTGGGAAAACCACACCCGTAGAAAAACTCTGGGACCTCATACATCTTTGAACAACAAACTTTATCAATCCCTACAAACTATAACCTATAATCAGACTTCGGACAGGAATGTAGTTGACACAGAATTAACCCTCCAAGCGATTTAGCTGCAGTCTTGATCCTTAAGTGAAGAAATTTGATACCAATCTTCCTCTAAAAATAAACCTATTTTGTTCATCTTTAGATCGTTTAAATCAAGACTTGGTAATTTGTTTGCAAAATACAAAGCTAGCAAACCCAACGAATCTGGTTCACTTACACCCACTGAGCGGAGAAACCTGGATTACTAGCCACCTTTTAAGGACAATCTAAATTGATCAGTAAAGAA
The DNA here is from genome assembly GCA_023531295.1 of Papaver armeniacum. NCBI lineage: Eukaryota > Viridiplantae > Streptophyta > Magnoliopsida > Ranunculales > Papaveraceae > Papaver > Papaver armeniacum. Next base: position 456,800 of record JAJJWW010000514.1, read on the forward strand.
GAGTTTTAGATATCTATCTTGAGGAATCACGAAATCTGAGATAAAGGGAATTTTTGTGGTTTCCATCTATCTCGTTCAAGATTGGAGATTGACGAAACTTCAATGATCAATACAAGAACAAAATATAGATACATGAACTATCAGGGTAAACATTGTCAGATTTGGCTTCATGAATCCATAAGTGAATTCTTGAAGTCGTAAACCTGCTTATGTTTCTCAGAGGAAACTTAGGTTATTATATCGAGGACTACTCTATCGAACACCTATGACACATAAGTGTCAGGAATCAATATCCTATTGTTTGAGTATCTTCATTTATAAACTTTCAAGATTATGATAGCTTTGAATTCAAGCTAAGATAACTTGAGATTTAAGCAAACGTGTTCTCAGTTTAGATGAAATTCATGTTAGGAATTCATTTAAGCATGTGAGAATTTTTTATTGAAATTACATAGAAGAATATGCACTATGGTCCAGGGTTCTGCGACCTTGTACAACGATATTTCTTGGCAAATATGACGTATGAACTTATAATTATAATTTTGTTCATTAACACTCATACTTGATTCACAAGCACAAAGTGATTTAGTGATCAAGATTGTCTTAAAAGTTTTTATGAGAGTTATAGCAATGCCAAACATATTTGTGAAGCTGATGAGTATCTTCTTAATTTGTAATAGGTGGATTTGTGTAGGGTACGCATACTGATTGACTAATTCGTGAATTCATGATGCTAGGTGTTGATGGTGGATTTTAAACAAAGGGTAAAATCGTAAAACCCCAAATAACCTAATGTCACTGGTGACACATTTATTAAAACGTTTAATGCATGTAGTCAGTAATTAATAGGGGTACTTTTTCAAATTAGGGTTACAACGAACTAAACCCTAATTCCCCTCCGTGCCAATGGAAAATCATGCCAGCCACACCTAGCCCAAGCTAGCCGCGCCATGCCAAAAGCACTCTGCCTTGGCCCTAGCTATGCTAGTCACACCAAACGCGCCAAAGCATGCCAACCATGCTAGCCGCACCTCCGTGCCAATGGCAAATCATGCCAGCCACGCCTAGCCCAAGCTAGCCGCACCTCTGTGCCAATGGCAAATCATGCCAGCCACACCAAACGCACCAAAGCATGCCAACCATGCTAGCCACACCTCCGTGCCAATGACAAATCTTGCCAGCCACACCAAGCCCAGGCTAGCCGCCCCTCTGTGCCAATGGAAAATCAAGCCAGCCACACCTAACGCGCCAAAGCATGCCAACCATGCTAGCCACACCTCATGTGCCAATGGCAAATCATGCCGCCCACACCTATCCCAAGCTAGCCGCACCTCTCGTGCCAATGGCAAATCATGCCAGCCACACCAAACGCGCCAAAGCATGCCAACCATGCTAGCCGCACCTCCTTGCCAATGGCAAATCATGCCAGCCACACCTTGCCCAAGCTAGCCGCGCCATGCCAAAGTAGCGCCCGCCCCTAGGCTTGCAAACCGTGCAACCTAGGCCAAATTGGCCACGCATGCCATTGGCACATGCCAACACGCTCGCTGGTAGCTTTTCTCACCAGGGCGTGGCCGTAATGGCCGAGCATGCCATTGGCACATGCAACACGCTCATTGGTAGCTTTTCTCACCGGGCGGGGACCTAATGTCCGAGCATGCCATTGGCACATGCCAACACGCTCATTTGGTAGCTTTTCTCATCGGGCGTGGCCCTAATGGCCGAGCATGCCATTGGCATATGCCAACACGCTCGCTGGTAGATTTTCTCACCAGGGCGTGGACCTAATGGCCGAGCATGCCATTGGCACATGCCAACACGCTCGCTGGTAGCTTTTCTAACCAGGCCGTGGCCCTAATGGTCGAGCGTGCCATTGGCACATGCCAACACGCTCGCTGGTAGCTTTTCTTACCAGGCCATGATCCAAATTGGCCACGCATGCGATCGGCACATGCCAAACACGTACGCTGGTAGCCCAACTTTCAAGCCGTGCAACCTAGGCCAACTTGGCCGTACGCGCCATTGGTACATGCCAAAACCCTTGGTAGCCTAACTTGCAAAACCGTGCAACCTACCGCCAAGGCATTCAAGCACATGCCACACACGCCACTAGCAGCTCTATTTATTGCCACTTACACTCAACGTACAACCTACCACCAAGGCATTCCATACATGCCATTGGCACATGCCACACACGCCACTAGCGGCTACGGCATTGCCACTTGCGCTCGAGGCGCAACCCGCAACAAAGACATTCCGCACATGCCATTGGCACATGCCACACCCGCCCCTAGCAGCGCCACTTGCACTCAAGGTGCAACCAACACTCGAGACATCAATACAAACTGGGGGGATGCTTTCCAGGGTCTTGGTTTTTCGGTCACAGCTTGCAGTGTACACTACGCTCACATTAAGAAAGCGTGAATAGGAATAAAGCGGTCAAATAAATGAGGAAATAATGGTGAAAACGTTTTCACCCATAAACACCTTGCGGTTACCACCTCCTCCCATTATTTCACCCTTTACTCTCTTCCTTCATGAGGCCAGGTACGTTTAGGTCTCGACTTGTATAAATAGGTCTTACCTATTTCCACCGGACAACAAGTCTCGGTCGGGAGAGAAAACACAACACTCTCGGAAAAGGCAACTTTGCAAGCTCTCCAAAAAATCTTTCATCTCTTGCAAGCTTCCAAGCTTTCACTTTGATACAAGTCGAGACACTAATCTCCCTGAATTATTCGGGTCTCAAAACCTTTCTTTGCTTCCCTCCCCAAATCAACCCTTCTCCTCCACTTTGTGACCGAAGCAAGTCTGGAGCGGCCATTTCTTGGTTTAGGCCGGACTTGTACAGATTGATCTCTCGAATCTAGAAAGTGCTCACGTGCAGCACATTTGTTTAGGGTTTAAACCAGTTTCTCACTCACCTACCGAATTTACCAAAATCGGCGGAAACGATTTTTACCCATAAACAATTGGCGACCACAGTGGGAGGTTCGATCCTTCGGTTACAATGTCAATTTTCAACCAGCGATCTCATTCTTCGACACAGACGTCAAGATGGTAGAGGAAGGCGATCCACTCCGACTCAGTTACTCGACGGCTCAATTATCAGTCATGACATGGCAAGGAATGACTGGGGACTTCTCACAGGCTAGAAGCAAAACGATCCACCCAGGGATTAACGACACAGTTATCCGACAACTCAGCAACGATTCGGAAGACTGGGGACTTCCCATGACCATGTTTCTCAAAAAGGATAAAAACTTGGTCTTGCACCCGGAAATTTTATTCTCATCAGAAGACCTGAGAAACCGAGTAAGTCTTATCTAGACAAAAATACGTGGTTTGCTTTTTCGAATTCTGATAAAACCGATAGCCATGTTATGTTTCATCCCATGTCATCTACTAACACACGGTTCCATGGTTTTCCTGGGATGTTTGCGTCACTTTCAATCATAACTAAAACAATCAACTCCTAAAAAATTCATTCCAAAAAAGAATAACCCAAACTGTCAAGGTAACATTTATCTATCAACCCAAGAAATCCAGGAAGACAGAAACCATAAACCAGGCGTTTTGTTTGCCTTTCGAAAAAAAGTCACCTACCCGTACGTGCCTACTTTGCACAATAATAATTACTTGTCACTATTAGCAGACGTTACTACAGTGACATTCGAAGAATTATTTATGATGAAGTATTTCCACAAGTTTATCAAAGGCATACCTATGGCTATGGTTTGCACTCAAAGACAAGAAAACAATAAAACAAATTGAAAGAGAAAACTTGGAGTACATAGTGGAATATGCTTGCCCACTTTATCACTACCACGCTACCGCTAACACCATGACGTGATAACAAGGATACGAGGTAAAAAGGGGAGCCAACCCATTTCATGAGCATAACACTTTTTGTAATTTGAATAAGGAAAGGATTTCCTGTTTGAGCTACGTATGGGAAGAGGCAACTGGGACCGCAAGAACAAGTCCGAGCCACGCCAAGCCAGCACCATGCGAAGCCAACGGTCCACACCATGCCGAAATCCAAGCCAGCGCCCATGCCTAACCAGCGTCCACACCAAGCCAATGCCATTCTAAGACGATCCAGCGCCTACCAGACGCGCATGCCAGAAGCGCTTGCCAGACGCGCTTGACAGAAGCGCTTGCCAGACGCGCTTAGCAGACGCACATGCCGAGCACACATACGCACGCGCATGCTAGCCGAGAACCACACTCGTGCTAACGCTTTGCATCCTTCCGGGGCTAACATCTTGCGCCCTTCCAAAGACCATCCTCGCCCTTCGAAATGACTCCATGGCTCCAAAGCCTTCGTGATCAAAACCGTGTCATCTCCGCACGATACACTTACGATCACCTGTAACTGCAGCCGCTTCCGCCACCCCAATGGCGTTCTTCAAGCATCACTAGTACAAATATGGGCTTTGGTGACAGGTTCACAATAAAAAACCATGACAGTTGATGATTGAACTGTCACAAAAGAGTAGACTATAAGATATATGTAATGATTTTTATTAGAACTCTCGCCAATAGTAGGAAACAATGGTCACAGTTTTTAAACTGTTACTATATAGTTATACAGTGACAGCTTTTGTAGGAAACTGATATTATACATTGATGTATAATGACAGTTATAAACTGTTACTGTTCCCAACCTATTATAACGGTTTTGTATAAAAACTGTTATCAAAGTATAACCTTATATGTAACGGTTATTTAAATCACCGCCACTCCCATTTGCTTTCATATGTAATCTACTACGAAGCCTTTTTTTCTAAACCACAAAGTTAGTGGTCGAGTCACAAATTAGTTATTACTGCTCGTCGTGGTCTGTTTTGTTAGTGGGCCTCAATCGACCAGCGGCACCAGCCCCTACGCCTTTTTCTTTCATCACCACCCGTCTCTCTCTAAAAAAATTGCAGTGTAGTTTTCTCTCTCTTCGTCCTCTGGCGATTTCATGGCGACAATTTTCTCCTCCTCTTCCTAAACCTTAGGACTGCTTGGGGTGAAGATAGATCACGAGCATGGGGTTGTGACCAAAAATCTGATTAAGGCACGAGGGGCGACTAGCGGGGGCGAGGTTTTCTTTCACTTTCTTCCTTTTTAATTGAGCTAATAGATAGGTCCTCTTTTTTAATTCATTTCATATTTGCTTATGTTTTAATTACAAGGCCTTCCTCTTCATGTTTCATTGATTCAATCTTGATCCTGTTTTGTTTATTTAACTTTCAGTATATAAATTCTAGTAATTTCCTTGAAGATTAGAACTAGGGTTTGCCAATTTGGGGTCTATCAAAATGAATAGGTGTTAGATTTTGATTTAGGGTCAATTGAGCCGCTCAATTAAACCTTTATGGATCTCTCGTTATCTCTATTTTTCTTAATTAGCTATTGGTGTTTCTATGGATGCTTCCTTACTAGAGCTGGGGTTTTCTCTTGATATCTCTTTTGATGTTCCAAATTTTGAAGATCAATTTTTGTCTTTTTTGTTAAATTGGTTTGTTGCCGTAGTGCAATTAAGAACGGCCCTTTCTCCCCATGTTTGATCCAGGAAGTGGGATAGTGAGATTATCTAGGTTTGTATGGATATTTGGGTTAATGTAATTTCTTATGAAATTGTGCTAATGGTTATTAAATGAAAAAAAAAAAAAGGCTATTTCAGTTTTTAATCATAGTCTAGTTTCTGTAATTTCTTCGGAAATTGTGTTTTTGAACTTCAGCCTAGTATCATGCATTTGTCTTGATCACCTAATTTAAGATTGTGTAGTTTCATTAGATTTGAGTTTATGATTAGAAAGGAGCTATGTGGGATATTTAATCATATTCCAAGGTTGTGTAATTTCCTTTGAAATTGTTTTAAATCTTCAGCTTAGTTTTAATGCTTTCTGTTTGATAAGTTAGTATAGAATCTCATTCCTTTCTCTACTCTGTCTCCCCTGATTTCTTCAACTGAGTTTTAATGCATTCTGTTTGATATGTTTGTGTATCCTCTGTATTGTAAAGGCCTTGTATTGTTTGGTGATTTTGAATTTGTATTGCATTTAATTATCTAGGTCCAGCATTTGTCGACTTGATTTTTTTCAACTTGTTTATGTATTTTCCTTTAGGACCTATGTTGATTGTGTTCAGTATCCTAGCATCTCTTTTCCTTGTGTATAACTTGCTCATGCGTCTGTCTTTTAATTTCATTTTTTGAAATCTTTTCTTTGTTCTTTTTTTTTTTTTTTTTTTTACTCAAACCTCTTAGCGCCTATTTTCCTTGTGCCGGATACGGAAAAAAAAATGATACCCCATGCGCCTCTGATCTATGTAACCCCCAGGTAAGTCCACCCAAATTACATCAGTCATAGTATCTGTCTCATCTACTTTAAGTTTTTCATATATTGTTTAAAACTTTAAATTAATTCTGTCTAAGCATCTCTCAAGCTTTTTTACTGTACCACCCGTCTCTCTCTATTTTGAAAACCGCACAATTTCTTTCAATACCATTCATCTCTCTATTTCGGTATTTCCTATTAGAGGTGAAAAATCTAATCCCTTTCATTTGATCCATTACTTCAGTTCTTATCTCTAGATCAGTCACCGTCTATCCCGCTTGGTCTGATCTATTCCATTTTTTTCTTGTGTGCAAAAATGGAGCTTTAAAGCTCTCTGATCTGTTTTATCTCCTTTAGAAACTCCATGAATCTCTGGAATTTTTCTCTCAGGAAAAACTACTGTCGTGAGTTAGCTGATTGGGTTTTTGATGGTGGTCCCAAAGATTCAAAAATGGTGATTTCTTATAAGGTAAAAGTTTTCGGCTTTTTCAATTGAAATCCCTAGCTTACGATTTGGTTTATCTTACTTTTTCTATTTAGGTTTCTTATCCAAATCTGTTTCTCTTTCTTATGAAGCCCTAGATTTGGATAACAACATCATTGTTGCGTCTTTTTGTTTGATGTTGTAGAATTTCAAGCTTGTCATCCACCGGGTGTGTTTGACCTATGTATTTGATGCCTCAAGGTAGTTTTGTAAGTTCTTCTTTGTTGGTTCAAATTTTTAGAGTGTTGGTGTGATTTGTTTATTGATTAGTGAAATTGGTACCGGAGTGTGTGATGGTAAACAAATTAAGTGGTTTTCATGTTGTCGATGTTTAACCTTATGCTTGAAATTGGTTATGGAGTGCTTGATTCTAACCTTCTGTCTTCTTGCAAGTTCTGTCAAAGTTAACTAATTAACTAATTTTAGAGTCTGAATTTATGGCACTTCCCTAGTTATAAATTTCTCATAATGGAATGTTTCTTGAATATTACTTTAAAATTTGGGTTTATGTTTTTTTGTTTGTAATCATTATTTCCAATTTCAGGAGGTTGATAGATAGGTTCCAGGACTTGGAGAAAGAGCTAAAGGTTTATGGATATGATGGAATGATAGGTTCCAGGACTTGGAGAACGAGCTAAAGGTCCACGAATATGAATATGGAAGGTTTATCTTATCAAAATTAGAACTAGAATTCTCATAAACAAAATTAACATACCATTAGTTATGTCAAAAGTCTATAGATCGTTGCATAATATCTCGGTGTGTTTGCATATCAAGGGTTTGGTTTGCTCAGATTGATTTTGTTGTATTTTGTGGTAATACATGACCCACATGTGCTCTTCTTGATGTGTATTGAAACAAAACCTCTTTGTGCATTTGCAGATGCGTACAGGACAAGCAATTGATGGATGTGCAATACTTTTTGTGTACCTCTTGGTACACAAAAAATTGGGATTGTTCTTTAATCTTTTTGTATGAAGTTAATTGTAAAATTCGTTGAATTCATCTTGGTTTTCACATGATTGAAGTTCTATAAAAAATTAGTCTACTGTTGGATTATTTAGTGGTATTATAGAGCTTGTTGGAGAATTCCAGTAATGTATCGAATTTCACTGATGTTAACTTTTGCTGACTTTAATATTTGTGATCAGATTCAAGTTGCGGCATGAAGAATCCATAGAGTTCCGAAATCTTGGACTTCGGGATAATGTTATGCGAGTTCATAAATAATTCCACTCACCAGGTGTCTGAAGATTCATCTACTAGGTATAGTTCTTCTCAAATAATTTCATATAAAAATGAAATTTGTGTTGCGTTCTACTGCAATGCTGGTCTTCTTTTATCACAACTTAACAGATAACCAGACAATTGAGATTAGATTACCTAGACGGCTTGACCAAATGGACATCGTTCTAGCTAGTGTTGTACCTATTTGTGTATGTAGTGGCTATTTTATAGTAACTATCTGTACATATCAAATTTTGCTGATATGAAGAATTCGTTAGTGAATAACTCAGGCACATGGCAGTCGTTTGCTCTTACTGTTCTTTCTTTTGACTTATTGCCAATTTTTTTGACTCCAATTCTCAATGTTAAGCTATAATATATTATTTCTAATTTTCTTAAAGAAAGATTGATTATGAGTTAACCGTACCGAAAGAAGTTGTCATTTTTATTTGTTTTGTAGGATAGTTGTAATGGTGTCAGTTTGGTTCAGAAATTGTCGAATTGGTACCAGAAGCTTATTATCTTCATTTGATGGACTTAGTAGATCAAGTGTTAAGTTTGCAATTTCTTCTGCGGCAGTTAGTTTTTCAAGGTTAGGGCTTAGTAATGGGCCTTGTTGTTATTTTTGGCTCCTAAGGTAGTTGTATATAACCTTCCTGTTCTGAAAGATGTATCTTTGAAGGTCTGCCTTGATCAACTTATTGATGAATGATTGTCTGTGGAATACCACGTCAGAGAGTAAAAGGGCGCTATTTGAGGATACTTCAAGCATGAAGATACTAAGCAATTTATGTTCGGTATATACTCCACTCGCACAAGAAATTTTTTAGTTTGTTATTATCTCGCTCTCTCTATCCAAATAAATTTTCTGTTTCGAATAAATGACAAGTACATTTTTTGATCGAGATTGTCGAAAGATATGCAAGAGGTTATTTCTGAGCCTCTTCGGATTCATGCATTGGTCCAGGTACTTCCTCATTTATCTTTGAAGTTATCTTTCATGGGCTTTTTCTATAGCATAAACTTCAGTATTTAGTTATTTGTGCAAACATTCCACATAGATTTTGACTTTTTGTCAGTGTGCTATTTCATGGCTACCGGACTGATTATCCTACAATTGAAGGTACAAAATTTCATCGTGGATTGGTTTTGAATTCATCAAAGCTAGAAGGTTGGCATGTGAACAACTAGCGTATTATGCTCAGGTACGCATGTCTAATTATCTGCATAGATTGCTGTCCATTGATTCTTATTTATTTTTTTGAAGTGGTAATTGACGCTGCTTCCATCATGTTATAGTTGAGTTTAGCTTCTTTTGACAATGTAGTGTTGGATGCTCTAGATGTACGTAATATCGGCATGTACAAGTTTGCTACTGATTCAGCTGATCCGTCCATCTCCAACGTCCATAGATAGTTGAGGATAAATTGCAAAGAGCATTCTTTTGTTTTTTTTGAGCTAACAGTGACAAGGAAAAATTTAGTAATGTTGAACTACTTAACAGAAATCTCCATCCCAAGAAACATGACAGCTACTCAGAAAACACCCATTGTGCAACAAAACTCATAAGGTATAATCATCTTTTGAGCAAGAGTGTATGGCCGTATGGGGTCTTGAGCTTGAAATGTTTGATAGTTGATGCTAATCACTTGTATTATCATTAGCATTTTGTAAAACCATTTGTACAAACGCTTCTGTAGAAACATTTTTATTTAAATCAATATATTCTCTATTTTTGGCATGTATTCTTAGTTACTATGTGTGATTGAAATTTTATGAAGAAATAGGTACCTTAGTACCCGCTTATGTGACAGTATAAAGTGTTTCATGACAGTTTCTTCAAATAAAATGTCACTGTAAGATGTAAAGCTCGGGTCTACAATGACAGTTTTAATTTAGAAAGTGTTACGGTAAGTTGCCAACTTTGACAGGTTCATAAAGGAACTGTTACCTTAATACAAGAAACTGAGTTTCTGGCGGCAGTTCTTATCAGAAAATGTCACTATAAATTGTCAACAGCGACAGGTTTATGAAGAAACTGTCACCTTATAATTATGATTACGTAACAGTTTCTTAAATACCTTTCGTAACAGGGGCTTTAGTGACAGTGCAAATTATTTTCGAAACTGTCACATAAGTATTTTGGTGACAGTTTTTACCTGTTACCAAAGCCCATATTTGTACTAGTGCATGGAAGCTCCAACCGTCACCAGAGACGCTATTCCACCATCAGGGCAAGATACTAGAAGATCCGGAAGAAGACGACCTTCTTTTAGCACTGTTGATTTGATGAAAAGACAGAAGATACTTCAGCAGGATGTGTGTTTATAGATGAAGAGGCTCGCGTTGCTCTTGAACGCCCAGTAGAAGAGGATAAGCAATCCAATTTCGTCACACATAAGGATCAGGAAATACTTCTCCAAAATCGAAAGCAAAGGAAATCAACAACTCTCCTGAGTTCATGGAGACCCTTCTCCCGTCAGGACCCGCACGATAGGAACTTCGCCCACAAAGTCGTACAATCTATGATGAAACAGTTATGTGAGATTCTATGTTTCTCCAAAGTGTAGCGTCAAGACATATTTGCACCCATCAACCGCACTGCATCAGGAAAGCAGGCGATTCCAGCCAGGGAAGCCGTTCCCAAACCCCAACCTCACCTAGACAGCACGATCGATAGATGGAACTGGGGACTCCTAACCTCTGTTTTCTTGAGGGATGTCGAGTTTGAAAGAACGTGACGCGACCTCCGACTTCAAAATGGTAACCGTCAAGGCTCGAGAGTTGCAAGACGTCGTTTCAACGTTCTCTCCAGTAGCTCGCATCAACGTTCTCTCCGTAGTAGCTACGCATCAACGTTCTCCCGGCGGCTTCGCTTCAACGTTCGCTTCAACGCCACTCCTTCGCGCAAGGGTCGTGCCGCCACACTCCCCATATCAAGGAACATAGTCACGACCAGCCAATCTTCGTAGTCATGGACACCTTTTAATCCATCTCGCCAAAACTCGTGATCATGGACGGTTGCTCGCTTACACATCCAACCAATCCTTTTACTTCCACGGAATCCCATAGAATATCCGCCAACCTACTTTGTTACCACGACAATGTAGTCTCTCCTGATTACATCTCCTACAAAGAACTGTTATCCCTCATTCGTTGATACCATCCAGAGCTTTACCGCAATAGCAATTACTACAAAGATGGAAACACGTAAACCATACTTGATAACGGAAGATATACACGGGATCCCTTCACAGTCAAATCTCCGAAGACACAGTCCACCAAAAAGTTGTACCCACAACAAGGTCCTCTACTCTTCAAGGGTGCAGCGCAAGAATATCACCACCTCCCTGTCTAGAAGACGCCTTCAACACTTTACGAGGCCGTGGAGGATCCCAAGCCTGCACTATCCAGAATATGTCATCATGTAATTTCTGGGCATCCCAGTGTCACATCTAGAAGAGTACGATAGGCTTATATCAAATCTCGTGGAGGGGGATTCAAGGCGATGTAATGAAAGTAGGTTATGCATGGGGACTACCAGCGTAAGATGCTTTCACTCCCCTCAACCAGGTTATTACTGATTTCAACGTCATCACTATCGAGGTTTTACGAGTCGCGGGAATTTCTCAACATGAATCCATACATGTTCACCGAAAACTCTAAAAGCACGCCAGAAGGTTACATTCACGTATTCATCCATGCCATCATATCAAACCGAAGTATGACCAAGGGACTTCTGACCGCATCCCATTCCGTACGATAGTCCAAGATTCAGAAGATGGTTTGAAGGATTAACTTGGAACAAAGTCCCGGAAGACTTGATAGCAGTGCATCGGCAATGGAATGTCTCCCTATTTTATCCCCGGGCGCCAGAAGTTTTTGACCGTGCAAGCATTCACAACAGCTTGAACATGTCCATGCCGAAGTCTGTGGAATAACATCAGTAGTAACCCTCTACCGTCGTTTACAACGACTTGGATACTATTGGCCGGAGATGGAAGCCCAATCTCGATTACTCCGTAAGGCGTGTCCCAATTGCCGAGCACCCCCATGTCGACAGAGGTCCTCAACATCGTCTCACACGGGAGGCGGGTGAGCCGTACATCGTTTTCCTTCTCGCGACGTCATTCTCTTTACTGACAAAGAGGATGCGTCCAAGCTAAAACAAAAGTCCAAAAGATTCGTGTTCCATGATGGGGTTTTATATCGCAATAGTTTCGGAGGAAGTCTCTTTTGTGGTGTTTGGGCGATACGAAATCCCGATTATGTTAAGAGAAATGCACGAAGGCGAACACCAAGGAAAACAAAAACTGTTCCTGCAGATACACGAGAGGTACTACTGGCCGACCATGGAAGACGACGCGGCTACTTTCGTTCAGAAATGCCGAGAATGCCAGATTCACGGAAACCTCATCCACGCGCCTCCAACACCCCTGCACTCGATAAGTAGCCCGTGGCCATTTTAAAGCTGGGGACTCGACATCATTGGGAAGATCAACTCGCCATCCTCAAAACAGCATGAATACATAATAACCGCCACCGAGTACTTTACCAAGTGGGTTGAAGCTGTCCCGCTGAAAGGAACCACTGGAGCCACGATCGCTGCATTTTTCAAGGAACACATCATCTGCTGTTTTGGCTTACCTAAACACGTCATCACCGACAATGGCACGCCTTTGCTAACAAGCAAGTACATGAACTACTTGAGAGGTACGTAATTAAACAAGTCTTCTATATCATCTACTATCCCCAGGGAAATGGGCAAGAAGAAAGTACCAACAAGACTCTGATCCGAATCCTCAGCCGAACAGTACACGACAATCCCATGACCTGGCACGAGCAATTGCCAATGACTCTCTGGGCGTACAGAGCATCTCCTAAAAGCTCCACCGGCATGTCTCCCTACTCCCTCGTCTACGGTACAGACGCGATCCTCCCAGCGGAAATCAAGATCTCGTCTGCCAGAATCGCCGCAGCAAGTGGACCTCAGTGGAATGAAGCCAAAATACTCAATGCTAGAATCGCGGAACTAGATACTATAGACTCTAGAAGATCCCGGGCGGAGGAACATGCACAAGCATACAAAAACAGGATTTCAAGGGCGTACAACAGCCATGTAAAATCCAGGGTTTTTAAGGAAGCAAATCTGGTGCTAAAAATCGCCAATCACACCAGCAAGAATACCATTTCTGTAGACTTTCACAATATTGAGACGATGCCGCAACCAGCTGATATTAAACTCCAAGGATTCACAGGTGGACACCATGTTCTCCCACCTTTGAATGGCTGAATCTGCAGCAACACGGATGGACATATTCTCCATCTCAGCAATCATTGGCAAAACACAGTTCACTACGGAAACCAAGGCGGACAAACAACACTTCACTACGCTCCTGGTAGCGATATGGCCGTATGTCTTCCATATCCTCGTATAAAGGACCACGAATTCATTCTGCACCAGGAAACCGCCAACATTCCGGTAATTGGAGGAGAGATTCCTCATACGAGTCCCAAACTACAAACCTGCATAGGGGTATTCATGACAAGAGAGCCCTAAATCAACGTTCTCCAAGTCTGCAGCAGTCAACAAGGTTGGATTTGAAGGGAGGGGAACGACTAGGTCATCCTCGTCGATAACAATAACGCATGCACCAACGGGATATCTCTGCACAAAAGGGAAATTTTCCATTCATCAAACAAGCGGTAAAGCGTACGTCAGTCCACCAAAGAAGAAGAAAACATACCGGTATGATTTTCTTAACCCGAATAACCCTTGTTGGGATGCTCATGCAAGAGTCAGACCTCGTGCCTTCACCTGAAGAATCCGGCTGGTTAGAAGATGATTCGTCTCTATGCGACATGACAAAGAGAGAAACTCTACAAGAAAAACCCTTTCTCAAACGAGGAGATGATGCAATTGCGATGGGTGTGAATATGGAACCTTAAAAAAAAAAAAAAAAAAGAGGAAGCAATGAAGGACATAACGCTTCCAGATTTTAGCACGGGTGATGCCTCGATGGAAGCCGCGTGTGAAGGAAGGAAAAATAAGGAAACTTTTCTATCTGTCGAAACGCCTGCTCCATCCTTGTTTACATCGGCCCCACCAATTGCGCCAACTTCCCAATGACCGCCCAAGTCACGCCAGCTAGCACGCTCAGCTTCCCCACCTTGCTCCGGTCCCGCCATCTAGCACGATCAGCTTCCCCACCTTGCGCCGGTCCCGCCAGCTAGCACGATTAGCTTCCCGACTTTGCGCCGGTCCCGCCAGCTAGCACGATCAGCTTCCCCACCTTGTGCCGGTCCCTCCAGCTAGCATGATCAGCCTTCCCACTTTGCGCCGGTCCCGCCGGTTAGCACGCCGCTTCCTAACTTGCGTCAACTTCAATGCCGCCCAGCTTCTTGTCTCTCACGACGCGACTTCCCAATTGTGCGACCCTCTCGATTTGTGCAAATCGCGTGAGGCAAGGATTCCAAATCCTATTTATAAAAAGGTCGGACAAGCCTCCTCAATCCTCTTTACGATTTGTTGTTGATAGTTTGTCACCATCTTATGCTTACCTCGCAACAAAGCTCCTGTTCCGAGCTAAGCAGGGGACTTTATGTTGATGGTGGATTTTAAACAAAGGGTAAAATCGTAAAACCCAAAATTACCTAATGTCACCGGTGACACATTTATTAGAACGTTTAATGCATGTAGTCAGTAATTAATAGGGGGTATTTTTTCAAATTAGGGTTACAACAAACAAAACCCTAATTCCCCTCCGTGCCAATGGCAAATCATGCCAGCCACACCTAGCCCAAGATAGCCGCGCCATGCCAAGCGCACTCTGCCTTGGCCATAGCTATGCTAGTCACACCAAACGTGCCAAAGCATGCCAACCATGCTAGACGCACCTCCGTGCCAATGACAAATCATGCCAGCCACGCCTAGCCCAAGCTAGCCGCACCTCTGTGCCAATATTGGGAAATCATGCCAGCCACACCAAACGCGCAAAAGCATGCCAACCATGCTAGCCGCACCTCCATGCCAATGGAAAATCATGCCAGCCACACCTAGCCCAGGCTAGCCGCCCCTCTGTGCCAATGGCAAATCATGCCAGCCACACCAAACGCGCCAAAGCATGCCAACCATGCTAGCCGCACCTCATGTGCCAATGGCAAATCATGCCGGCCTACACCCTAGCCCAAGCCCGTAGACGTCCGTGCCAATGGCAAATCATGCCGACCACACCAAACGCGCCAAAGCATGCCAACCATGCTAGCCGCACCTCCGTGCCAATGGAAAATCATGCCAGCCACACCTAGCCCAAGCTAGCCGCGCCATGCCAAGCTAAACACCCCGCCTTGGCCCTAGCCGCGCCATGCCAAAGTAGCGCCCGCACCTAGTCTTGCAAACCGTGCAACCTAGGCCAAATTGGCCACGCATGCCATTGGCACATGCCAACATGCTGTTGGTAGCTTTTCTCACCAGGGCGTGGCCCTAATGGCCGAGCATGCCATTGGCACATGCCTACACTCTCCCTGGTAGAATTCTCACCAGGGCGTGGCCCTAATGGCCGAGCATGCCATTGGCATATGCCAACACGCTCGCTGGTAGCTTTTCTCATCAGGGCGTCGCCCTAATGGCCGAGCATGCCATTGGCACATGCCAACACGCTCGCTGGTAGCTTTTCTCACCATGGCGTGGCCATAATGACCGAGCATGCCATTGGCACATGCCAACACGCTCGCTGGTAGCTTTTCTCGCCAGGGCGTGTCCCTAATGGCCGAGCATGCCATTGGCACATGCCAACACGCTCGCTGGTAGATTTTCTCACTAGGGCGTGGCCCTAATGGCCGAGCATGCCATTGGCTCATGCCAACACGCTTGCTGGTAGCTTTTCTTACCAGGCCATGTCCCTAATGGCCGAGCGTGCCATTGGCACATTCCCACACGCTCGCTGGTAGCTTTTCTTACCAGGTCGTGGCCCTAACGGCCAAGCATGCCATTGGCAATGCCAACACGCTCGCTGGTAGATTTTCTTACCAGGCCATGATCCAAATTGGCAACGCATGCCATTGGCACATGCCAAACACGTACGCTGGTAGCCCAACTTGCAAGCCGTGCAAATTAGGCCAACTTGGCTGTACGTGCCATTGGCACATGCCAAAACCCCCGCTGGTAGCCTAACTTGCAAACCGTTCAACCTACCACCATGCCATTGGCACATGCCACACACGCCACTAGCAGCTCTATGTATTGCCACCTACACTCAACGTACAACCTCCCACCAAGGCATTCCACACATGCCATTGGCATATGCCACACACGCCACTAGCAGCTCTGGCATTGCCACTTGCGCTCGAGGCGCAACCCGCAACAAAGGCATTCCGCACATGCCTTTGGCACATGCCACACGCGCCCCTAGCAGCGCCACTTGCACTCAAGGTGAAACCAACACTGAGACATCAACACAAACTGGGGATGCTTTCCGGGGGTCTTGGTTTGGCGGTCACAACTTGCAGCGTACACTACGCTCACATTAAGAAAGCGTGAATAGGAATAAAGCGGTCAAATAAATGAGGAAATAATGGTGAAAAAGTTTTCACCCATAAACACCTTGCGGTTAACACCTCCTCCCATTATTTCACCCTTTACTCTCTTCCTTCATGAGGCCAGGGTACGTTTCAATCTCGACTTGTATAAATAGGTCTTACCTATTTCCACCAGACAACAAGTCTCGGTCAGGAGAGCACAACACTCTCAGAAAAGGCAACCTTGCAAGCTCTCCAGAAAAGCTTTCATCTCTTGCAAGCTTCCGAAGCTTTCACTTTCTGATACAAGTCGAGACATTACTCTCCCTGCACTATTCGGGTCTCAACACCTTTCTTTGCTTCCCTCCCAAATCAACCCTTCTCCTCCACTTTGTGACCGAAGCAAGTCTGGAACGACCATTTCTTGGTTTAGGTCGGACTTGTACACATTGATCTCTCGAATCTAGAAAGTGCTCACGAGCAGAACATTTGTTTAGGGTTTAAACCAGTTTCTTACTCACCTACCGAATTTACCAAAATCGGCGGAAACGATTTTTACCCATAAACACTAGGGTACACATATTGGTTATTTGTACCCTTAATCATTCACAAGCTCAGATGTGTGGGGTATGCATACCTCCCCATCCACAAATTTAGAACCTTAGGATACGTGTATCGGATATGCATATCTATCGAGGTTTCGGAAGTCAAATGTCTAGAGTGCATATGCTGAATATAGAAATCAAAAAATTGGTGAACTGGTGAAGCAATCTAAAAATCACCAAGTGGTCTAGCGGTTGGCATGCTCCTTCCCACTGCGGAGGTAGGGGTTCGAACCCCATAATTGATGGAGTCCACTCCAATTTAGGGAGTTTGGATGTAGTCTAGGGACCACTTGTCCAGGGCAAAAAAAAAAAAAAAAAAAAAAAAAAAAATCAAGGATCAAAGAAAGGATGCACCAAGAAAGATAAGTGTTGGGACCAAAAAAAGCGGGAGAAGCACGGAAGTCAAAATATTGGAGCTCGATCCAAGTCGAAGGGGTAACACACCCAGCCCAATTGTGCAGAGATTAGGACATGCACACCTTAACTACCACCAAGTCGGACAGCACTAGCAGTATCATGTATGCATTTGTACCTACCAAAGGAAGCTAAAGGAAGACTAATCTCTTTCCATCATCCCACCTAATAGTCCTACATGGGCTATATATGGCCAAACTGAAGTTGATTCTTTCAGTTTTCTTTCCTAATAGAGTTATATGGAAGTTAAAAGTGCCAATCTTTCCTTGGAGTTATCTGGAAGGTAAAAGTCTCAAACATGTCAATTGTTGATCATGGGCATGGTTAATTCACATTACTTTATTATTCTTTTTTAATTGATAAATAATTATCGGTCCTCAAGAATTTGAGATCAAATCAATTGTATCATCACCCAATAACTTTATCATTATATTAGAATGACATTCACAACATTATTTATTACCTGGTCTTTAGCGGCCAAGAAAAAAAGATGAGAGATGCAAGAGTAGCCCAAAAGATGCACGCAAACAACTCACACATAAACGCAAATAACAAAAAACTGGCAATTACTAAAATAGATAATTGAAAAAGACATCTCTGTAACACTCGGCTAATATTTACCACCAATAAACTCAAATTGATGTGTAATTGGAGAAATTATTCATCAAATTATCTAGAGTTTCTGGGTAAAATTTTCTAGCAAATAAATAACACGGCCTCTTTAACCCATTCCACATGCAAGGTTCATCTATCACCAACTTTTCATCGCTAGTAAAATGCAAACTCTCATCAATAGACGTAATTTTCTTCAGGAGCTCGTAGGTAATATCTTGAGCTTGATATGCTTTCGGGTGCCACTTCCTTTCAGACCAATCTGCGAGTGTCACTGACCGATTCGCTATGCCTCCAGGATCCATCATATAGAAGAATGTCGGCAAGTAATGCTCGTCAGAGTAGCAATTCTTCCCCTCAAAACCTGGATTGCAGTAAAGTCTGAACTTCGAGTAGTAAAGACCGTCTGATAGGACTATCAGGGCATGCTGCCGCTTCATTGTGAACCACTGAGAACCTTTCTTGAAGTCTTTATACTCAATTTCAGGTAACATATGCTCGGAATACCTTCCAGATGATCCATGAGGTCCATGATCTTCATAGCAATCAATATAGCTGACATTTGTATCCATCAAATAGTTATAGACGTAATCAAAATTATGAAGTGGAATACAACTGTCCGAGAGAAGTACAAAATGCTGATTATCAGGGTCTTGGAAAGCCAATCCCAGAAGTCTCCTCTCTGCATCAACCATAGAATTTGTCCCCCAGACCACCTTCTCACTGTGGATGTCTCTGTTGACAAAGTAACGGCTCAAATGTTCCGGTTTCTCGCTAGATGCGTGTACGTAAACGGAGAATCTGCCTTCATGCCCGTCAAAGAACTTATCCCATAGCTTTTCAAAAGGTAATGTGCCTGGAGTCAAGAACATGAAAGCGATTTTTGGTGTCTTTGTTTGAATAGGTGGTGTTTGCAAGATATCTCTAATGACACCACGAGCTGCGATCTCAGCATCACTGTATTCCCTGGTAGGAGTAGGTACTGGTAGCCACTCGGAGATAGACTTGCAACCGACTCCAGATAAGAAATAACAAAATGAATATCCTCCTAAAGGAACCATATAAGCACCAATTAGCAAGAGGATAATCAAAGGAATCAATGCAATGATCCAAACTGGGCCCTTCGTAGGTGGTCTGGGGCGCGGCGCTGGCATAATGTGCTGTGGATTCGAAATGCCTAAAGGCTGCCACGCCTGTGATGACTTCGCTTTTTATTTTTGAATAACAATCTCATCAGAATACTATAGTAAGTAGAATTTATCTTTTTCTTTGTCTATGATTTTGTGCTTGAAACAATGATTTAATTGAATCTTGATTTCTAAAGAGTTCTGGTACAGAGAAAGACGGAAAGAGTATGTTGGTGGTGGTGGTTGTGGTGGAGGAGGAGATAAAAGGAATAGATTTTAAGATTTGAAATTCTCTTCTCTTTAAGTACTCTTCCCGGCATACTCAACGGATTCCCAGTTATCATATGTTGTCTTCGGTCCCGAAATAAACAAATGCTTTCGACGGGTACGCAATAGATGTGCCCGGCTGTAAACGACATGTCCTGTTCAATATTCCAAACTTTTTGTAACAACCAAACAACCACAACAACCTCAAATAATGGAATATGACCTTGGACTGGATATTATTATCGGGCTTAAACGTGGTGGCTAATCTTCATGTCTGCGACTATGAGTGTTGTTTTATTGAATTCATGCGTTTCACTGAAAGAAAAAAAAAATGTAGTCTGCATGGAGTCCTACAAGTTATGTAATCAAGAACAAGAACCAGTAACATACAGAAATTAGTGGCTATAAACTCTAAAGCTTTTCGAGATCTAAATTTACTCCCTCCGAGATCTAAATTTACTCCCTCCGTTCCATTTTAGATAATCTAAAGTTTTCATATTTATTCACAAAACTACCAATAACACTTTTACATTTTGTCTTGGAATTATAAGTTTATTTTTAAATACACTAATAGCAATTAATGTTCGAAGACTTTTCTCAAGGGTATAGTAGTAAAATCTTCATATCTCTCTCGATTTCTTAATCTGCGTGAAAACTCCAAAAACATCATCTAAGTAAAACGGAGGGAGTATGATTTTATCGGTTATATATACTTTCAAAAACAAACATTTTTCTTTTTCTTTTTTGTTTGAAGGAATGTAACAAATGTACAGTAAAAGTAAATGTAAGTTTTGATGATTTTGGTTCTTATTATATTACAATTTCAATGGAAGATAGATTTTGGCGTCTTTTTTTTATTGTTTTCTTTTGTTTGATAAAGAACCCACAATTGGGGATATCAAAACTAATCGGGGATATGAATTACTTCCCCCAACCAATAGTTTCTGCTAAGGGGTGTTTTTTAGGGGCAAAAATACGAAACTACCCTTTAAAACAATAAAAGCTAAATCAAACATAAAAATACCCGACTACCTTTTAAATTCGAAACATTTCTCACCTCCTTTCAAATTCCGTTCTCCTTCTCTGCCGGCTCCTCACTTTGATTTTTTTTTTTTACATTCGGTAGGGATGAAGACCACGCCGGTACTGAGTTCCGGCATGGTTATTTAGGATAAAGACCATGCCGATACTGGGTTCCTCAGTACCGGCATGGTTATTTAGGATGAAGACCACGCCGGTACTGAGTTCCGAAATGCTCGATATAAATCTATCCATGCCGGTAGTCAAGTGATAAAAAAAAACAATTTTTTGGATAATTTTCATCATGTGCCGGCATAGAAATTTAAGCAACATACTATACGGGAAGCAGTGCCGGCATGCTCGAAAATTAGATAATTGTGCCGGAAGTGGACTGATTAGAACAAAAAAAAAATAGGTTTTGAAGATCAAACAATTTATGAAAATTGTTTATGAAAATTTACGAAAATTTCCAGCAAATGCCGGCATGGTTTTTTGGTTGAATACCATGCCGGCACCGAGCTTTTTCAGCTGCAACAATGGTGGATTCAAAGAAAACAAAAATCAAATTTTCAACCTCTTAGCAGCAATCCTCTCTTCACAATCATCCTCCATTTTCACAAAAAACATTCCCTCTCAAAAAAAAATTCCCCCATACTCTCACCTCACTCACACAAATTCTAATAAAAATACACACTAATTTATCCCCCAAATACTTAAGATTGTTACTAATTATTATTAACCACTAAACCTGATTAGTGAGGGCTAGATTAGGAATTAGAAAAATAATTACATAAGGGGTGACCAAGCTTTGCTATTTGGATCCCTATTTTGTGATGTACCTATATCCCCCAATTAATTTTTATATCCCCAATTACGCGTTCTTTATAAACACCGATTAACTTAGTTCCAATTGGGGCGAGTAGTACTCATGTCCTCCGTTATGGAATATGACGTCACTGTTATAATAATTTCAAACAATTATTGGAAAGTAGTGCTTTACAACCTCACTGTTATGATCACAATGTTCTTCATTCGTCGTTGAAAAACAATTTTATTGTGCTTATCCCTAAGAAGTGGGTATAGGGGAAGTAAAAGATTTTCGGCCTATTAACCTTATTGGGAGTGTGTAAAAAATCATTTCAAAGGTTTGGCGGAGCTTTTAAAGGTATACCTTGCTACTCTAATCTCAACAACTCAATCTAGTTTTATTAAAGGAAGACAAATTCTTGATGGAGTATTGATCGCAAACGAATGTGTGGATTCTAGACTTTGTCAAAAACTACCGTGGTTGGTTTGCAAGCTTGATTTTGAAAAGGCGTTTGATAATGTGAACTGGAATTTTTTAAATGAAGTTTTGTTCAAAATGGGGTTTGGTGGTGTTTGGAGGGTTTGGATTATAAATTGTTTAACATTCTCAAAGTTCTCGGTTCTTGTTAATGGATCGTCTTTCGGTTATTTCGGTAGTGAAAAGGGACTTCGTCAAGGAGACCCTCTCTCTCCTTTTCTTTTTACTATTGTTGGTGAAGCCTTAAGTTGTATGTTGAGCAAAGCTCAAGAACTTGATCAAATCTCGGGTTTTTCGGTAAAGGAGGGGAACAAAAATAAATCACTTGCAATTTGCCGATGATACCATCATCTTTCTTGATGCTAAGAGAGAACAATTCGATGCCCTTCATTACCTTCTTCTTTGTTTCGAGTTAATTTCGGGTTTGAAGATAAATTTCTCTAAAAGTAATTATTTGGGGTCGCGGTCGAGGAGGAAGTTGAAAATTATGCTAACATGCTAGGATGCAAGTATGCAAGTTTTCCTAGCGTATATCTTGGTCTTCCTTTGGGAGACAAGGTTGGGGGCACTCAAAAATACGAAAAACATTTGAAATTTGTGGGAAAAGAGTTACTTCTTGGAATGGAAAAACAATAGCAACAGGAGGGAAGCTAACTCTCATCAAAAGCGTTTTAGCTAGTTTACCCATTTATTATGTCTCTATTTTTCTTGCTCCTTGCTCCATAACTAAGAAAATTGATAGAGTTGTGAGAAATTTCTTATGGGATGATGAAAGTAAGAAAATAATTCACAATATTGGTTGAAAATTGTCTTCAAAACCAAAAGAAAAAGGTGGTCTTGGTATAAGAAAAACTAAGCAAGTGAACTCGACTTTGCTAAAAAAATGATGGTGGCGTTTTGGTGTAGAGAAAGATGCATTGTGGAGGAAAATCATAGTTGAAAAATTTGGCAAAACATTACCGGTTGGGAAACTCTCCAACCCAAAGGAGCCAAAGGTGGTAGTTTGTGGTTTAATATCTATAAAGATCTTGAAGATTTCAATAAAAGTATTAGATTCAAGATTGGAGAGGGTAAGAAAACTAGATTTTGGGAAGATTCTTGGGTTGGTGAAGGAAGATTATGTGATATGTATCCTTTGGCTTATGAAACTTCGAGGACCAAGGAGTTTGTGGTGTGGCAACTTAGGGAAGGTGGTGTAAGGTGGGCGTTTATGTCTAGGCAAAGATACTCTCAAACCATTACTAGTGAAGTGTTATCTATATCAAATCTTCTTTCCTCAATCTATATTCAAGAAGGGGTTATGGATACCTGAATTTGGGTTGGTAGTGATCATGGTAAGTATACGGTTAAGAATGGAGTTAAAGACAATCAAGATCAAGATGAGCCGGATTATCCAATCAATGTCGTTTGGAGTAATGAGTACCCTCAAGAAATCAATTTCTTTCCTTGGCTCCTTTCTCATGATTGGATAATGACGGCGGATAAAATTTTAAGAAGAGGTATGGATGTTTCTTGTGTAGAGTCGAGTTCGCACTTGTTTTATGGTTGTTGGAGAATTCGGAGAATATGTGATTACTTTGTTGAAGGGTGCCGCTTTGTATGGTCATATGACCCTAATATCATTACATCTATGAAGGAATTGGATGTTTAACTGGGGAGATGAAAGACTTAGTCGAATATGGAATAACATCCCGGTTGCTATATGTTGGTGTATTTGGAAAGAGCGAAATGCAAGAAACTTCGATAGCAAAAAGAAAACTTTGGCAAGACTTATTAGAGACAAATTACAAGCATTCTTTTGGGAGGAATCGAATACAAAAATGTTAGGTCTTACGGCAAATACGGCGTTCTCTCTATGGGATTCATTATACCGACCTCCATAAATTTTTTTTTTTTTTTATTTGGGTAGCCGAATTCCCTTTCTGTTTCCCTTTTTTGTTTGGTTGTAATCATCGGGTTAAGATACCCCACTTAAGTGTCTTCCTTCAATGAAATTCCTATTCGACCGATCCAAAAAAAAAAAAAAAAAAAAACCTCCTTGTGTTCCTAATAATAGTCAACGGATGAATATGTTCACTTGATTACTTGGTCTTCGATTGCTTTCAAAAAAACAAAAGAAAAAAAAAAGTTCCAATCAAATGCATCCGTCAAGAGACCGTCCAAACGCAGTTTCCTACGTAGCACTCCTTTAAATCCCTAATTTAGGAATGGTGAATTCGTTTTGAATAATGTTTGTTGTTTGAACGATGAACTCAGATGTATGTAATCTGGCAACGGACTGCTGGTGGGGGAATTCCTACAGGTGGTAATTGTTGGAGAAAATGAGTTTATTGTTTTGGTTTTATGGTCTTGATGGGAATGGATCTTAGGACCTTTGGGTCTCTAAGAGAACTTACTCATTTTCTTATGAGTGAATGAAAGAGAACCTTTAGTCCCACATTGGGTATGACTAAAGAGGAGTTCCACTATATAGCTATTTCTTTATGGATAGTTAGTAAAACAATGTGTGTGGAATGGGTGGGGCAAAATATTTTTGCTTCACTAAGGTTTAGGCTTAGTGCACGGGCTCATGTATGCACCGTGGACAAGAGCAACCAAGACTTACCATTTTGAGAAAAATCTTTTAAATTATTTCCTTAAAATTTTTGCAATCAAAATAAATATTGTCTTAATGTGGGGGCATCGACCAGGCGCAATTTATTTTGCTTACCAAAATTATTTTATGCAGTAATGACCGATTTAATTGATTTAAATATTCTTTCCGTTTTAATCTTTATTCTGATTTGAAAATTAAATTAAATTAAATTAAATTGGCTGTTTTATTTCTGTTTTAATTTAATTAGCTTCATGCAAGGAATTGATTGAGAATCAATTGTCATTATTGTGCCTCTCTCACTTCTACCTATAAAAGGGACTCGAATTCTTCATTCCAACTTGTGTCCAGAAGAGCTACTATCCTCTTCTTTTCGTCTCTCTCCCTCTGTGTGGTTTTTACTTTCATTCTGTGCCATTGTTGTTGAGTTCGTAAGAGTGGGCAAGTACTGTAGTGCTAACGGTGCTTGCAACAGGCAGTTTTATCCTGGATACGACTTCACCACGGGGTATAGGCATCACTCATTTTGAGGCGTACCGGTGAACTATCGTGTTAAGGATAGCGTGTTGATCACGTGACTCTGTCCTCTGTTTGTTGTTTCCCATTAAGTGTTTATTTAAGCTTTTTCAGAAATTTGTTTCTAACATCATTCTTTGAGTATTTTATTGTTACAGTTCCAACAATTATAATTTGGTAGTAGGGAGAATCGAACGCATGTCCTCTAGTTCGCATACCCCTTCTCTGACCATAAAGAATGACATGGAAAATTTGATCATGTGCTAATGAGTAGTGGATTTAAGTTAATGAATCTGACAAGTATGTTTATAAGTAACTTGTTAAGGATGCCTGTTTGATTGTATGCTTGTATGTTGATGATATGCTTATACTTGATACAAACGTAGATGTGATTAATTCCACTAAAAACATGAAATGAATGAGAACGTTGACTTGAAAGACTTAGGCCCTTTCGATGTAATCTTAGGGATGAGGATTAAAAGATAATCAAACATTTGTAGTCTTAGTCATTCTCATTATGTTGAATTTGTGCTTAAGAGATACAATCGGTCGATTGTATGCCACTTGTACTCCATACGATTCTTCTTGTAGACTCGAGAAAAATAAGGGTAATGGAGTATCTTAACTTGAATACTCAAGAGTTATAGGATGTCTGGTGAATTTAATGAACTTTAAAAGTCCACACATTTCCTATATTATGAGTAAGTTAAGTAGATATACTTGTAGTCCGAGCAAGAGCATTGGGATGTACTTAGTAGAGTATTATGGTACCGAAAAAATACTCTATTACCTTTTGTTTGATTTATGAAAGTTATCTTCTTTGTCCTTGTGGGACTTTGTGGTGCAAACTGGATAGTTGACTCAGGGGAGTCCAAGTCTACGAGTGGATATGTTTTCACTCTAGCATGAGGGTTTGTTTTTTAAAGATTTCCAAAAAGACAAATATTGCTCAATTCTTTATGGAATCTGAGAGTATTGTGTTAGATAAAGCACGAGAGGGGCCGAGTGCCTAAGATGCTTTTAGAAGACATTCCTCTCTCGGCATAGGCACGTACCCGGCTATATCTATACATTGTGTTAGCCAAGTTATAATAGCTAAAGCTAAAAATAACTAATCTCAATCGGTGTTATTTCCATTGATTGGATAAAGTCCAAGGAGAATATCGCGCAACCTTTGACGAAAGGTTTGTCCAAAGAGATAGTTAATAATGCATCGAGGGGGATGGGGCTTAGGCTCACTAAATAAACTTGCCATGAAGGATACTCAACCTTGCTGACTGGAGATCCCAAGATCAAGGTTTTGAATGAGACAACTAATTTGTGGCGGGTCAAGGTAAACACTATTAGAGAATTCATTCTCTGCCCCTTCCCTATGGTGTAGACGTGATAGTGTGACTGCATGTGAAGGATGACTTTTAACTAAGTCTTAATGAGTTTTATAGTTTCAATTTAAGATTGAAATGGGGTGTAGCGGTAAACACTCTTGATAGAACTCACCTATCTCGAATGTGGAAGTGGGTCGCCTTTAATGAGAATAGAGCCGATTCTCTAGAGCATTCGAGAAACGGATTTGTCCGGGCCAAAAAGGACACAAGCGCACGAACTTGACAAAGACCTAGAGAGATATCACGCGTGGTTATTATCGCGGATTACACCAAACGATGGCAGTTCAAGACATCACGTTCACCGTCCATCAAGTAGTCCCGGCAATTTCTCACTAAGCAAAGGTTCAAGACCTCATGGACACCTCTTGCCTAAGTGGTATTTCTCGCTTTCCGTTTTCGATTTCTATCGTATTTCATTCATGTGGGGATTGTTGGAGAAAATGAGTTTATTGTTTTGGTTTTATGGTCTTGATGGGAATGGATCTTAGGACCTTTGGGTCTCTAAGAGAACTTACTCATTTTCTTATGAGTGAATGAAAGAGAACCTTTAGTCCCACATTGGGTATGACTAAAGAGGAGTTCCACTATATAGCTATTTCTTTATGGATAGTTAGTAAAACAATGTGCGTGGAATGGGTGGGGCAAAATATTTTTGCTTCACTAAGGTTTAGGCTTAGTGCACGGGCTCATGTATGCACCGTGGACAAGAGCAACCAAGACTTACCATTTTGAGAAAAATCTTTTAAATTATTTCCTTAAAATTTTTTGCAATCAAAATAAATATTGTCTTAATGTAGGGGGCGTCTGACCAGGCGCAATTTATTTTGCTTACCAAAATTATTTTATGCAGTAATGACCGATTTAATTGATTTAAATATTCTTTCCGTTTTAATCTTTATTCTGATTTGAAAATTAAATTAAATTAAATTGGCTGTTTTATTTCTGTTTTAATTTAATTAGCTTCATGCAAGGAATTGATTGAGAATCAATTGTCATTATTGTGCCTCTCTCACTTCTACCTATAAAAGGGACTCGAATTCTTCATTCCAACTTGTGTCCAGAAGAGCTACTATCCTCTTATTTTCATCTCTCTCCCTCTGTGTGGTTTTTACTTTCATTCTGTGCCATTGTTGTTGAGTTCGTAAAAGTGGGCAAGTACTGTAGTGCTAAAAGTGCTTGCAACAGGCAATTTTATCCTGGATACGACTTCACCACGGGGTATAGGCATCACTCATTTTGAGGCGTACCGGTGAACTATCGTGTTAAGGACAGCGTGTTGAACACGTTACTCTGTCCTCTGTTTGTTGTTTCCCATTAAGTGTTTATTTAAGTTTTTTTCATAAATTTGTTTCTAACATCATTCTTTGAGTATTTTATTGTTACAGTTCCAACAGTAATTCCACCAACTCCAGTTAATCCCATAGACCCAAGACACCCAACACCCAATTTCTATACCAAAAGAAAAAATAAAGAAAAAAATGGAATGCAAAACCAACTAAAGCCAGAAGCTTGACTCTCATCCTTAAGTTTAACAGATCGAGTTTCCCCTTAAACCAAATTAGGAAGTTGATTTCATTACTTAAACCAAACATGCTATTTCGGAAATATTTAGACACTTTCTTTTTTTCTTTCGCCTGGTAACTAAGTTTATTAGAAATGCAACGTACAAAAAGCATTGTACGAAACCCAGATACAAGTTACAACCTACATTGGTGGCATTGGAATGCCTATAAAAGAACCCTGTTTTGAGCATGCATAAAAATTTCTGCGCATACATAATTGTTTTCCCATCTAGGGTGACTTTATAAGGGGTGTCTAATGGTAGTGCAATTACCTATTGTTGATGGTGGTTTTTAAACAAGGGTTAAAATCGTAAAACCCCATGACCTAGTGTTACCCGCAACACATTAACTAAGAGCATTTAACTCAGGTGTAAATAATTAATAGGGGTATTTTTTTCAAAATACCAGATTAGGGTTTTCGACACAGAACCCTAATTCCAAAACCAAGCCGCACACTGCGCACCATGGCAACAATGCCAAACCAAGCCGCACTGCTGCGCACCATGGCAACAATGCCAAACCAAGCCGCTGCTGCGCACCATGGCAACAATGCCAAACCAAGCCGCACACTGCGTACCATGGCATGATGCCAAACCAAGCCGCACACTGCGCACCATGGCAACAATGCCAAACCAAGCCGCTGCTACCGCGCACCATGGAAACAATGCCAAACCAAGCCGCACACTGCGCACCATGGCAGCGACGCCAAAACCAAACTAAATATCGCACTCATTGGCAACCATGCCAAACTAAGCCGCTATGCCTTTGGCACATGCCAAATATAGCGCCCTAGGCTTGCAAAACGTGCAACTAGGTCAACATGGCCGTACGTGCCATTGGCACATGCCAACACGTACCACAAGCCATATTTCCAAGCCGCTATGCCATTGGCGCATGCCAAATATAGCGCCTTAGGCTTGCAAAATGTGCAACTAGGTCAACATGGCCGTACGTGCCATTGGCACATGCCAACACGTACCACAAGCCATATTTCCAAGCCGCTATGCCATTGGCGCATGCCAAATATAGCGCCCTAGGCTTGCAAAACGTGCAACTAGGTCAACATGGCCGTACGTGCCATTGGCACATGCCAACACGTACCACAAGCCATATTTCCAAGCCGCAATGCCATTGGCACATGCCAAATATAGCGCCCTAGGCTTGCAAACCATGCAACCTAGGCTAAGTCGGCCACGCATGCCATTGTGCACCTTCCTCTAAATAATGTGAATTTGACATATTCATCTGGTTAGCCGTCTGGTTAGCTGAGTCGTTAATGGATGACCCCCATTAGCTGAGTCATTAATGGATGACCCCATTCATCTGATTAGCTGAGTAGTTAATGCATTAGACAATCCCATAAGAAGAGAGATTCACAAATTTACAAACAATTTGTCCAATACATCAGACTAACAAAAATGATAAAACATGAATCCTGAAGATTTTTAACTAGGCACATTGTACATTGCAAGGCGTCAAGGATCTCATTGAAATTCAGAAAATATATTACAACTACCGCTTGGATATTACAACAAAGGTTTCATGTTATTAGCCGGGAACATGTTTTGGGTACAAGAGAGACATTGGAAACAAAACAAAACAGGAGCTATTAGCCAATTACAATCCGTAGGCCATTTTACTCATTTTCCCTGGCCTGTGTGGCTGTGGTTCAACTTTAAACCAACTTCTAGCCAAACAGAACTCTTCGACAGTACAGACTGACCATCATAACAACAATACTTTAGAAGTGTTTCGCTGGTAAAACCTTGCATCTGATGTGACGTCACTCTGCAAGGAAACATAGTCGTGAGTGTTAACCTCTCCTCTGGCATATTTATTGAGCAGTTCAATATATTTACATGAAATTTATCCAGACTGGCGAATGTAGCAACCATCCCAGATGTTCTGGAAATTTCGGCGCCTTGCCTATATTCACTTAATATAAGTTTCTTTGAATACTTTCTATGCTATGTTCCTCGGCTAAACCCTTAATGTTGATATGGCATGACAATTTGTGTTCACTCGCAGCAGAGTAGCACGAATTTCCAAACATCAAGGATAAGGTCTTTTCATAAAGTATTCGATCAGAAAGCATGCTTCTCTCTAGCAATGAACTTAAAATACTCTGTGTCAACACATATAATTCAATCTTATGCGCCTTGCGTAGTATACCAGACCTTGCTTGTCGAAAGTATGTGCAAAATCTTACCCAGAATCAGAAAACAGGGAGCCGCAGCAGCAAAGCGAGGCGTGGCCAAGCCTTAGGCCAACTGGCGCCACTTGCCATTGGCCACACCCCATCCTAAACCGGCCCTATTTCCCTCGACCAATCAAGCCGCCTCAAACTAGTCATGCGCACATAAGTTGTGGTTGGGCCCTTACTTGCCGGCCCCACTCCCCTTCGACCAATCAGGTTGCTCTAAACCACAAAGGATGGAATATTATGACATTGGAGTTGATATTAAGTGGGCAAATCGTCGTGGCAATTTTTCATGGTGTTGTTTTACTAAACTCAGCTGTTGCCTTGAGTAAATTAGTTTTGGGTGGTAAATAAATAAACGGAAAATGGGTCATTTGTCCAAATATTTTTAAAACATGGTTCTAATTGACGAGTAAAAATTAGTACGGGTGAAATAAACAAAAAAAAAATAGCAAGAATGAAACTGGATTCATCCTGGCTTGAACTTAAAAAAGAGTGGATGCATCCTAATATAAATTAAAAATAAAAAAAGTATTTGAAAATGGGTAGGATGAAACTGTTTACATCCTGACTATTTTTACATTCTCGTCCATTTAAATAATATCAAATTTTACATGTCTTTTTCACCCAAAAATTGTTGGTTTTGATCTTTTTAACCAATTTTGTTATAAAGAAAAGGGTCAAATCTGCATGCATGGAATAGATCAAGTTAACTAATCAATAAATAAGGCAAGGTAAGGGCAAATACGATAGGTAAGGGCAAATACGATATATAGCACTTGCCAATTAAACGTTAAGGCTTTTTAAGGTCTAAATTTATAATCAGTAGCACTTGCCAGTTTGTTTGCCTCCTATAACTAGAATCCCGACTTATTATTTTTTTATCTTTTTTTACATTTTTAATGTTTGAAGGGAATGTAACTGATATTTCTTCAAGTTGCTGAATTTTTGGTTCTTATTATATTACAATTTCAATAGAAGATACCTATTTAGCGTGATTAGTTATTTAATTCCAATTGGGGCTAGTTGTACTCATGTCCTCCCCAATGGTATGTCGTTGTTATCCATAATAATTTTCTGTTTTATAATTTCAAATTATAAAATGAGAGAAACGGTCCAAAAATGACCAAATCTAAGCAAATTTGGTCCAAAATTTTTCTATTTGGACACTCATCTAAAGCCTAAATTTAGAAATGATAAAATCCATTTTGAAAGGGTGTTCCTTTATATACCCCAGAAAATTATAACAATACCCCCATTAGTTAATTATGTTAGTTACAATTTTGTTTTACATGAAAATCGTTGAATCATTAGAAATTTTTGATACTATACCCCTTGTCGTGAAAAATACCACAAAAAATAAAAATAAAATCCCATATAAGTGAATATCGATACAAAATCTTGCTTCCCGTGAAATGATACAATAAAACAACCATGCTATAGAAGAACATACAATGTGGAACCGTTAAAATCCCATTTGGAAGGTCTAAAGATCGAAACGTATCATGATGAACTCAAGGTATGTATATATCGAACAATATCATTAAATTTTTCTTTGAAGATAGTGATTCTTGTGTGCCATGAAAATGATTTGAAATAAATATACCTAGAATCATCTTCTTATGCCCCGAAACCGCAACTAAACTGACAATCATCCCATTCAGGATCTTCTGTACTGTATAAGTAGCATCTCTTGTAACTTATTTTTCTAAGAAAAACTATTTTAATGAAGAACAATAAGTTACAATGGTTTTGCCATCAATGGAAGACAACCACAAACTGTGATATATGGATATGGAAATAAAGATTCTGGAAGTAGAAGAAAAACAAATCAAACGGAGGCTTGCTAGTGCATGATGTTCAACTTGATTTCTTTCCCATTGTTGTTCAGTTGTCTAGGTTATCTAGGCTAGATCTGTTCCATTAAAACCCGGCGACTACTTAAGGTAATTGTGCCGACGAAGAGAAACTAATCAGTTTTATCGTTTTTATTTTTTTAATTGTTTTCAAGTTAAAATGACGTGGAAGAATTGGATACAATCTCTCTCTTGCACATAAGTGGCCACATAGGAAAGCGTTGTTACAAAGCTGTTATTCAGCTGGCTATATAGCAATTTCGTAATAGATGTACTGTAGATAACAAGTGAATGAGTTAATTTTAGCTATTCAATTGCCCTAAGTTAGAACAATATGGCCAATCTTAGGTTTATATTTTATTTTTTGGAAATTGAAGCAAGTGTATATTAAATAAGTTGCTCAAATAAATATGGTAATCTAAATTTCGGGTTCCAATTAGAGTGACTTTTAAATCGTAACATCACATATATTAGATTATTTCCTAGTAAGGTGGGGTTGACCTAACATGATCCTTGAACAATATGTATATAGAGTTTTATCTTATTTCTTCCACAATCAATATGTCTAAATAACAAAGGCGGTGAACACGATTCCGTAGCAGAGTTGTTGGACGATCTCACAAATCTATGTTCAAGATCAATCTATGCACATCAAGAGGATCTGAATTTTGCCAAGTACGAAACTTGTAATCTATCTTTAAAGACATCAATTCATGAAAAAAAAAAGTCTCGTTTTTTATCACAGTTAACAAGAACTTAAACTACCTAGATTGAATACGTACTACTTATGTTATTCCAATTATACAGATAAAATGATATAATGCGGAATATGAAAAATACGAGACACTAGAAGTTTTATTAACGATTTGGGAAAACTACATTTGTAGAAAAACTCCGGGACATCGTACATATTTGAAAATCAAACTTTATCAATCCTGTATAAACTATAACCTACAATCAGACTTCGGATGGGAATGTAGTTGACACGGAATTAACCATCCAATCGATTTAGCTGTAGTATTGATCCTTAAGTGAAGAAATTTGATACCAATCTTCCTCTAAAAATAAACCCATTGTATTTATCTTTAGATAGTTTAGATCAAGACTTGGTAATCTGTTTGCAAAATACAAAGCTAGCAAACCCCACGAATCTGGTTCACTTACACCCACTGAGTTGAGAAACCTGGATTACTAGCCACCTTTTAAGGACAATCTAAATTGATCAGTAAAGAAGAGTTTTAGATATCTATCTTGAGGAATCACGAAATCTCAGATAAATGGAATTTTTGTGGTTTGCATCTATTTCGTTCTAGATTAGAGATTGACGAAACTTCAATGATCAATACAAGAACGAAATCTAGATACACGAACTATCAAGGTACAGATTGTCAGATTTGGCTTCATGAATCCATAAGTGAAGTATTTAAGTCGTAAATTGCTTATGTTTCTCAGGGGAAACTTAGGTTAATATATCGAGGACGACTCTATCGAACACCTATGACACATAAGTGTCAGGAATCAATATCATATTGTTTGAGTCTCTCCATTTATAAAGTTTCAAGATTATGGTAGCTTTGAAGTCAAGCTAAGATAACTTGAGATTTAAGCAAATATGTTCTCAGTTTAGATGAAATTCATGTTAGGAATTCATTTTAGCATGTGAGAAGTTTTTATTGAAATTACATAGAAGAATATGCACTATGGTCCAGGGTTCTGCGAACTTGTACAGTGATATTTCTTGGAAAATATGTCGTATGAACTTATAATTATAATTTTGTTCATTAACACTCATACTTGATTCACAAGCACAAAGTAATTTAGTGATCAAGATTATCTTAAAAGTTTTTATGAGAGTTGTAGCAATGCCAAACATATTTTTGAAGCTAATGAGCATCTTCTTAATTCGTAATAGGTGGATTTGTGTAGGGTACGCACACCAATTGACTAATTCGTGAATTCATGATGCTAGGTGTTGATGGTGGTTTTTAGCTTAGTGTTAAAATTGTAAAACCTTGCA
Source organism: Papaver armeniacum (assembly GCA_023531295.1). Lineage (NCBI taxonomy): Eukaryota > Viridiplantae > Streptophyta > Magnoliopsida > Ranunculales > Papaveraceae > Papaver > Papaver armeniacum. Next base: position 490,819 of record JAJJWW010000514.1, read on the forward strand.
TCCGATGTGACGTCACTTTCTGAGGAAACATAGTCGTGAGTGTTAACCTCTCCACTGGCATATTTATTGAGCAGTTCAATATATTTACATGAAATTTATCCAGACTGGCGAATGTAGCAACCATCCCAGATGTTCTGGAAATTTCGGCGCCTTGCCTATATTCACTTAATATAAGTTTCTTTGAATACTTTCTATGCTATGTTCCTCGGCTAAACCCTTAATGTTGATATGGCATGACAATTTGTGTTCACTCGCAGCAGAGTAGCACGAATTTCCAAATATCAAGGATAAGGTCTTTTCATAAAGTATTCGATCAGAAAGCATGCTTCTCTCTAGCAATGAACTTAAAATACTCTGTGTCAACACATATAATTCAATCTTATGCGCACTAAAGATATACCGAACCTTGCTTGTCGAAAGTATGTGCAAAATCTTACCCAGAATCAGAAAACAGGGAGCCGCAGCAGCAAAGCGAGGCGTGGCCATGCCTTAGGCCAACTGGCGGCACTTGCCATTGGCCACACCCCATCCTAAACCGGCCCTATTTCCTCGACCAATCAAGCCGCCTCAAACTAGTCATGTGCACATAAGTTGTGGTTGGGCCCTTACTTCACTAGTGGAAAATGGGTTTTTAACCACTTCCTGAGCTTCCCAAAAACCACTTCCGCTTGGCTGTAGTTACTTATAGTGCCGTGACACACAGTTGTTTTATAGGAAAAAAATTTGAAAAACTTAAACTTGTCTCTTTCACAGTGGTTTTATAGAGGGGTATTTGTGTAAAAAAACTGAGATTCAAGAACCACTGTGAGGATTAGAGTTTTCTACGGGAAGAGAAAAATAAACCTAACCAAACCTTATCTCTTTATCTCTTCTGATTTTGATCACTTCTCTCTCTCTCAACTAATTCTCTGGTTCTCTTAATTTTTTTGTCTATCATTCTCTGATGTTGCTGGTGAATCAAAATTTTAGTATTAAAGTTTTGCACCCTCTTCTTCTCTATCAAAACAACATCAACTCTTGAAGTTTTGTTCTGAATCGGTGAAAATAAGGCCAATAGATCATGAACGACAACTGAAAAAGAAGATTCATCTACAAAAACTGAATCGAAAGGTAAGTATCATTTTCGTTTAATCGATTAACTTATCCATCTCAAATTGAAATTTCAGAAGAAAAAAAATTCGATTAGTAAACCTAAATGCTTCGATTTCAACTTAATTATCTTTTCTGATCCATTATCAGTTTGTGCATTTGTTCAATTCAATTTTAGTTTATTTATTCATTTTCTTAGTTTTATTTACTGATTGTGTATATTTTCTTTTTATTCAGGCACCAAAGAAGTAGAAAGTTCCACCACATCTTCAAATCCAGCTAAATATGGTGGTGGTAAATAAAAGAAAGATCAATTCATGATCCTCAAACTTAAATCTATGTTGGGTTCTTCTTTTATGTTGAATTTAAGTTATTTATTTTATAATGAGTTGTTTTGTTTTGTGATTTGTACAGAATTGGAGCAAAGGAAAGCAAAAGGAGAAGGTTAAGAACATGCTCTTGTTGATCAATCTAGGGTTTAATTGGTGATTTGCTTTGTAAGATCATTACTTCAGCTGGTTTAGTAAATATCACGTGTTTTATGTTTGATAAATATGGGTTTTATTATGTTACTGATCAGGGTTCTTGTGTTGGAACTGTGTGTTGTTACGGTTTTGATTAAAATGTTTTTTTTTTTTTTTTTTATGTTGCATTGGTTTCTTTTTCTGTTGCATGAGTTATAGCAATTTTTGTTCACCGCTTTCCAATTGTTTTGTGGTTGACAGATTCGCCATTTTTTTTGTTTGTTTTCAGATTGGTAGAATGTTGAAAAGAAAAAGCTCCTGATGAAGATGGCTGACCTCTGCGAGTATCGATGCAAATAAATAGAAATAAAGTGTGATTTCGATGCATTTTTTGTTATAGTTTTGAAAATTTGTGTAATTAGATTGTTGACACAGGGCATCAATATGGCAAAGTATGGATTGGCATAAATCGGTCATTTACATGGGTAAGCAAATTTTTTCCCATCCTATTTCTGTTTGCTATCTTGATTTTGGGCGTATGATATTAAGGATTCTTTTTAGACTAGTTTCTTGTTGTATGTTTGCATCAAGGTCCATGATAGTGTGCAAATTCGCCGCGATGGTACTACCTGAAAGGTTAATGTATCTAATCAGAATAAGCTGGGTATAGACTCTAGATTTTTTTGCTTATCACAGTCGTGTACATACTTTAAGTGTATCTACACTCGATGACTATATTTTCACCGTCGGACTTCAATCAGTGATAAGGAATACTTACATGTCTTTGTCGCCTTATTTTCCTTTTTATCTAGATTCGATGTGACTATTTGGAATAGGACTAAAGGCAAGTGTGACCCTCTTATAAATTTGGAAGAAAAGTAATTATTTTGATAAATGCATTAATTGCGAACTTTAATATAACTGAATGTGTTATGATTGCAATATAGTGCTCCTGAATCAACGTTTGTTTTATTTATTTAGTTTTTAGTCTTCAACTAAGGTTTTCATGTGCAGATATCAAACAACCCCTGAGGAAGTTGCCTCAACTTGTGGCATCACATTTTCCATGCTTGCTGATCCTAAAAATGCGGTGAGTGTGTATATTTTCTCGACTAGCGTCCCTTTTAAAAAAACTTATTTGGTAAGACTTAATGACTTACTCAACCTACTCTTTTCAGTATAATGTTGCAGGTGGATAATATGGAGCCGTGAATGGAATGACTCAGGGAAAAGGGTATGCCTTTTCGTTCCCAATTACAAAAACATTAGAATTATCAATTTTTTTGATTAAGTTCTGAAATGTGTGAAAGTATAAATGCTTTGAGGAGTATAAGCATTGCTATCTGTTTATTGTTCTTCACATGCTAGAAGCCTATTCTGCTCAGTGTCTTTGATTTCTAAATATTCTCCGGAGGAACTTTTGCAGGTATGTCGATGTTTCTACTGTTGATGGTGTTACTTCTAAACTAATTAACGACCAAATGGTGTTACTTCTAAACTGATTAATGACCAAATGGTGTTACTTCTAAACTGATTAATGACCAAATTAGAGCAACTGGAGCATTATTTCTAGAAGTGAGCGGGAATTCTATTTTTATTTCTAGAGGTGAGCGGGAATTCTATTTTTCCATTCTGTATTGTGAGATTCACAGATGTGGTGGTAATTTGTTTAAAAGGATTTTCTTTTAGATTTTTTGTTTCTTTTAGATGTAGTGATATGATGCAAAGCGGCAAAGCCATCTAGTTTAGTTTGGTTAATGAGTAATGTCACCTCTCTCAATATGAGTTCAGAGTATTTAAATTATTTTGGTTCTGCAGATTGGCAGCCAAATGCTACCCATTGTACTATGTTTTTTGAAAGCAAAGACTCCTGAATGAACGAAAGCCATTTATTTGGACATTCACTACACGAAGGTGACTGAACATGGTTCTTTAAGTTCATACTTTTAACAAGATAAGTTTGTTGTAAAATTTCTAAACAATAACTAACATGATTTGTACTTCAAAACATAGGAAGACTGTTATGTACCAAACAATCGACTAATAGTTGTTGCTCTATTAAATCCCAGGAACTCATCCCCATTTTGTGCAGCTCAGGTGATGATTCTGACGAATCTTGGAATGGTTGATTAGTTATAGGTGATGTTTGGTGTTCTGAATGCGAGTTTATGGTTAAATATTTAGTATAAGTTATCTTATTCGTGCTTCTGATATTTGTCTGCAAAACCCAAATGGTAGTCATCCTTAATGGTTACTGGTTTATTTGGATTATTAGTTGCCTGGTGTGGTGCCAGATCCGCATAAATGGTGGAGGATCTTAACAATATGAACAAGGTAAGCTTGATCTTTTACCCTAACTTGAGCGTAGCCTGGTATCCTTCAATTTTTGTTCTGTATGTTTTAGCTTTCTTGAATTGCTTAAAGTATGCTTGGTTTTACATTAATGTAACTCGAAAGCGAAATCTCTTTCATTTTTACTTTTGTTTCAAATCTTTTACTACAATGAAGATATATCACTCGTTTTAGTGTTCGCATGTGAAATCCATTTCCTCTTTTTAGTGCCCAAGTTATTTTTCATCCTCTCCACTTTTATTGAAGACTAAACTATGTTGTTCAACATTATTGGGGATAGACTTGGTGTTTTTCCCAAGTGCCTAAGCATACATTATTTATCAATTATAATGGTGATATTTTACATATGAAAAGTAGTTGTTGTTTATATGTTGCCTTTAAATTATAATTTAAGTGGATACTTGTATGTGTAGGTGTAGGTGGTGCTGGATTCGATTAGATTCCTCTTCTCTTTTCCCTTTTTTTTTGTTGTTGTTAATTGTTATAGTCTTGGTTTTTGTTTGCAGCTTAGGGCCGGATTAATGGACTTGGTTTGAGTTAGTTTATCAGAAGATGAAGCCATGAAGGCATAGATGGTGAAGTCTTACCTTCATGTGTTGGAACTTTATGGTTGTAAATCTTGTAATAATATAGGTTAAGGTTTTCCAACTTCGTGTTGGAGTTTTTCAGATTTGGACTTTCAATAATTTAGATAGTTGAAATTGTAAACTGAATTCACTTTCCAATACAATCTGAGTTTTAAAGTCTCTATCAGTTTAATTTTGTTAAATTTATTTTTGAAGTCATTATTAACTTAATTGTGATTCAGCTTTTAGTTTTTGATTCAGCTGAATCAATATCAATTTTTTTTATTAAATATAATCAACAAAAACTACTGTCTCTCAGTATTAACAGATTCACTGCTAAACACAGTAGTTTTTTTAAAGAATTGAACCTTTGTCAGAAACAGTCGTTTTGGAAAAAACCACTTCTAGATTACTGCTGATGGAGACCGTCGTTTTTAGTGATATAACTTCTTGTCCTGACAGTGGTTTAACTTCCATTTTCCACTAGTGCTTGCCGGCCCCACTCCCCTTCGACCAATCAGGTTGCTCTAAAGCCGCCACACTCACACCAGAAGTGTGGCCACGCCCATGCTTGGCCGGCCCCTCTCCTTCCTACCGACCAATTAGGTCACTTTAAATGCGCCACGAGCACTAGAGGTGCGGCCGCGCCTCATGTTTGGCCGACCCCTTTTCTTGACCAATCAAGTCGCTCTAAAGCCGCCACCATACCTTAAAGGCCAAACGCACCCTTCTGTGCCACCGTACTAACTGGCAAGCCAAACGCGCCCTTCCACGACAACATATTAATCGGCATGCCAGAATGCCACTCTACCGCAGTAACATGCCATGAGCCACTTTAGCCTTGGCCCTGCCGCCAAGCCCTAACTTTGGCCATGACGCCAAAACCTAGCCTTAGCCACGCCGCCGAGCCCTAACTTTGTCTAAGGCGCCAAATACTAGCCTTGGCCACGCCGCCAAGACCTAGCTTTAGCCACGACGCCAAATCCTAGCCTTGGCCACGCCGCCAAGACCTAGCTTTGTCCACGACGCCAAATCCTAGCCTTGGCCACGCCACCAAGCCCTAGCTTTGGCCACGACGCCAAATCCTAGCCTTGGCCATGCCACCAAGCCCTAGCTTTGGCCACGACGCCATATCCTAGCCTTTGCCATGCCGCCAAGCCCTAAATTTGGCCACGACGCCAAATCCTAGCCTTGTCGACGCCGCCAAGCCCTAACTTTGGCCACGACGCCAAATCCTAGCTTTGGCCACGCCGCCAAGCCCTAACTTTGGCCATGACGCCAAATTCTAGACTTGGCCATGCCGCCAAGCCCTAACTTTGGCCACGGAGTCAAGTCCTGGCTTTGGCCATGCCACAACGCCACCATGTCGTAGCCATGCCACACGCACTAATTAGGGTTTCGACATGCCAAACCCTAATTTGGGAAAAATTTCTACGCCAACCAAGCCAAATAACATTTCCACGAGGGTTAGGATCGATGTGGCAACATGGCCAATGTTTCCAGAGCCATATTTGGGTCTAACACCAATATGCAAAAACATCTTCCACGGCTACGCCGCTTGCAGCCGCTATGCCACGGCTACGCCAGGCGCCACTATGCTAATGGCGCCACTTTGCTACACAAAAAAGATATGGCCATAATCAACGACCACCCTTCCTCATGAGATGAAATCTCAGCCATCCAAGTTCGCCACTGAACTGACGGACTTGCGGCAAGTTCCAGGCAACCAACTAGTGTCCATGTCTACGCCAGGCGCCACTTACACCACCGTGCCACTGGCATGCACGAGATATGCCAGTCATGCTGCAATGCCACTAACGTACACCAAAAATGCCACTGTGACATTACCAGGCGCCAATAGAAGGTAGACATAATCAACAGTTACCCTTCTTCATGAGATGCAATCTCAGCCATTCAAGCTCACCACCAAACTGACGGACTTTTGGCAAGTTTTAGGCGGCCGACCAAGGCAAGCCTAATAGCATCACATGCTATTTTCCTATGTCAAGTCTCTTGACTTTGACTTTCCACACATAACAACCTGCTACATGTTTTCCTCGAAAACACTCGAGACATCAAACATGTCACAAACTGGGGGATACTCATCAGGGTGTTGGTCTGGCGGTTTACAGCGTGCGGCGTGCAATACGCCCGTTATGAGAAAGTGTCATGAAGTGGACAATTAGTGGTGATGAAACTAATGGTGTAAACTAATTTACTTCCTTCATCATGGAAGCATAATGCCTGACGGTTACACGTTACTTTATTCTTCCACCACTCAATCGTTTCCATTTCCTATGAGACCATGATACATTTCAATATGACTTGTATAAATAGGTTTCACCTATTTACTACGAAACAACAAGTTTTGGTCGGCACCAACACAATATCTAGAAATCACCTGGTAGCTTTCCATTCTGCTAGCTAGTTCTACTTTCAGATACAAGTCATAAACAACCACACCAGCAGAATCAACGATTCTGGTCTCAACACACTCTCTTTGCTTCCCTCCCTAAGACCAACCCTTCTCCTTCACTTTCAGGATCAAGCAAGCCCGGGAGCGGCCATTTCTTGGTTTATGCCAGGATTGTACAAATTGATCTCTCGAATCAAAAGTACTCCCGTGCAGTGCATTGTTTAGGGTTTAGATTCGTTTCTCATCCATACACCCGAAATTACCAAAATCAACAGAAACGTTTTTCACCCCTAAACATTAGGGTACGCATATTGGTTATTTGTACCCTTAATCATTCACAAGCTCAGATGTGTGGGGTATGCATACCTCCCCATCCACAAAATCTAAAAGATCAAAGTAAGGATGCACCAAGAAAGATAAGTGTTGGGACCAAAAAAAGCGGGAGAAGCACGGAAGTCAAAATATTGGAGCTCGATCCAAGTCAAAGGGGTAACACACCCAACCCAATTGTGCAGAGATTAGGACATGCACACCTTAACTACCACCAAGTCGGACAGCACTAGCAGTATCATGTATGCATTTGTACCTACCAAAGGAAGCTAAAGGAAGACTAATCTCTTTCCATCATCCCACCTAATAGTCCTACATGGGCTATATATGGCCAAACTGAAGTTGATTCTTTCAGTTTTCTTTCCTAATAGAGTTATATGGAAGTTAAAAGTGCCAATCTTTCCTTGGAGTTATCTGGAAGGTAAAAGTCTCAAACATGTCAATTGTTGATCATGGGCATGGTTACTTCACATTACTTTATTTATTTTTTTAATTGATAAATAATTATTGGTCCTCATGAATTTGAGATGAAATCAGTTATATCATCATCACCCAATAACTAGGGATGGCCATTTGCCCCACCCAAACCCATCCCCGTGGGTACCCGCCCCGTTTGGGTAGGATTTTACCCGCATAAATGGGGATGGGTTCGGGTATGGGTAATACCCGAAACCTTAGCTACGGGGATGGGGTGGGGATGGGATTCAAGGTCCCCGCCCCATACCCGCCCCGTAGATTTCATATTATAAGGGTTTAGACTTTTATGCTAGAATTCGTATCGAATTTTTATACTTCTACCACTTAGTCGAGCTTTCTTTCATTTATTTTTATACTTCTACCACTTCTTTCATTTATTATATTCTTGATCGCTGTTGTATATTCATCACTTTCGCTTCTTCGTTGTGATCAGACACATTCTCTAAAAGTTAAAATAGTGAAAACGATACAGATAATGCAATGGTTAACATGGAAGAAGATAGAATGAGAAAGGAAAAAGTAGCAAAACTAATAAGTCATTTACAGATTCTTTTGTTCACTTTAAGATGAATTTCTGAATTTTAAATTTTAGAATGCATTATTCTTATGTTATTATTTTTGTTTAAGTTTTGATCATAAATACATATATGTATTAACACCGTGTTACGGATAACCCATGGGAAACCCGCCCCATACGGGTATTCCCCATTACCCCCCCCCCCCAATTCATGTGGGTAATGGGAGGGTATGGGTATTATTTTTACTTAACAGGCAGTGACTGGGATTGGCATACCCGCCCCATACCCGCCCCATGACCATCCCTACCAATAACATTATCATTATATTAGAATGACATTCACAACATTATTTATTACCTGGTCTTTAGCGGCCAAGAAAGATGAGAGATGCGAGAGTAGCCCAAAAGATGCACACAAACAACTCACACATAAACGCAAATAACAAAAACTGGCAATTACTAAAATAGATAATTAAAAAAGACATCTCTGTAACACTCGGCTAATATTTACTGCCAATAAACTCAAATTGATGTGTAATTGGAGAAATTATTCATCAAATTATCTAGAGTTTCTGGGTAGAATTTTCTAGCAAATAAATAACACGGCCTCTTCATCCCATTCCACATGCAAGGTTCATCTATCACCAACTTTTCATCGCTAGTAAAATGCAAACTCTCATCAATAGACGTAATTTTCTTCAGGAGCTCGTAGGTAATATCTTGAGCTTGATAAGCTTTCGGATGCCACTTCCTTTCAGACCAATCTGCAAGTGTCACTGACCGATTCGCTATGCCTCCAGGATCCATCATGTAGAAGAATGTCGGCAAGTAATGCTCGTCAGAGTAGCAATTCTTCCCCTCAAAACCTGGATTGCAGTAAAGCATGAACTTCGAGTAGTAAAGACTGTCTGATAGGACTATCAGGGCGTGCTGCCTCTTCATTGTGAACCACTGAGAACCTTTCTTGAAGTCCTTATACTCAATTTCAGGTAACATATGCTCGGAATACCTTCCAGATGATCCATGAGGTCCATGATCTTCATAGCAATCAATATAGCTGACATTTGTATCCATCAAATATTTATAGACGTAATCAAAATTATGAAGCGGAATACAACTGTCCGAGAGAAGTACAAAATGCTGATTATCAGGGTCTTGGAAAGCCAATCCCAAAAGTCTCCTCTCTGCATCAACCATAGAGTTTGTCCCCCAGACCACCTTCTCACTGTGAATGTCTCTGTTGACAAAATAACGGCTCAAATGTACCGGTTTCTCGCTAGATGCGTGTACGTAAACGGAGAATCTGCCTTCATGCCCGTCAAAGAACTTATCCCATAGCTTTTCAAAAGGTAATGTGCCCGGAGTCAAGAACATGAAAGCGATTTTTGGTGTCTTTGTTTGAATAGGAGGTGCTTGCAAGATATCTCTAATGACACCACGAGCTGCGATCTCAGCATCACTGTATTCCCTGGTAGGAGTAGGTACTGGTAGCCACTCGGAGATAGACTTGCAACCGACTCCAGATAAGAAATAACAAAATGAATATCCTCCTAAAGGAACCATATAAGCACCAATTAGCAAGAGGATAATCAAAGGAATCAATGCAATGATCCAAACTGGGCCCTTCGTAGGTGGTCTGGGGCGCGGCGCTGGCATAATGTGCAGTGCTGTAGATTCGAAATGCCTAAAGGCTGCCACGCCTGTGATGACTTTCTTTGTCTATGATATTGTGCTTGAAACAATGATTTAATTGAATCTCGGATTTCTAAAGAGTTCTGGTACAGAGAAAGACGGAAAGAGTATGGTGGTGGTGGTGGTGGTGGTTGTGGTGGCGGAGGAGGAGAAAAGGAAAAGATTTTACGATTTAAAATTATCTGCTCTTTAAGTACTCTTCCCAGCATATTCAACGGATTCCCAGTTATCATATGTTGTCTTCGGTCCCGAAATAAACAAATGCTTTCGACGGGTACGCAATAGATGTGCCCGGTTGTAAGCGACATGTCCTGTTCTATAATCCAAACTTTTTGTAACAACCAAACAACCACAACAACCACAAATAATGGAATATGACCTTGGACTTGATATTATCGGGCTTAAACGTGGTGGCTAATCTTCATGTCTGCGACTATGGGTGTTGTTTTATTGAATTCATGCGTTTCACTGAAAGAACAAAAAATGTAGTCTGCATGGAGTCCTACAATGTAGTCTGCATGGAGTCCTACAAGTTATGTAATCAAGAACAAGAACCAGTAACATACAGAAATTAAGGGCAAGTACGATTAGTGGCTATAAACTCTAAACCTTTCCGAGGTCTAAATTTATGATTTTATTGGTTATATATGTTTGGAGAAAATGAGTTTTAATTAAAATGTTTTATGGTCTTGGTGTGGTTTGATCTAATGACCTAAGGGTCTAAGGATACTCACTCATTTTTGGGTGAATGAAGTGGAACCTTTAGTCCCACATTGTGGAAAACTAAAGAGGAGCTCCACTATATAATCATACTCTTATATATGAATTGTAAAATGTGGGTGGAGCGTTTTTTGCAAAAATACATATTTTTACCCATGCGATATGCGCATGAATCACGCACCAAGCCTTGTGTCTACACAAATTTGTTTTTTGCAAGTTTTTATATAAGAGTTTTATTTATGGGAGGATTCCTTTTACGCGTTTAATTGTTTTACAAGAAACAAAAAACTTGGTTTACAAGAAATCCGAAACCCTATAGGTTAATTTTCTCATATAAATACTAAAGGTTTTCATAGTTGAAAAATATACGAAGAGCAGCCTATTTTTCATGTCTTCTTTATTTTGCGCGGCGTAGTTTTTCTTCCATCCCTGTTGCTGAGTTCGAAAAGAGGGTAACTTGCGTTGTTCTAACTCAAGTTATATCGGGCAGTCTTATCCTGGACACATCTTCGCTGTGAGGGGTTTAGCATTACTCAACTCGCCCCGAACTAATGTGTTAAGGACAACTTGTTGAACCTATAATTCTGCCCTCGTCAAGTTATTTTGGTAGAGTTGTTTCACATTAGTTCTTTACATATTATTTTTGATACATCTAACATGATGTTCATTGTTGCAAGATTCCAACAATATATACTTTCAAAAACAAACATTTCTTTTTTGTTTGTTTGAAGGAATGTAACAAATGTATAGTAAAAGTAAATGTAAGTTTTGATGATGTTGGTTCTTATTATATTACAATTTCAATGGAAGATAGATTTTGGAGTGTTTTTTTTTTTTTTGTTGTATTTTGTTTGATGAACACCAATTAACTTAATTCCAATTGGGGCGAGTAGTACTCATGTCCTCCGTTATGGAATATGATGTCACTGTTATAATAATTTCAAACAATTATTGGAAAGTAGTGCTTTACAACCTCACTGTTATGACCACAATGTTCTTCACTCGTCATTGAAAAACAATTTTATTGCGCTTATCCCTAAGAATGGGTATAGGGGAAGTAAAAGATTTTCGGCCTATTAACCTTATTGGGAGTGTGTACAAAATCATTTCAAAGGTTTGGCGGAGCTTTTAAAGGTATACCTAGCTACTCTAATCTTAACAACTCAATCTAGTTTTATTAAAGAAAGACAAATTCTTGATGGAATATTGATCGCAAACGAATGTGTGGATTCTAGACTTCGTCAAAAATTACCGTGGTTGGTTTGCAAGCTTGATTTTGAAAAGGCGTTTGATAATGTGAATTTGAATTTTTTAAATGAAGTTTTGTTCAAAATGGGGTTTGGTGGTGTTTGGAGTGTTTGGATTAGAAATTGTTTAACATTCTCAAAGTTCTCGGTTCTTGTTAATGGATCGTCTTTCGGTTATTTCGGTAGTGAAAAGGGACTTCGTCAAGGAGACCCTCTCTCTCCTTTTATTTTTACTATTGTTGGTGAAGTCTTAAGTTGTATGTTGAGCAAAGCTCAAGAACTTGATCAAATCTCGGGTTTTTCGGTAAAGGAGGGGGGAACAAAAATAAATCACTTGCAATTTGCCGATGATACCATCATGATGCCCTTCATTACCTTCTTCTTTTTTTCAAGTTAATTTCGGGTTTGAAGATAAATTTCTCTAAAAGTAGATTATTTGGGGTCGCGGTCGAGGAGGAAGTTGAAAATTATGCTAACATGCTAGGATGCAAGTATTCAAGTTTTCTTAGCGTATATCTTGGTCTTTCTTTGGGAGACAAGGTCGGGGGCACTCAAAAATGTGAAAAAAACATTTGAAATTTGTGGGAAAAGAGTTACTTCTTGGAATGGAAAAACAATAGCAACATGAGGTAAGCTAACTCTCATCAAAAGCGTTTTAGCTAGTTTACCCATTTATTATCTCTCTATTTTTCTTGCTCCTTGCTTCGTAACTAAGAAAATTGATAGAGTTGTGAGAAATTTCTTATGGGATGATGAAAGTAAGAAAAGAATTCACAATATTGGTTGGAAATTGTCTTCAAACCCAAAAGAAAAGGTGGGTGGTCTTGGTATAAGAAAAACTAAGCAAGTGAACTCGACTTTGCTAAAAAAATAGTGGTGGCGTTTTGGTGTAGAGAAAGATGTGTTGTGGAGGAAAATCATAGTTGGAAAATTTGGCAAAACATTTATCGGTTGGGAAACTCTCCAACCCAAAGGAGCCAAAGGTGGTAGCTTGTGGTTTAATATCTATAAAGATCTTGAAGATTTCAATAAAAGTGTTAGAGTCCAGATTTAAGAGGGTAAGGAAACTAGATTTTGGGAAGATTCTTGGCTTGGTGAAGGAAGATTATGTGATATGTATCCTTTGGTTTATGAAGCTTCGAGGACCAAGGAGTTTGTGGTGGCTAGTATGTATGAACTTAGTGAAGGTGGTGTAAGGTGGGCGTTTATGTCTAGGAAAAGATACTCTCAAACCATTACTAGTGAAGTGTTATCTATATCAAAACTTTTTTCCTCAATCTGTATTCAAGAAGGGGTTTTAGATACCCGAATTTGGGTTGGTAGTGATCATGGTCAATATACGGTTAAGGATGGAGTTAAAGATAATCACGATCAATATGAGCCGGATTATCCAATCAATGTTGTTCGGAGTAATGAGTACCCTCACAAAATCAATTTATTTCTTTGGCTCCTTTCTCATGATCGGATAATGACGGCGGATAAACTTTTAAGAAGAGGTATGGATTTTTCTGTGTGTAGATGTAGAAAATCCTACCACTACATCCAAAGAACTATACTAAGAAAGTAATACGCGTAAACATGAAAGAACACAAGATATACGTGGTTCGGCATGATTACCTACGTCCACGGGGTTAAAGGATGATATTATTACTTGATTCGAGGTTACAAGACGAGTGTTTCTCTCAATGCTCTAGGTATGTTCTCCTATCTCTCCTGTTACTTGAGTTTTACCTCTCTACACGGTCTATATTTATAGCTACAGATGATGATACATCCAGTACTACGGTGTTAGGCCTGGCGTAGCTTTCTTGATGTTCTTCTCGGGTGATCAGTTGATACCTCAGCCGATGTTCTTATTTGTTCGGGTCGAGATGCCTAGCCGAGTGATGTCTCCTTATGCTATCCCGTCACTCGATGTCGCTCACTTGGTGGGGATGATCGATGTCTCCCTTTGGATCCTTGGCCGAGTCTTCCTTGACCGAGCTCTTCTTATCCCTTTACCAACTCTGTCAAGCACATTTATTGCTCAAAGACCGATGACCATCACATCATAACTTTTCCCCTTTTTCGTCGACTTCTCGATTTTGTCTCCGCTCCTCTTTCCTCGCGCCTTGATTCGGAGAAGCGATCCGGTGCTCTAAATGCATACTTTCCCCAGTACACCATGGCTTAGGATTATTCCACCTGTCCCTGTGGATTATTTACACCTACATTTATGCCCCTTCTTCCACTCGTGCGGTCAACACGTGGGGAAGAAAAACCGCCTCGTCTTCCCACGTCCTCGGTCATGCGGTTTTGCGCATCTTTGTTCCCCACTCGCTTCGATTCTTGCAACCGGTTCACCTTCTTCGCCGGTTACCACAGGAGGGGTTTATAAGTCCGACATCCAAATCTTGTCTCCCTTTTATTTCCTTCTCTGCAACTTCACTCTTTCTCTATCCTCTCTGCAACTTCATTCCTTCTCCATCTTCTTTTCGTCGCTGTTGGATGTTTCCTTGGCAGACCTCTTTCCTCTCTTCCTCATTATCCATCGTCTTCTCCGTCTCTGTTGCCGCTGCAACCTCCGGTTCCGGTTGTGTTTCGCTCCTCCTGCCGTTTCTCTCATTAGTTTTTATGGCATCTTCAACTCCTCAAATGACGGAAAGAAGGTGTGTGAGTTATGTGTTTTCCGATGAAGACGGCGTACCGCTTGATTCCCTGTTTGTCGTAGAGAGTCCTTCCAAGTATGATTATCGCGCTTTAGACTCCATCTTTCCTGATAACTCATCTTCGTTTTCTTGTAGGGCTGACAAGAGGACTGCTAAGGACCTGTCGGATGAGCAATACGTTCAACAGCTGAAAGACGAGTTCGGTCTCCATGGATATGACGTCAGGCTCTTGTCAGGCCAGAAGGGTGTTTTGAAAAAAGATGATGTTTTGAGATTTCCCCATTCGGCCGAGGCGACCATTGTCACTAGGGGCCAGCTAGAGCTCGGACTGCGTTTCCCGCTATATGATCCTAGTCGCCCGTTTTGGTACGAGGCTCTTTCTAAGATTCGCCCGTGCCGCGCCCTGGCTCAGTGGAATGGCAATACTTTCCGCATCTTGTCCGAGTGGGAGAAGCGTAGCCGAGGCGAGTGTTCTCCTACTACTTGGTCTACCTACAACCCTTCCCAGGCGAGTGACTATACTCCTGCCAGCTTCGCCGACAATTATCGGAGCGGGACCACTACTAATGGCGATCTCGCCGGGTTTGCTGCCAGCCCTCATCGCCATAAAACTCTTCCCGAAGGTGTTAGGAGACTTCTTTTGGATGAGGATCCCGAGGGGAAGAGTTCCAACAAGCATGCCCGTCATACTAATGACTCGGCTTGGGATCGGGTTCCCTTGGCTATTTCCGGTCCTCTCTTGAGTGGCAAATTCCCTCCTCCGGCCGAATTTTATCCTTTCTGGGTAGTCAATGTTGATCGGGTAAGTGTATTTCTCTGACTTTCTAGCTTGATTGATCGGCTCGGGCGACTTGTGGGGTGATTTTTTGTTTTGGTGTTTTTCAGACTAAGTCCCAGGGTATTCCTTCTGAGGCTTTCGTTCATCGGAAGAGAGATAGAATTGCAGGAGCCGAGGAGGAGACAGTGAAGGTAACAAATATACTTTTTTTTTTTTTTTTTTTTTTTATTATTTGACGTACATGTACGTGCCCTATTTGTTGCCTTGCATGGTTCTGACATCGGCTCATGCACAGAAGTTGAGGGTCGACAAGGCTGGTGGTTCCTCGGCGAAGGACGGTGAGGATCCCGACGATCGTCTACCTTTGTCACATTTTCTGAGGAAGTCGCCTCAGAAGCCTTCTGACGTTTCGTCTACCCTTGTAGGTGAGAAGCCCAAGGGGAGGGGTAAGGAATCCAAGGAGTATGTGTCTGCCCCGGATAAGGCTGTGCCCCGGGAAGTGGCTGATGAAGGGATTGTTCTCGCCGATGGCGTCGTGTATGTTGTGTCTGAAGGTGATGATGATGAAGGTCTTTTTGATGATGAGGATGACACCCTTGGGAATGAGGAGGAGTTGGGTCAGAAGGATAAGTCGGGTGGTAGTGGGAACCTTGTGATCGATCGTGATGTAGAGAATGTTCTTTGTCGGGGGCCAACCGTGAAGATTTTTCCTTCCGTGGTTCCTAATTCAGGCGTGATACTTCCTTCACCGTCTCGGGCCCTATGTGCAACTCGCTCGGGGCACTTATCTCTCCGATTTCGCCTCTCGTCGATGAGGAAAAGATCAATTTGTCTCGTTGTATGAAGGTGAAGTGCGAAAAGTACCTTTGATATCTTTGGTGAGTTGAAATTTGTTTGGGTGTTGCTTTCATGTTTTTGTTAAGTGCTGACTATGTTGGTGTTGGTTGTAGGATGTCAACCGCTCGCTGATGAATGCTGCCATCCAACGTAGGGAGGTCGCCGAGAAGGAGGGTCTTCGTCTCTTGTTACAGCAAGAACGCGAACGATCTCGAAGGTTGGAGAAGGAGTTAGCCAAAACCCAAGGTATTCGTTTTACTCGCAACTAATTATGATTGATCTTGTAGTGCCAATATCCTAAGTTTAGTACTCCCTGCTTAGCCGAATCTTCTATTGCGGAGGCCGACGCTGCCACAAGGTGTCGTTTGTTGAAGAGGGAAGCGAACATAGAACGAGATCACGTTTCGAACTTACAACAGAGAATAGTTAATAAGGATGCTAAGATTGATCGCCTAGAAACCAATATTGAAGATCTCCAATCCAAACTTTATCGGTACGAGACTTTTGAGTATGTTCCCGAGGAAATTGATAATCTGAGGGCGAACCTAGCTCATTTCCAAGGTATAGCGGCCGATAAAACATTATTGGCCGACAACTTAGAGGGTCAATGTGGTCGGCTAAGACTTCAGGTTCGAGATCTGCATGCAGATCGCCTCCGGATCTTGGGGAAGAGGGACGCTGCCGAGAAGTGTAGCCGAGAGTCCCTCGAGAAGCTTAAAGAGTCCGTGAAGGTTTCTGAGGAGTTGGATTGGGTTCGAGCTCAATTGTCAGGTTTGCAGGCTGCCCACTCTCGACAGAGGGACGAATGGAGTGATCACAAGAAGTATTGCCCCATTAATGAGTTTAACGAACAGCGATATCTAGAACTTTCCTCGAAGATGTCTTCTCTCGTGTGTAGCCTGTCTGAGTCCGAGGAGTCTATTAGAGTAATTGCCCCTTTGTTGGAAGGTGGTGTGCCTTGTATTGTGCTTTCCGTGTTGTTGTCTCACTGCTGTTGTTGTGTGACTGACCGTTCTTGTTGTCTTGGCAGCCGAGCAGAAGAAAGTAGCCTCGTTGGAAGAAGAGAACGTCCGTTTAAAGGGGAGGGAGGCTCAGTTGCTCGATCGAGTGGCCACTGCTGAAGCGGCATCGGTGCAGCTAGCGCAGGATCTTGCTGCTGAGAAGGCGAAGTTCAATGATGAGCTTGTCTCGAAGGTTAAAGCCGGTGTGAAGGCAGTGCTTGATAACAAGCGAGCCGATGCTGCTGCCAAGAAGGCGATTCCGGGTTCCGCTTCCTCCAAAGAGTGATCATGCTTTTTGCAGCGCTGCGTCGCTATCTTGCCCTTCTCCCCTGGGTTGTAATTCGTTCGAACACCTTTACTTTCTCGTAAACTTTGATTGGGGTGCTGCGTCGCCAATGTGGTTGTGTTTCTTGCTACTAACATTGTTATGCATTTTACGGTTTTTATTTATGTGAAGCCGATGGTGTGCGGTATAGTTTCACGATCTTGTTACGTATGCCTGCGCAAATAAGTTGGTTAAGTTATAAATGTCGTTTCTGTCGAACATGCTCAATAAGGAGGGTCATCGGGCCCAATGCCATGTCCCGATTGAGGTATCTCATCACCGTCTTTCGAGATCTAGTGGAAAGGTAGTTGGTCTTTCCTAGTTTCTATGGGATCGATATCCCAAGAAGTTATCAAGCAACTTTCTTGGGCAAGTGATTTCGGCCACTTGCGCGGGGAGCAATGTTGACTGCTCGATTGTCGAGTACTCATGCCCCGACAATCGGCCACTGGCTTCCAACTACCAGGGTCCTAGGACTACCTCGGCACTTGCACACTGCCATCGCCCCGAGTTCGAATAGTCCGTCTTAGTGTAAGTCGCCCCGGCACTTGCACAATGCCATCGCCCCGGGTTCGAAACGACCATTAAGACGCCATTGCCATATTCCCAACCCCACGTAGCCTTTTACGGAAATAAGTGACAATATATCATACACCGATCTCATGGGTGATCTGATTTTAACCGCCTTGCGTTCCATGGTCGTGGCTCGGGCGTCCCATCGGGTTTTAGTATCTTGTAAGCCCCTTCGCTAGCCTTCTCGACAATGGTGTATGGCCCTCCCCATCGTGCTGCTAACTTTCCGCCTTTCTTATCTCGCTCATAATCGGGCAGATCCTTTAGTACTAACTGCCCCGGTTGGAATTCCCTTGGTCGAACCCGCTTGTTGTACTCCCGTTGGATTCTTCTTTGGTAATTTTCCATTTTTTGTAGGGTCATCTCCCTTGTTTCTTCTAGATCGTCGAGTTTTGCCAAGATAAGGTCTGCCGAGATGTTTCGTCTCACGCTTCCGTCCTTGTGGTTGGTATCATTGCTTCTGTGGGGAGGATGGCTTCGGTTCCATATGTTAACATGAAGGGCGATAATCCGGTTGCTTCTCGGCGAGTTGTTCGATATGCCCACAAGACGTTATAGAGTTCTTCACACCATTCCCCATATTCTCCATCGAGCTTCTTCTTCATGTTATCGGCAATGGTCTTGTTTATGATCTCGGCCTGTCCATTGCTTTGAGGGTACAGGGGTGTGGATTTGCTCTTTCGGATGTTGTAGGTGTTGAATAGCAGGTCGATGTTCTTGCCTTGTAATTGCTTCCCATTGTCGGAGACGATTGCTGCCGGTACTCCAAAGCGACATATGATATGTTCCCAGATGAATCGGAAAACATCTTTATCCCGGATGTGTTTCAATGGAGCGGCCTCAACCCACTTGGTAAAGTAGTCGGTGGCCACAATTAGGTATTTCCTCTGCCCCGATCCAACGTGCAATGGTCCTACGATGTCGATTCCCCATTTGGCGAAAGGCCAGGGGTCGATAAGCGAGTTCAAAGTTACCGCCGGCGCATGTATCTTTTTCCAAATTTTTGGCATTCATCACAGACGAGGGATATGTGCCTCGCGTCCTCATTCATGTACGGCCAAAAATATCCCATGGTTTTTGCTCGTGCCGCCAGGCTACGGCCCGAGCTATGGTTTCCCGCCGCCCCATAGTGCAACTCGTTAAGGATTGTATGCCCCTCTTCTTTACTTAGGCACCTCAACAATGGTCCTAGGTACGATTTTCTGTAGAGAATGCCATCTCGAATTTCGTACGCGGCTGCTTTGCTTTTGATTTTGTTGATCTCGGAGTCGCCCTTGGGGCAATTTTCCTGTTTCGAGATACTCGTGAATCGGCTTCCTCCAATCGTCGGCCCGATATTGGTCGGTAGTGGTAGCTGCAACATGTGCGCCGACGTCCTCGGTCTCGGGTACTGATGGCATTAAGACCCTCATAACTATGATGCCCTCGATGCTTGAGTCTGTCAACATGGAAGCAATGTATGCCGAGGGCATCCGAATGCCGATTGTCTTTTACGCAGATGTGTCGGAATTTGATGCTTGGTATTTTCCGATGTATAATTGGGCGAGTTCCCGGTATTTACGTAACAAGGGATCATGTATGGCGTATTGCCCGTTGATTTGTCGGACAACTAGGCCGAGAGTCGCTCGTAAGTCGTACCTCTGGATGCCCATCTCCTTTATCAAGCGTAGGGCATGTATTGCGCTTCGTACTCTGTGACATTGTTGGTTGCTTTAAACTCAAGCCTAAAGGAGTGGACCATTTTCTTGCCCTTTGGTGTCGTGAAGACCAGGTCCTAAACCCGATCCGTCTTTATTGGATGACCCGTCGACGAAGACCTCCCATCTTGTCGGGCTGCGGGTCTCGAGTAAGTCGGGTGGGTCATCTCGATCTTCTTCCATTCCGGGATGTCTTCTACTTCGTCTTCGTCAATCGAGGGGAAGTCTGCAAAAAATCGGCCACCGCACTGTGCTTTCTTTGCCGTCCTCATTTCGTAGAAGACATCGAGGCGCTTTATTTGCGCGCTCCATTTGAGATCCGCCCAGAGCCTAGCTGCGTTGTCAAATCGATTCTATGGAGGACTTGGTAAGCACTCGAATCTTGTGAGTTTGGAAATACGTCAGGAGCTTACGTGTTGCAAACACTAACGCTAGTATGCTGCTCGATTCTGGTGTAGTTCTTTTCCGCCGGGTTCATGGTCTTGCTTATGAAATATCTGGCTTTTCCTCTGCTCCCTCGTTCTTGACCAACACGGCGATGGCATATTTGTTTGCCGAGATACTGAGTGTTAGTATGTCCTCGGGCTCGGGTCTTCTGTAACACCGGTAGGCTCGCCATATGTTGCTTGATTTTCTGAAATGCTTCCTCACACTCCTCGGTCCATTTAAACTTTTCTCCCTTTCTTAACGTCCCGAAGAATTCCTTGCACTTGTCAGACGATCGAGAGATGAATCGTCCTAAAGCCGTTAAGTTCCCGTTCAGCCGTTGCACGTCCTTAACTGTTACAGGTGATGGCATTTCTACTACGGCTTTGATTTTATCTGGATCTGCCTCGATCCCTTTGTCGGTGATCACGTATCCTAGAAACTTGCTCGAAGTGACCCAGAAGGTGCACTTGGACGGATTTTCCCTCATCTTGTACTTCCTTATGGTTTGGAAGATGCCTCTAAGGTCGTCGATGTGAGTATTGGCCACTTTGCTCTTGACCAGCATGTCGTCCACATATACTTCGATGGTGTCGTGTATTTTATCCTCGAACATGTCTTCCACCAGCCTTTGGTATGTAGCACCCGCATTTCTCAACCCGAATGGCATTTTGGTGTAGCAACACAGTCCTCTTGGCGTGAAAAAAGACATATGCTCCTGATCTTCGGGGGCCAGGGGGATTTGGTTATATCCCGAGTATCCGTCCATGAGTGTTATCGCCTTATACCCGACAATGGATTCCACTAGCTGGTCGATGCTGGGGAGAGGGAAGCTGTCCTTCGGGCATGCCTTGTTCAAGTCGCTATAGTCGACACAAACTCGGACGCCCCCGTTCTTTTTGGGGACTATCACCATATTAGATATCCATTGCGGGTATTGGGCCTTTCGGATAATTCCTGCCGCGTACAGTTTCTTCAGCTCGGCCTCCACTGCCGGTTGTAGCTCGGGTGCGATTCTTCTCATCTTTTGTCTGATAGGTTTGAACTTGGGGTCTATCCGCAGATGGTGTGAGCAGACTTCTGGGTCGATTCCTTACATGTCATGCATTTGCCAAGCGAATAAATCCATGTGCTCCTTCAGGAGAGTTATCATTCTTGGATTTGTTCGTTCGTTAAGCGTGACCCTATTCTCACTAATCTCGGCTCCTCCTCGGTGCCCCAGATTGACTTGTCGGGTTGGTTCTAGGGCCGAAAAGTTTTGCTTTGGCTCGCCGACGGTTGCGGCTCTGTGATTGCTACAAGATTTCTGTCTCGCCCGCTTCGTAGGTGGCGATGGCTTGTGACATTACCTTTTCCAATTCCTCTCCGCCTCCATTTCCTTAGACTTCTTCTTTTCTTGGCGTTTCCTCGACCGTCTCTCCTCATTTCTGTTGGATGTCTATCTGTCGCGGTGCTTTGCAGCAGGGGGTCGCCTAGCACCTCTACCACTCCGCGATAGGAAGGGAAGCGCAATCTTTGGTGGTAGGCCGAGGCAACTCCCTTGATTCCCTGCGATCCAAGGTCGTCCCGGGATCGCCCGTGCGGTGATGCGACATCGACTACGCAAAAGGTGGTCGGTGTGTCGAGGAACCCTTCCCCGTCCGAGACTACGAGAGTGACTTCTCCCTTTGGCCTTCATCACCGTACCATTGAAGCCATAGATTCGGTAGGTTGACGGGATCGAGAATGTCGTCGACAGTTCCATCCTCTTGAAGGTGTCATAGAACAGGACTTCCATTTGAACTACCATTTGTCCATTAATATCCTGCGGACGCCCCATTCCTCGATCAGCAGGGTTATTACCAAGTGATCCCCATGTGCTTGCCCATTTAGTGGAACATCTTTCGCCGAAAAAGTAATCGGCTGCATCATCCATGGCTCCATAGGTAGGGTCTTGGCCACACTAAAGATTTCTCTGCCCGATCTGTCCCTCTTGTGTATCCTCGAGGTGATCGGTCCCTAAATCGTATCCTTGTGTTGCCGAGTGCGATATGGTATTGCAAGTGAACCGAGCGCCCGATTGATTCTTATTTGGTGTCTTGGGACCTCGGGCTGAGCTGGTGTCGACGGTGTTTTGTGAAATGCCACAAGTACCCGTCTCGGATCAAATCTTTGGACGATATCCTTTACTTCCCGATAATCATTAGTAGAGTGACCTCGGCGATGGTAGGCTGCGAGAACTCGGGGTGGTTTCTTGTTTCGTCAAATGTTTGGACTCCAGAGTCTTAGGGTACCGAATGTCATTTCTTTTTCGACCTCTTTAAATATCTCCTCCAAGGGAGCGTTTAGCGGAGTGTATGTTCTGGGCTCGTGATGGGGTTTCTTCCCCTTCTCGGTCCAAACTTTCCTGTTCTCCCCACGGTGGTGAGTGCCGGATCTCTTTTCAGGTCGTTTCGAGGCCTCATGTGGGATCGCCTCTATGGTGGTGCTTGCCTCCTATACTCCTCTATCCTGCGTTCCTTCCTGAATTTCTTCCAAGGCGATGTAATGCTCTTGCATCTTTCGGATCTCCCTCAGTGTTTTAGGTTTTTCTGTGTACATCGCCACCCAAATGGGATCTGACTTCCCCAACGAGTTCTCGAAACCAAATATCTGCTGATCGACTGGGACCTTTCCGATATCCGTACACAACTTCCTCCATCGGTCTGTTAACGAGCGCAGCGGCTCCCTGAATCTTCGCGCAAGTGTGAACAGTTTGTTGACTCTGGGCCGAGCTATGCTGTTATGCATGTAGGTCTCGAGGAAGGTTTCTACCAGGGCCGCATAGCTTCCAATGGACTCATTGGGCAGGGTGTAGAACCAACTCTTCGCCTCGCCCTCCAGTCCTGCCGGAAAAAACTTGCACATGACCACATCATAATTTTTCCACTGTAACAAGGACATTCCGTACATCTTGATGTGTTCTCCCGCGTTGCCCATACCGTCGAACCTAGATGGGAAGATCGGTAACGTGCATTTGGGCGGGAATGGAGTTCGATCCAACTCCCTAGTAAACGGTGTCTTCTGGGCTTCACTGATTACTTCTGCTAGCTTGTCGTCCTCACTATTCCCTGTCAGTTTTTTGACCATTTGCTCGAGTTGTTCGATCTTTTGCTTGGTTGTTGCGTCCGTACCCTCGCTGGTTGCTTCTTCTTCGGTCGAACAATCTTCGGTTGGCCCATACCCTCCTCTCGGCCGGTTAGGATCGGACATACGTTCCCGGCCCGGGGAAGGGGGTAGGGTGTTCCTCAACGAAGTATGATTGCTGGAGGCGCCTCGACTAGATGATCCTCTCGGCCCCGCTCTCCTGTTACGGAGCTGGTAGTTTTCGTGCTCTAAAGCCAGGTTTCTCCTTTGTAGTTCTCTCATTAGGTCTTCCTGCCTTCTCTGGCTCGCTAATATAGCGAGCAACATCGGGTCGGTACTTTCGTGGCTAGAGTGGCCGTTTACTTGGTGTCCTGCTACGTTGGGATGTGCTGCTGGAGGCCTTGTTGGGAGGATGACTGGGGGGACGATTGAAGCTACGGGATGATCGGCCACCGTTGAGGGAATGTCTCGGGTGTGATTGTCCCTCGCCAAGTTTACTCGCCTAAGCCTCTCTGCTTCTCGTTCTAGTTCTTGCCGGTACTCCGTCGGATGCCTTTCTCGCCCTTGCCCCTCCTGTATCATCTGCACTTCCTCCTCCTCCTCGGTATCTGATGCGGTTCTCCCATCTACCATGTCATCCTCGTTCCCTTGCCTCATCTGGGTTGGGTTAATCCTTAACATTCCGGGCGGGAGGTCATCGTCTCGGCATAAATCGACTTCTTCGTCAACAGTTGTCATGCCTCCGTTTGGTGCCAGGATCTCGCCTTGATGATTCTGTCGGATGTTCTGCTGTCGGGAGTCCGTAATCCCTTCCTGCATGCTTGATCCTGATACGGCACGGTTCCTAAGAATCCTACTCGTCCGGGAAGTGCTTGACATTGCCTTTGGTGCAGCTCTTGCTCCTCGGCTCGCCCGTTCCTCACCTACGTAAGCAAAGTACACGGCCCTTACTTCGAGCTATTTTCGAAAGGGTTAAGAATGAAGTACAGCAGTTCTGCTGTGTGGGGTAAAAGGGAAGAAACTTTGTAGTACGATTCTTTCTGTGTCAGCGTGTTGGTCTTAGCTACCCAGTGGTCTTAACCAAAAAGGACAATCTTTTGGAGGGATATCTCCACACGTCGCTTTCGGTACCTTCCCTATGTATTAATTATTATTTGTCCTAACATTCCTTGTGCCAGAAATCATTAATCATCCGTATACTGATCGGAAGACTTCTTTCTTGACTATAATAATGATAACCCTCAGGCGATTTGTGGTGACGATCCGTCTACACAAGTTGCCGGGATTCCTAAAAGCGATTGCAAAGTAGGATTCCTGAGGTTTTCTACTGGTGATATGAGGATCTCAGTGTGGGATCAAGGTGAGGCTTTGGTTACGAGGCGCTCACAATAATCCCTTCAGCCGTGGTTCCCGGAAAACTAAACCCGACTGATCGATTAACCGGAAAGGACTTTGAACGGCCTCATACATTTCCACTCAGCTTCTACCGATCATCGGAGGTGATCCATTCGGGAGCTTTAAGGTGTTATGATGGGATTTTCAAGGGTTAAGTACTACGGAGTCTAACTTTTAATCACAAAGGTGACTTGTGGACGGTAAACTGACAGACAACGCACTCTGACCGTTAGAGTTTTCACTTAGCGTCGACTATCATCCGTAGAGGGTTATAGGAACCGTTGAATTTCTCTTTTAACGATGTTGAATCTATGAGCGGCGAC
The DNA here is from genome assembly GCA_023531295.1 of Papaver armeniacum. Taxonomy (NCBI): domain Eukaryota; kingdom Viridiplantae; phylum Streptophyta; class Magnoliopsida; order Ranunculales; family Papaveraceae; genus Papaver; species Papaver armeniacum. The sequence continues at coordinate 515,797 of JAJJWW010000514.1, forward strand.
CAGCAAGATGGAATTTCTTTCTAGCTTCTACCAACATCAAAAGATGTTATCTTGGGAGCTTATTGATCTTCCAAAGTCTCGCCTAGACAACTCAAAGATATAGCCTATCTTAATGGTTCTGTCCTAACGACCCAACTCGAGTGAAAGGCAGAGACTCAGACGAAGAACACAAAGCAGGTTTGTATATAAAAAAAAAAGAGCACAAAGAAATGTTTTGACGACTCTACTCATACGGAGAACACAAAGTAGACTTATATCGAAACTTTATAAAGTTTAGCTAGGAAAACAAGAGAGTTTTTTGAACATTATAACCAAGAGAGTTTCTTCCTTAGCTTCAACTAACGCACGAGCGCGCTTAGGAGCTTGGGTTTTTCTCTCTTGGTCTCCGATTTCAAGGTATCCGGAAATGTTATACGTTCCCCTTAGTCGGCGCCAGAATGTAGATGTAGAAAATCCTACCACTACATCCAAAGAACTATACTAAGAAAGTAATACGCGTAAACATGAAAGAACACAAGATATACGTGGTTCGGCATGATTACCTACGTCCACGGGGGTTAAAGGATGATCTTATTACTTGATTCGAGGTTACAAGACGAGTGTTTCTCTCAATGCTCTAGGTATGTTCTCCTATCTCTCCTGTTACTTGAGTTTTACCTCTCTACACGGTCTATATTTATAGTTACAGATGATGATACATCCAGTACTACGGTGTTAGTCCTGGCGTAGCTTTCTTGATGTTCTTCTCGGGTGATCAGTTGATTTCTCAGCCGATGTTCTTATTTGTTCGGGTCGAGATGCCTAGCCGAGTGATGTCTCCTTCTGCTATCCCGTCACTCGATGTCGCTCACTTGGTGGGGATGATCGATGTCGCCCTTTGGATCCTTGGACGAGTCTTCCTTGACCGAGCTCTTCTTATCCCTTTACCAACTGTCAAGCACATTTATTGCTCCAAAGACCCGATGACCATCACATCATAACTTTTCCCCTTTTTCGTCGACTTCTCGAGCTGTCTCCGCTCCTCTTTCCTCGCGCCCAGATTCGGAGAAGCGATCCGGTGCTCTAAATGCATACTTTCCCCAGTACACCATGGCTTAGGATTATTCCACCTGTCCCTGTGGATTATTTACACCTACACTGTGAATGTCTTTCTTATGAAGAAGACGATGAGTCGAGTTCGCACTTGTTTTATGGTTGTTGGAGAATTCGGAGAATATGTGATTACTTTGTTGAAGGGTGCCACTTTGGATGGTCATATGACCCTAATATCATTACATCTATGAAGGATTGGATGTTTAACTGGGGAGATGAAAGACTTAGTCGAATATGGAATAAATCCTGGTTGCTATATGGTGGTGTATTTGGAAAGAGCGAAATGTAAGAAACTTTGATAACAAAACAAAAACTTTGGCAAGCCTCATTAGAAACAAATTACAAGCATTCTTTTGGGAGGAATCGAATACAAAAATGTTAGGTCTTACAGAAAATACGGCGTTCTCTATGGGATTCATTATACCGACCTCCATAAAAAAAAATTGTGTTTTTTATTTGGGTAGCCGAATTCCCTTTCGGTTCCCCTTTTTTGTTCGATTGTAATCATTGGGTTAAGGTACCCCATTTAAGTTCCTTCCTTCGATGAAACTCCTATTCGACCGATAAAAAAAAAAAAAAAAAACCTCCCAGCGTTCCTAATAATAGTCAACGGATGAATATGTTCACTTGATTACTTGGTCTTCGATTGCTTTCAAAAAAACAAAAGAAAAAAAAAGTTCCAATCAAATGCATCCTTCAAGAGACCGTCCAAACGCAGTTTCCTACGTAGCACTCCTTTAAATCCCTAATTTAGGAATGGTGAATTCATTTTGAATAGTGTTTGTTGTTGATTCTCTTTTATATGTTTGAATGATGAACTCAGATGTATGTAATCTGGCAACGGACTGCTGGTGGGGGAATTCCTACAAGCGGTAATTCCACCAACTCCAGTTAATCCCATAGACCCAAGACACCCACCACACAATTTCTATACCAAAAGAAAAAATAAAGAAAAAAATGGAATGCAAAACTAGAGGTGTAAAACGTGCGTAGTCTAAGATTGCCGACACATGAAGTCGCGTGCTTCACGTGCCATGTCTTGTCTTTGTCTCTGTGCCAACGATTTAAATGTGTTGTGCCGTGCTGTGCTTTACTAGTCAAAAGATAGGCACAACACAACCCACAGGCACATCACACGAATAAACGTGTTGTGCCGTGCTGGCACATGTGTTATAAACAATGTGAAATCACTTAATGGTATACATTAAGTCGGACATTATCATGATAATATAAATAGACAACATATCATTTGAAATTATTTCAAGTAAAATTAACAAGTTTATTCAATAAAAAGAAATAGTCCATCGAATATAAAATTGGATCATTGTCATGTAAATTAATGTTCTAGTCAAATATAGGTAACAACATTATAATAACGATATTGAAATATATTTTCCAAATATTTAGGTATTATATGTGTTGTTATAAAAATAAGCCAGCATAAAATGTCAAAAACAAGCTAGAATAGTGATTTTTGTGTGAAATATACACAAAATGTGATGTATTATGCCTTGTTATATGGTGTACTTATGCATGCTATGACGCGCTTTATTAACGTGCTGGGATGGGCTGAGCCACGTGCTTATCCGTACCGCGTGCTGTATTGTGCTAATGTGCCGATTAGGCTAACCCAGCACAGCCCACTAAACTAACGTATTGTGCTGTGCTGAACTAAATCACGTGCTGGGCTGGGTTGGGCTCTTGCTGGCACAGCCCAATTTACATCTCTATGCAAAACCAACTAAGGCTAGAAGCTTAACTCTCATCCTTAAGTTTAACGGATCGAGTTTCCCCTTAAACCAAATTAGGAAGTTGATTTCATTACTTAAACCAAACATGCTATTTCAGAAATATTTAGACATTTTCTATTTTTCTTTCCGCTCGGTAACTAAGTTTATATTAGAAATGCAACGTACAAAAAGCATTGTAGGAAACCCAGATACAAGTTACAACCATTGGAATGCCTATGAAAACCCAAAATGGAATACCCAAAAGACCGAAATGGTTATGCCTAGCCGAAACTCGAAAAGATCGAGCCCAAAACAAATATCCCATGGACAAAAAACTCGAAAAGCCCAAATAATGCCGCATGGGTATAAGTCCCCTAATAACCCCAGTTAAGAAGCGCACAAGAAATAATCCCTAACAAACATTGAACCATTTTTTGGGGACCAGCCTTTTTTTTTGGGGACCATTTTTTTATTTTGGGTAAGATATTAGAAGTGAATCTAGGTCACCCCTTATCTAGATATATATGATGATACCTAAATTACCCTCTGATTATTTTTGGTTAATGATTAGTTAGTGTTAATTTTAGTTAGTGTGATTAGTGAAATGATTTTGATTAAAGATTTGAGATTAAAAAAATCAGATTTTTAAAAAAGAAGTATTGAGAGAGAAAAGTTAGAGAAGATGAAGAAGAAAAACATGGAAAATAAATTTTCTCTGAGTTCACTAAGCTAGACTATTCAAGTGATGAATTATTTCTTAGATGGTGAATGTATTCTTCCCCAAAGCCAATCTCAAGATGAAAACGATGGATTTTACCAACCACAACCGGAGGAAGACTATTTGGGTACCCAGGTATGCTCTAAACTAAAAATTTTCAATTTTTAGATTTGGGATTGTTCGGTTACCTTGCACGAATTTTGTCACAGGCTATACCTGTTACTTATTAAATTTGCAACGGGTATAGCCTGTGACAATTAGGCCGTTATTAATAATTGTGATGGCGTTTTGTGACGGTTTTATCTGTGACAATCTTGGATACTGATCACATTTAAAAAGCGTTACAATAATTAATAGTCACAATTGACCTAATTTTATGATTGCGACACGTGTCATATTTGTCACATTTATCTTAACGGTTTTAACTGTGACACCATTACTACAACAATTCGGCCAGGGAAACGTGTCCCCTTTCGTCACGGTTACCGTAACACATATAAGTGTTACAATAATTTAGCAACGACTACTTTAGAGACACCTGTATTTTTTATCCCGATTACTGTAACATTTAAACTGTTACTTTCATTTATAACAACACAGTGATGGTGACACGTGTTCTCTTTTGTCACAATTTCTTGTCACAGTTAACCGTGACAATTTTCTAATAACAAATAAAAAAAAATATGGGTAGCCCGAGTCATTATGATGGACACAGGCTTCGATTTAAAGGCCTGCAGTACAAGTCACCGTCATGGACCTGGACTTCCGTTTACATGGATGTAATACAATTTAACCTGAAACACAGGCCTGCAATACATATATTCTCAATTTACCATTTACTGAGATCCATACATTCTCAATTTGCTGAAATTCATACATTTCTCAATTTGCAATCCAATCTGTTATTATCCACATCTACGCTCCAAACGATCTTGAGATACCATTCTCTTCATGAATCCTACACAAAACATTTGAGAGATCGGTTCGGTAACAATTTAACAATGCCCACATGGAACACAAAGAGAACGAAATAATAGACCAACTTATCAAGATATTTGAAACGATAATTCTTCTATTTAAGCAAGACATTATGTGCTATTCAGGTGAGGTTCAGTTATGAGAGTATAGTATACATACAAGCTAACCATTATGTGATATGAGTATAGTATACCTACAAGCTAACCAACAAGGAACACAAAGAGAACGAAACACATCCAGGAAACAAGATCTAGGGGTTAAGGAGACAACAAATGGATTAAGATTTCTAGTAGATAAGAATTAGGCCGCATTCGAGTGAGTAAAGGAATGCATTACTTAATTGAGTGTATTTTTCTAGTTGTGAGTATATAAAAGGTTGTGCTGCTGATGTTATAGCAACGGAAACACTTATATCAGATTAATGGGGTTGACTATGTTCATAACAGTCATACGCGTACAAGTACTAAATGAGTCGCATAATAATAGAGGCCTACTACAGGGGAGTAAATGATACCTTTATCGCATCAACCAGGTATCCAGAAAGAACGAAAATCCAAAGAATTAAAACACCTAGCCATCTGATTGCTTCCCATAGCGTTATCTCAGGGGCCTCACCATCGTCAGACTCTTCTTCCTTTTGCTCCTCTTCTACCTACGAAAATTTCATGTGGCATATATTAGAGATTGCATCTTCAATAGTATAGATAGTTCTCTTCATTAATATTCCATGCATAATTTTCACCGAAAATATAGATGATTAGTATTAGAAAACAAAAAAACTCGAACATCTTTTCACTTATAAACGGCCTGTTAGATAATCTCACCTCTTCGACATGAGTAGGCTTATAAAGATTGTCCTGAATCTTCAATTGTAAAAAGAGGTAGCTAGCAGTCTTTATCATTACTGATCCACACTAACCATCTTTCTTACCATCAGCACCTGCAAAGAAGTCGACATTTTCAGCACTAAATTAATGCTCAATCTGAAATTCTTTTACAAACCTAACAAAAAAAGTTCAAAATTATTTATACGGTCTAGAATTTTACCTGACAGACTTCACCATTTATGTCTTTGATCGCTAACTAACTCGCTCAATTGAGAAGCAAGGTTCAGCCATCAATTCATTGTTGAGAATCTTCCATAGACAATCTAGATGTCCAAACTCACTTTGAAGCTTTAAACCACTGACAGGATATGCTCTATCTGTACTACACCATTTGCAGGATTATGGACAGTCATCATTACCACTGACAGGATATGCTCTAGCTTTAAACCGGTGAGCTCCATAACCGGTTTGATTTTAAGCCGGAAAGTCATCATTACTAGAAGCTTCAGCTTTCCTCATCGCTTCCTGCAAATCAACAATGATATAAATATTTAATATTCTAAAGTTATACCACATTCAGGAACTATGATATCTAGCACCATGTCAGTAAGTACATCAAAGAATAACAAAGTTTAAAGGATCCCAACAATACCTTAATATGGAGAACTCCATCAAACTGAAAGAATTTCATTTCAATATATGCAAGAATTTTCATTGGTTGTGGAGTCATACGCCTTTTGAAGTTCTTAAATTCAACCTCCTCTGTCAGTGCAAGTAACACTTCAATCACCTATAATCAAGGATTGAAAGTTTCCATCAGTTTCAAAATCAACAATAATGAATTCAAGCAAATTCCAGTCGAACCAGCTTTAACTCTTCTCCATCAGGGCCAACTTCTTTAACTGAAGGGTTCCAACCAACTCCTTGTCACCCTTCATTATTACCCATATCTTTGATCCTATGCACCGACCAATCAACTCTGAAATGCACACCAACCAAATTATGTTACCTTTCAGAAGATTATAAATGCGACAACAATTAACAGGTTATGCTTATATTCCAATGTATGAGAGGGAATATACCCAATAGGAGTTAGGCAGAAGTAGCTTCAAGCTGCAGGTATGTACCGGCTATGACTGGAACTGCGGCTACATCTCCCACTATGGATTGAGAAACGGACTCTAGATGGATTGTTTTCATATGGCTTCACCTGCACCAAAATGCAATGAAATCAAGCTCAATATGACTAATATCTCAAAGACACATACAAGATACACCAGAAAGAAATACAACCAAACCAATTCTCAGTTATACATTAACTTGTAAATCCACCAAAACTCCATCACCTCTAACATTATACAAACAAGCTCAGTAAAAAATATACCTTTACACCCAGATCTAGACACTAGTAGATTCAAGCTGCAAGTATCCTGAAAATCATAAAAGCCAATAAAATTAGGCTTCCATTTTCTTCATAATCAAAACCAATACACTGACACTAAATCAAATCAATAACAAAATCCAAAGACCTAACCTATAAAATTTTCTTTTATTGAAGCTAAAAAAAAAAAAAAAAAAAAAAACAGTAATACAGAAAATTAAAGAGGAACAAAAACAAATAAAAAAATCCATATCAACAACCCATTTCTTCTGTTAGTCATTAACATGAAGCAAGAAAATACTAAGAACATAAGGAAAAAAAAATCATAACAAAAGCTTCATAAATCAACAAAGAGAATACTGAAAAAGACTACAAACCAATAACTTAAAACACTAATACCTTCATAATCGACCGTAACTTCCATGATTTTGTAAATCTGGATATCAAAAACAAACACAGTATAAATTTCATAGATCTGGAAATGGAAAAGACGTATCAAAATGAACATAAAGGTTGGCAACCTATCTCCTCTTCTTCGTCAATATACATAGAAATCCTGTTATCTCTAACACTGATGAAGTTAGGGTTTCTATTTTTCTTCTTCATCTTCAAATAATTTCATGAAATTATTCAGAGAAAACAGCAATAATTTCATGAAATTATAAACAGATTCGAAGAGAAGTACACCGGGAGTAATAACTCTACTTCGATTCAGTGTGTTAGGGTTTCATCCAAAAGAGAAGTTTCCACCTTTCTTCTTCATCTTCAATCAATTTCATGAAATTATTCAGAGAAAACAATAATTATTTCATGAAATTAAAAAGAGATTCGAAGAAAACTAGATCGAGAGCAATAATTCTACTTCGATAGTGCTAGGGTTTCACTCGAATTCGATTTGGTATGTTAGGTCTTCGGTCGAAAAGAAGTGTCCTAGGGTTTCAGTCGAACAGAGAAGAAGGGAGGGAGAGGCGGAGAAGGAGAGACATTTTAGGTTTTAGTTTCATTTTCTCTCTCATCTAACCTCATATAGACCACTCTAGTTACAGTGCAGTAGAGCTGGATGACTATTCTCTTCAACACCCATTTGATTGGTTCCAAAAATCTAATGGTCAACTTCTAACCACGTGTCACAAACAAATTCATTGGATGTCTCTCTATGTTTTAAATTAGGTGGTGCATTTTCTCACTTGGATGAACTGAAGAAGAAACATATCAGTTTTGAGCATCCTAGGTTCGAAGATTAATAGAGTTAGACCTGAGTTTCTCATTCGGATGAACTGAAGAAGGAATATATCAGTTTTGAGCATTTTAGGTTCGAAGATTAATAGAGTTAGACCTGAGTTTCTCATTCGGAAGAACTGGAGAAGAAATATATCAGATTCGAACATCCCAGGTTAAGATTACTAAAGTTAGACCTGAGTTTCTCATTCATGTGAACTGGAAAAGAAATATATTATATTTGAACATCCTAGGTTCAAAGATTACTGGAGTTAGACCCAAGTTTCTTATTTGGATGAAATGGAGACGAAATATATCAGTTTTGAACATCTCGGGTTCGAAGATTACTAGAGTTAGACCTGAGTTTCTCATTTGGATGAAGTGAAGAATAAAAATATCATATGTGAGTATCCTAGGTTCGAAGATTACTAAAGTTAGACTTGGGTTTCTCATTCGGGTGAACTAGAGAAGAAATATATCAGATTCGAAAACATCCCATGTTAAGATTACTAAAGTTAGACCTGAGTTTCTCATTTGGATGAACTGAAAAAGAACTATATTATATTTGAACATCCCAGGTTCAAGGATTACTGGAGTTAGACCCAAGTTTCTTATTTGGATTAACTTGAGACGAAATATATCAGTTTTGAACATCCCAGGTTCGAAGACTAATAGAGTTAGACCTGAGTTTCTCATTTGGATGAGCTGAAGAAGAAATTTATCAGTTTTGAACATCCCGGGTTCGAAGATTACTAGAGTTAGACCTGAGTTTCTCATTTGGATGAACTGAAGAAGAAATATATCATATTTGAGCATCCTAGGTTCGAAGTTACTAGAGTTAGACCTGAGTTTCTCACTTGGATGAACTGAAGAAGAAACATATCAGTTTTGAGCATCCTAGGTTCGAAGATTAATAGAGTTAGACCTGAGTTTCTCATTCGGATGAACTGAAGAAGGAATATATCAGTTTTGAGGATTTTAGGTTCAAAGATTAATAGAGTTAGACCTGAGTTTCTCATTCGGAAGAACTGGAGAAGAAATATATTATATTCGAACATCTTTGGTTAAGATTACTAAAGTTAGACCTGAGTTTATCATTCATGTGAACTAGAAAAGAAATATATTATACTTGAAAATCCCATGTTCAAAGATTCTTGAGTTAGACCCAAGTTTCTCATTTGGATGAACTGGAAACGAAAATATCGATTTTTGAAACATCCCGAGTTCGAAGATTACTTGAGTTAGACCTGAGTTTCTCCTTTGGATGAACTGAAGAAAAAATTTATCAGTTTTGAATATCCCGGGTTCGAAGATTACAAGAGTTAGACTTGAGTTTCTCATTTGGATGAACTGGAGAAGAAATATATCATATTTGAGCATCCTAGGTTTGAAGATTACTAGAGTTAGACCTGAGTTTCTCACTTGGATGAACTGAAGAAGAAACATATCAGTTTTGAGCATCCTAGGTTCGAAGATTAATAGAGTTAGACCTGAGTTTCTCATTCGGATGAACTGAAGAAGGAATATATAAAGTTCAGTGTCCATTCGAACTTCAAATTCGGTATAACGACTTACAAACTATGAACCAATAAGCTCTTAGAGGGTTCTGAATTCAAACTTAGCATGGTATATCATCCAGATCGATAAATATGAAGCTCAGTGTCGATTTGAGATTGAAACTTAGCATGATATATCCCAGGTAAGATTCCTTCGAGATATTCTACGAAACCTTAAAAAAAACCTATTTCTGCATATTGTATGCGTACCAAGATCCGAGATCGAAACCTGGACGCGAGTTGACTACTATAAGTTAGAAATTCGGTAAGAACGACGAATCCACTATTTACAGGTAAGATTTCTTCGAGATATTCTACGAAACCTTAAACAACACTATTTCTGTATATTGTATGCGTACAAGGATCCGAGATCGAAACCTGGACGCGAGTTGACTACTCTAAGTCTTGGTAAGAATGACGAATCCATCAATTTCTGAGTAAGATTCCTTCGAGATATTCTACGAAACCTTAAAAAAACCTATTTCTCGCATATTGTATGCGTTCCGGGATCAGGATCGAAACCTGCCGCGAGTTGACTACTCTAAGTCGAAACTTCGGTAAGAACGACGAATCCATCCATTTACGGGTAAGATTTCTTGAGATATTCTACGAAACCTTAAACAAACTCTATTTCGTATATTGTATGCGTACCAGGATCCGTGATCGAAACCTGGCTGCGAGTTGACTACTCTAAGTCAGAAATTCGGTAAGAACGACGAATCCGTCCATTTACAGGTAAGATTCCTTTAGATATTCTACGAAACCTTTAAAAAAAAACTATTTCGCATATATTGTATGCGTACCAGGATCCGAGATCGAAACCTGGACGCGAGTTGACTACTATAAGTTAGAAATTCGGTAAGAACGACGAATCCATCCATTTACAGGTAAGATTTCTTCGAGATATTCTACGAAGCCTTAAAACAACACTATTTCTGCATATTGTATGCGTACCAGGATCCGAGATCGAAACCTGGCCGCGAGTTGACTACTCTAAGTCAGAAACTTGGAAAGAATGACGAATCCATCAATTTACAGGTAAGATTCCTTCAAGATATTCTACGAAACCTTAAAAAAATCTATTTCTTCATATTGTATGCGTTCCAGGATCCGAGATCGAAACCTGGCCGCGAGTTGACTATTCTAAGTCACAAATTCGGTAAGAACGACGAATCCGTCCATTTACAGGTAAGATTTCTTCGAGATATTCTACGAAACCATAAAAAAATTCTATTTATGCATATTGTATGCGTACCAGGATCCGAGATCGAAACCTGGCCGCGAGTTGACTACTCTAAGTCAGAAATTCGTTAAGAACGACGAATCCATCCATTTACAGGTAAGATTTCTTCGAGATATTCTACGAAACCTTAAACAAACTCTATTTACGTATATTGTATGCGTACCGGGATCCGAGATCGAAACCACGGCCGCGAGTTGACTACTCTAAGTCGGAAATTCGGTAAGAACGATTTAATCCGTCCATTTACGGGTAAGATTTCTTGAGATATTCTACGAAACCTTAAAACAACACTATTTCTCAAGCATATTGTATGCGTACAAGGATCCGAGATCGAAACACCGTCGCGAGTTGACTACTATAAGTCGAAATTCGGTAAGAACGACGAATTCATCCATTTACGGGTAAGATTTCTTGAGATATTCTACGAAACCTTAAACAAAACCTATTTATGCATATATGTATGCATACCCGTGCTCCGAGATCGAAACCCGGCCGCGAGTTGACTACTTTAATTCGAAATTCGGTAAGAACGACGAATCCATCCATTTCGAGGTAAGATTTCTTCTAGATATTCTCGAAACCTTAAACAAACCCTATTTACGCATAAATGTATGCATACCGGGCTCTTAAATCGAAACTCGCCGCGAGTTGACTACTCTAAGTCGAAACTTGGTAAGAATGACGAATCCATCAATTTCTGGGTAAGATTCCTTCAAGATATTCTACGAAACCTTAAAAAAAAACCTATTTCTGCATATTGTATGCGTTCCAGGATCCGGGATCGAAACCTGGCCGCGAGTTGACTACTCTAAGTCAGAAACTTGGAAAGAATGACGAATCCATCAATTTACAGGTAAGATTCCTTCAAGATATTCTAGAAATAAGTGCACTAAATATCACACAGACAGTGAAAATGACCATATTACCCTTACTAGGAATTAGTGCAATAATATCATGGGGATAGTGAAAATGACCATACTACCCTTATCGGAAATAAGTGAAATAAATATTACAGATTGTGAAAATGACCATATTACCCTTACTAGAAATAAGTGCACTAAACATCACACAGACAGTGAAAATGACCATATTACCCTTACTAGGAATAAGTGCAATAAATATCATGGGGATAGTGAAAATGACCATATTACCCTTATCGGAAATAAGTGAAATAAATATTACAGATTGTGAAAATGACCATATTACCCTTACTAGAAATAAGTGCAATAACTATTATAGAGACAGTGAAAATGACCATATTACCCTTACTAGGAATTAGTGCAATAAATATCATGGAGACGAGTTAAAATGACCATACTAACCTTATCGGAAATAAGTAAAGTAAATATTATAGGTTTGTGAGAATGACATTTTTACCCTTACTGGAAGTAAGTGCAATAAATATTTTGGAGATTGTAAAAATGACCAGACCACCTTTATCGGAAATAAGTAAAGTAACTCTTACATGATGTGAAAATGACCATTTTACCCTTAGGGGAAATAAGTGCAATAAATGTTACGGAGACTGTCAAAATGACCAAACTACCCTTATTCGAAATAAGTGCAATAAATATCACACGGACGGTGAAAATTACCATACTACCCTTACTTGAAATAAGTGCAATAAATATTATGGAGATCGTGAAAATGACCGGACCACCTTTTCGGATATGAGTAAAGTAAGTAGTACGATCAGTGAAAATGACCATTTTACCCTTAGGGAAATAAATGCAATAAATGTTATGGATATTGTGAAAATGACCATATTACACTTATCGGAAAAAAGTAAAGTAAATATCACTGACGGTGAAAATGACCAAATTACCCATACTAAAAATTAGTGCAATAAATACATGGTGGCAAAGAAAATGACCAGACTACCCTTATCGGAAATAAGTCAAGTAAATATTATAGATCATGAAAATGACCATTTTACCCTTATCGCAGTCTCCATTACATTTATTAACCTTATTTCCTGTAAGGGTAAAATGGTCATTTTCTGAACTATAATATTTACTTGACTTATTTTCTATAAGGATAGTCTGGTCATTTTGACAGTCTCCATAATGTTTAATGCACTAATTTCCAGTAAGGGTAATATGGTCATTTTTAGTCTGTAATATTTACTTTATTTATTTTTGATAAGGGTAGTTTGGTCATTTTATAGTCTCCATGATATTTATTGTATTTATTTAATATGGTCATTTTCACAGTCTGTAATATTTACTTTACTTATTTCGATAAGGGTAGTCCAGTCATTTTCATAGTCTTGAATATTTATTACACTTATTTCCAAGTAAGGGCGTATGGTCATTTTCACTTTCTATAATATTCACTTTACTTATTTTCTATAAGGATAGTCCGGTCATTTTGACAGATCTCCATAATATTTATTACACTAATTTCCATTAAGGGTAATATGAACATTTTCATAGTTTGTAATATTTACTTTACTTATTTAGATAAGGGTAGTTTGGTCATTTGCACGATCTCTATTACATTTATTAACCTTATTTCGGTAAGGGTAAAATGGTCATTTTCACATACTATAATATTCACTCGACTTATTTTTGATAAGGGCGGTTTGGTCATTTTATAATCTCCTGGACCCGATGTTTATTGCATTAATTTCTAGTAAGGGTAATATGGTCATTTTCACGATCTGAAATATTAACTTTACTTATTTTTAATAAGGGTAGTCCGGTCATTTTCACTCTAAATAATATTTATTGCACTAATTTCCAGTAAAGGGTAATATGGTCATTTTCACGGTTTGTAATATTTACTTTACTTATTTCCAATAAGGGTAGTCCGGGTCATTTTCTGTCTCCATAATATTTATTGCATATGTTTCCAATAAGGGTAAAGTGGTCATTTTCATAGTCCGTAATATTTACTTTACTTATTTTTGATAAGGGTAGTTTGGTAATTTTCATAGTCTCCATGATATTTATTGCACTTATTTCAAGTAAGGGTAATATGGTCATTTTCATCTGTAATATTTACTTTACTTATTTCTGATAAGGGTAGTTTGGTCATTTTCATTGTCTCCATGATATTTATTGCATTTATTTCGAGAAGGGTAATATGGTCATTTTCACGGTCTATAATATTTTACTTTACTTATTTATGATGATAAGGGTAGTACGGTCATTTTCATAGTCTCCAGAATATTTATTACACTTATTTCCATTAAGGGTAAAATAGTCATTTCCATAGTACGTAATATTTACCTTACTTATTTCTGATAAGGGTAGTTTGGTCATTTTCATAGTCTCTATGATATTTATTGCACTTATTTCTTGTAAGTGTAATATAGTCATTTTCATAGTCTCCATGATATTTATTGCACTTATTTCTAGTAAGGGTAATATGGTCATTTTCACAGTAAGGGTAATATGGTCGTTTTCAAAATGTGTAATATTTCCTTTACTTATTTCCGATAAGGGTAGTTTGGTCATTTCCACAGTCTCCATTATTTCTAGTAAGGGTAAGATGGTCATTTTCACTATCGTAATATTTTCTTTACTTATTTCTTATAAGGGTTGTATGGTTATTTTCATAGTCCAGTAATATTTGCTTTACTTATTTCCGATAAGGGTAGTCCAGGTCATTTTACAGGTTTTCACAATATTTATTGCACTAATTTCATTAAGGGTAATGTGGTCATTTTTCACAATATGTAATATTTACTTCACTTATTTACGGTAAGGGTAGTCCGGTCATTTTCACGGTCTGCATAATATTTTGTTGCACTTTTTTCCATTAAGGGTAAAATGGTCATTTTAACGATCTGTAATATTTACTTTACTTATTTCCGATAAGGGGTAGTCCGGTCATTTTCACAATATTCGAATTTTTATTGCAGCTTATTCCGATAAGGGTGTCTGCGGTAATTTTCACTTTGTCTTCGGAAGAAGCGAGATATGTCAAAGTCAAATTTCTATAAAGTCATGACTTGTTGACTTGGTCTTCATCATGTTTTCTAATATTAAGAAAATTAAAAAGAAAAAGAAAATATATTTTGATTTATAGAAATGAAATATAATTGTTAGTTTGTACAAATGTGGGAAAATTAGTGACAAGTAAAATTCAAAGTGTTATAATTTTTGGGGTTGTTTTAGATATTGTGAAATATTTGGGTGGAATCATCACTTTGATTTATAATTGTGATTATACGTAAAATTGTCAACAAATATTATTGTGACTAATAAAAGAATTTAATATTCCTAATTATTCACGAATACAAAATTTAATAACAGATTATAATCACAGGGACTTATCACGGTGTATCTCAGGATGAAAAATAAAGCGTGACAAAGGTTGCACTTTGTTAGAAAATCCTGGTTTTGGTGTAGTGTTGTGTGAAGAACATGTAACCGAACTCATCTGAAAGCGTAGTTCGGTTACTTTTTCTAAACACGCAGGTTACCGAACTCTCCAATAATGGAGGTTTTTTGAAATTCGGTTAACGGACATGTTACCGAACTTTGTAAATAGGATTACAGTGTTATGTTCGGTTTGGCCGAAATATAACCGAACATTAGGGTCTATAAGTTCGGTTAGTTTGCCACTAATAGATAACCGAACTAATGTAAAATAAGATTGCACATTAGCGTACAAAGTTCAGTTGTTTCACAAACTTCATACCAACCAATATTTAACCGAACTACACACAATTAGTCAAGAGTTCGGTTTGTCAAGTTTTTTTGCGAACAAACCGAACATAGTGGGACAAGTTCGGTTAAATTGAAACTCAACATAGTGGGCAAAATAGCACAGTTCGGTTACATTGGAATTTTTTTATTATTATTTTTTTTTTTTGTAATATTGGTAAAGTTCGGCTAGAAATTAGTTTTAGCCTTCTTTGCGAACCAACCGAACTCTGAGTGGGCAAAGTTCGGTTAAATCAAAAATCAACATAGTGGAAAACTAGCATAGTTCGGTTACATTTGATTGTTTATTTTTATTTTTTTTGTAATATTGGTAATTAAAGTTCGGTTAGAAAAGAGTTTTAGCCTTCTTTGCGAACCAACCGAACTCAGAAAAAATTATTTCGTGATAACCGAAGTGTTCTTCGTGTTGTTGGTTTCAGAATGTTCGGTTAGCAAACTAGTTTTTTTTTTAAACTATTCCTAACCGAACATGCCACTGCAACTTCCATTTAAACCATATTTTGATGACTACTGCTCAAAATTTCAATCAAAAATGAATTAAAAGTAATGGGTATGTGGGAAAATACTTATGGATAGGTTTGTTTACAAAAGATTGATTAATCGACGATGAAAATTCAATGAATCGACCAGGCTAAAAATTTGATGATTTTGATTAAATTTGTATATGATTAGGGTTAGATGATCATAAATTGATGAAGAAGAGAAGAAGAAAAATTGTAGAATAGAGGAAGAAGAAGTTGTAGATTAGTTATAATTTTAATTAGGTAAAAGAGTAAATATGTTAATGATTTAAATTAAGCTATATGTATAGAGGTGGTGGTGGTTGGTGTTGGTGGTAATCGGTGGTTGGTGGTGGTGATAATCGGAGGAGGAGGTGGTGGTGGTAATCGACGGTGGTGGGCGGTGGTGGTGAATCGGAGGTGGTGGTGGTAATCGGTGGTTGGTGGTGGTGATAATTGGAGGTGGTGGTGGTAATCGGCGGTAGTGGGCGGTGGTGGTGGGAGGAGGTGGTGGTTATATATATACACACATATATATATGGTTATTAGGTTGGTTTTAAATTAAATTAAGTTATGGGTAGGTTAGTCATTTCCACATTTTAGGACACCCCTTATAACTATAGGGAAGGTAGCCTAATAAGACCATGGTCCCCAAAAAACCATGGTCCCAAAAAATGGTTCCAATTAGATCCCAAATTTTCTTATAACAGTTTGCCGAAACCCACTCACTGCCTCCGCTGTTAGAGCTGCCGCTTTTGCCGATCAACACCGTCTGCCTCCAAACCATCTTCACTTTCATCTCTACTACCACAATCATCGCCCAAGAAAGTCCACATACTAAGAGACTCTCTAAATAAAACCTAATATTTAGAGAGTCTCGTCACATGACTCCTTTATTCATTAATTGCAATAAGAAAACACAACGTAGATTTTGATGGTGATAACCAAAGAAGCCTTTTTAAACCAGCTGATAGAAGAACACAAACACGCACAAATATTTCATCATTTGCAGATCAAATCGACGGGGATGGGTATTACCTTCAACGGAACAGCCCTTCGCAGTGACAACCTGACTTTTTCACTCATATCCATGGTTTCTGGAGTCATACCTTTCTCAAGAACCCAATCGAAAGATTTAATAAGTGAGCCAAGCATCATGTGAATTATTTGCTGAGCTAGAGGGAGGCCATGGCAGATACGTCGTCCTGCTCCAAAAGGTATAAATTCAAAATTCTTCCCATGATAATCGATGATAGAGCTAAGAAATCGCTCTGGCTTGAACGATAATGGATCATCCCAACTACTTGGGTCCCTGCCAAGTCCCCATATGTTGACCCACACCAGAGTTCCCTTTGGTATCAAGTATCCCGTCACCTCTGTATCTTGTATCACGCTACGCGGTATTAGTAATGCGCCTGGGGGATGAAATCTTAAAATCTCCTTGACTATGGCACGAAGATATGGCAAATTCTCTATGTCACTCTCTTCCATTTGTCTGCCATGGCCTACAACTTGCGCAATCTCTGCTTTGGCCTTTTTCATGATCTCCGGATTACGGACCAGTTCCGACATTGCCCACTCGACTGTTATGTTTATTGCTTCATTTGTGGCTATAAACAATTCCTGCATTATTGGATTGCGAATTAAGTACTTTTTCGTAGTTATATATGCAAGAATGCATGAAAAACAGCTAGAATAAATAACTTACCGCCATTACTGTTTGGATGTATTCAACAGATATTTTGGATGGTTCATCTTTTCCGTTGCCTTCAAATTCTATCAATACATCTAAAAAATCTTGGTGCTTATGCAGGTGATAAGAATTATTCTTCCTCATCCGCAAACGCTCCTCCACAAAGCCGTTCGTAATTTCTCCAAGAAGCTTAAATCTGTTATTCATCTTCCTTCTTAAACCTTGTAGGTCAAACCAACTTAAGAATGGAAAATAATCAGAAATGTTAGGCTTGGCTATAATTTCCATGATTTCAGAAGTCAAGTTAAAAAAATTATTTAAAATAGTTGATTTGGGATCCGCAAGATCATCTCTAGAGAGCACGAGATTGCCAATCAAGTTGAAATTTGCGGCAAAAACAAACCGTGTGATCTCAATGGGTTTTCCGGGGTTAAAGTTGGCTTCGTCAGATATCCATGCAATCAATCGATCATTTCCGATATAAAAAAGTGCCACTGTTTTTTCCAAAATATATAAAATGCCACCACTGTTATCATTTCCGTCTGGGCCTACATGTTTGGTATTTTCTCGTTGACATAGTCCATTTCTCGTGAGAAGAAAATCGATTTTGAAGGCCTAATTACTTCCCTATCCCTCCCTTAACTTATTTTTCTTCTGATGAATTGGAAACCAAAAACTCCTTTCGTGGTTTCTAACAGTGCCTTCTTTTTCATCGTCATCAGCTTCAAAGTGTGGTCATGAACTTTTCGCCTGCTAATCATTTAATTGTTTTTAACATTACCTTCTTCTAGATACTAACCAATTGAGATTATAGGTATGTATTAAGGTTTGAAGAAATTAGGGTTTTGATTAGAAACCTAAGCGAATTTTGAAACTCGCCGTAAATCTTCCCACTCGAGGTTATGGGTTCATGGTAATTCATCTTATTGATGTTTATTTGAATTTCAATCAATCAATTATGGTTTGTAATTGTCAATTTGAGGATTCCCCTAAGCATGGTGGAAATATGGGTCAAGACGGGAAACAAAGATATCTCTGTCGCTATGCTTCGGTGGCTGATTCAGAAATGGCTAAGATGGGTTTTCAGCAGTTGATTAAGATAAAGACACGGCCGGGTACGAACTCGTTTCGGGTTTGGTTGGAGTTTATGCTCGATAACTCTGTTCAAAGTTGTTTTTGTCGCCGTGAAAACAGTCGAAAAGAGGAGCTATTGTCGTTAATCTTGTGTATGCTTTGACTATTGTAATAAGTTCACAACAAATTCTATTACCAGTTCCTTATCATCGACCTTGCTAACATTGAGTAACATATTGAGTTTTGATTTGGGAAGAAGAAGGACAGAAGTTCAGTCCTTATTTGGTTGGGACTGACTCACTGATTCGGTCCTATCAAGACTATAGACTAACTCACTAATTTGGTCCTAGCAAGACTATGCATGGGTTTAATTGTCTTTTACCAGCATAAAATAATTGTAACGTGCCGTTAGCCATTTTATTAAAAAAACGGGATGGAAAAGTCAAATGAATGGCATTTAATAAATTTTGAAAAAAACAGTGGCACTTTCTTAAACATGAAATTGATAGTATGGCACTTTATTAAAATCCCATACATTTTCTCCGGATTGGTGTTGTAGTTGCAGGAAATCCTACAACCACACCCTTAGTAAACCTTAGACGGCCAGGATTTGCTCCTGGGATTGAAGGACAACCGTTGATTGTTGCACGCCTTCGTTTTGATAGCCGCGTAGTGAAGGTCAGTATGGTGGCGCGGCATGGGGCCATGGCGAGGTGCGTTTGGCATGGCGTAGTAGGTGTGGCCGGCATGATTTGCCATTGGCACGGAGGTGCGGCTAGCATGGTCGGCATGCTTTGACGTGATCGATGTGGTCGGGCATGATTTTCCATTGGCATAGAGGTGCGGGTAGCATGGTTGGCATGCTTTGGCGCGTGTCGGTGTGGTCGGGCATGATTTGCCATTGGCACAGAGGTGCGGGCTAGCATGGTTGGAATGCTTGGCACCTGATCAATCGGTGTGGCTGGCATGATTTGCCATTGGCACAGAGGTGCGGATAGCATGGTTGGCATGCTTTGGCGCGGTCGGTGTGGCTGGCATGATTAGCCATTGGCACAGAGGTGCGGCTAGCATGGTTGGAATGCTTTGGCGCGGTCGGTGTGGATGGCATGATTTGCCATTGGCACAGAGGTGTGGCTAGCATGTTTGGCATGCTTTGGCGCGGTCGGTGTGGCTGGCATGATTTTTCATTGGCACAGAGGTGCGGCTAGCATGGTTGGAATGCTTTGGCGCGGTCGGTGTGGCTGACATGATTTGCCATTGGCACAGAGATGCGGCTATCATGGTTGGAATGCTTTGCGCGGTCGGTGTGGCTGGCATGATTTTCTAATTGGCACAGAGGTGCGGCTAGCATGTTTGGCATGCTTTGGCGTGGTCGGTGTGGCTGGCATGATTTGCCATTGGCACAGAGGTGCTGCTAGCATGTTGGCATGCTTTGGCGCGATCGGTGTGGCTTGCATGATTTGCCATTAGCACAGAGGTGCGGCTAGCATGGTTGGCATGCTTTGGCGCGGTTGGTATGGCTGGCATGATTTTCTATTGGCACAGAGGTGCGGCTAGCATGGTTGGCATGCTTTGGCGCGGTCGGTATGGCTGGCATGATTTGTCATTGGCACAGAGGTGTGGGTAGCATGGTTGGCATGCTTTGGCGCGGTCGGTGTGGCTGGCATGATTTGCCATTGGCACAGAGGTGCGGCTAGCATGGTTGGAATGCTTTGGCGCGGTCGGTGCGGCTGGCATGATTTGCCATTGGCATGAGGTGCGGCTAGCATGGTTGGCATGCTTTGGCGCGGTCGGTGTGGCTGGCATGATTAGCCATTGGCACAGAGGTGCGGCTAGCATGGTTGGAATGCTTTGGCGCGGTCGGTGTGGCTGGCATGATTTGCCATTGGCACGGAGGTGCGGCTAGCATGGCTGGCATGCTTTGGCGCTGTCGGTGTGGCTGGCATGATTTTCCATTGGCACAGAGGTGCGGCTAGCATGGTTGGCATGCTTTGGCGCTGGCTTCGGTGTGGTCTGGCATGATTTTCCATTGGCACGAGGTGCGGCTAGCATGGTTGGCATGCTTTGCGCGATCGGTGTATGGTCGACATGATTTGCCATTGGCACAGATGCGGCTATCATGGTTGGAATGCTTTTGCGCGGTCGGTGTGGCTGGCATGATTTTCTAATTGGCACGAGGTGCGGCTAGCATGTTTGGCATGCTTTGGCGTGGTCGGTGTGGGCGGCATGATTTGCCATTGGCACAGGCAGGTGCGGCTAGCATGGTTGGCATGCTTTGGCGCGATCGGTGTGGCTTGCATGATTTGCCATTAGCACAGCAGGTGCGGCTAGCATGGTTGGCATGCTTTGGCGCGGTTGGTATGGTCGGCATGATTTTCTATTGCACGAGTGCGGCTAGCATGGTTGGCATGCTTTGGCGCTCTGGTCAGTATGGTTGTCATGATTTGTCATTGGCACGAGAGGTGTGGGTAGCATGGTTGGCATGCTTTGGCGCGGCGGTGTGGGCTGGCATGATTTGCCATTGGCACAGAGGTGCGGCTAGCATGGTTGGAATGCTTTGGCGCTAGCTTCGATGCGGCCGGGCATGATTTGCCATTGGCACAGAGGTGCGGCTAGCATGGTTGGCATGCTTTGGCGCTGATCGGTAATGTGTGGGCATGATTAGCCATTGGCACAGAGGTGCGGCTAGCATGGTTGGAATGCTTTGGCGCGGTCGGTGTGGCTGGCATGATTTGCCATTGGCACAGAGGTGCGGCTAGCATGTTTGGCATGCTTTGGCGCTGATCGGTGTGGTTGGCATGATTTTCCGGTGGCACAGAGGTGCGGCTAGCATGGTTGGCATGCTTTGGCGCGGTCGGTGTGGCTGGCATGATTAGCCATTGGCACAGAGGTGCGGCTAGCATGGTTGGAATGCTTTGGCGCGGTCGGTGTGGCTGGCATGATTTGCCATTGGCACAGAGGTGCGGATAGCATGTTTGGCATGCTTTGGCGCGGTCGGTGTGGCTGGCATGATTTTCCATTGGCACAGAGGTGCGGCTAGCATGGTTGGCATGCTTTGGCGCGGTCGGTGTGGCTGGCATGATTTGCCATTAGCACGGAGGTGCGGCTAGCATGGTTGGCATGCTTTGGCGCGGTTGGTGTGGCTGGCATGATTTTCTATTGGCACAGAGGTGCGGCTAGCATGGTTGGCATGCTTTGGCGCGGTCGGTGTGGCTGACATGATTTCCCATTGGCACATAGGTGCGGCTAGCATGGTTGGCATGCTTTGGCGCGGTCGGTGTGGTTGGCATGATTTGCCATTGGCACATAGGTGCGGCTAGCATGTTTTGGCGCGGTCGGTATGGCTGGCATGATTTGTCATTGGCACAGAGGTGCGGCTATCATGGTTGGCATGCTTTGGCGCGGTCGGTGTGGTTGGCATGATTTTCCATTGGCACACGTGGGAATTAGGGTTTGGCTTGCCGTAACCCTAATTTGAAAAAGATACCCCGGTAATTATTTAGGGACACATTAAAGGTTTCAGTAAATGTGCCTAGTAAATGCTTGTTACTTTAAATGTTGTGACATCACTGTCTGCTAGGGTTTAGTGTTTTACGGTTTTAACCCTAAGCTAAAACCCACCATCAACACTCCTATAAAAGAAGCGCATTCCTCTAGAGAGAGGTAGAGCTAGTAGAATATCTTAGAAGAGTGAGAAAGAGTTCTCTATCTAATGGTATTGTTTATTGGGATTAATCACCACATTACCCTATAATAATATTTGGGTGTTTACACTGACATCTCCATGTAGGACATCCGTTAGATTTAGGATTAATAATTTTATTATTATTTCTAGAGTTTAATTAATTTAATATAGGTATATCTTATTTTTAGAAGTTATTTAATTCTAGAATATTATTTATTTTAGGGATTTCTTATGTTCCAAGTTTGAGTCTTAGAGTTATTTAAATAGGAGGCTAGTCCTATGTAAGAAAATACAACATTATTATAAACCAATATTGAGATTTCTCAACTATTCTTCTACTTTACTATCAAAGTTCTCTATTCACGCTTCCGTACTGCATTAAGTGGCATCACGAGCTTCGGCTTCGATCCTCTTATTCTTTTCATCTAAACTTCCTTTACCCTTTCGTCATCTTTACTTATCGAGATCTCCGCATCTCTTCTTCTAAACCCAACTATCCTTTTATTTTTTTCTCAAAAAAAAAAAAAAAAAAAAAAAAAAAAACGTCGCTGTTTTCCTAGGTTTTCATTCCCTTTTTTTCCCTTTCAGTTTTGGTACCACCGAACAAACCCACTTCTATCAAACTTCACCGCCTCTGTCCCACTTTCTCTTTTCTTTTCCATCTTTCTTTGGTACGTACAGTACTCCCACTTCTCTTGTTAATTAGTTAACTCCCATCTGATCCCTTTCTCCTCCTCTCAATCATTAATTGATTAATTCTGTCCGCCACCTTTTCTTTCCCACCACTTCTCAATCTTTACTTCTTCGCAAGAGTCTCCACGTCCTGTTCCATTGATATTCCTTAATTAAAATCTATCTCTTCTGTTACGAAAACTAACTCTATATCACCATGACCGGCAAAGAGAAAGACGGTGGAAAATACAATCGCCCTAGTCTTGACGATCTTATACGTTCTATTGCAGAGTCCCAATAGAGACTTACAGATTCCCAACAGAGACTTACAAAGTCCCAACAGAAGCTTACGGATGCTCAAGTCGAGACCCGACGTCATCTTACGGAATCTCAACTCGAGACTCAACGTCAACTTCAATTAATTTCGGCCAACTTGGATGCTTTTGTTCTTACTCGTAATGGTGAAAATAATAACCATCAAAACGGTGAAAATAATAATCATCAACCTCACAACGGTGAAGCCAATCTGAATGGTCATATTGTTCAACATCAAGTAGAGCAAGATAATGATGACGAAGTTGAACAAAAACAAGTTATTCGCCCCAACAGTGACGAAGAAGTTTCGCCAATATCAACACCGGAGACACCATCATCTTGTAAGTCGCCTAATGCCATTGTTCTTGAAAATCGAAGGCTATGCGAAAATATTTTCGTTAGTCAAAAGTATTGCCATATAATTACTACTCCAAGTGTTGCCAACGTCGACATCAACTTTTGTGTTCAACAATCAATTTTATGGTGTTCTACTCTACGATCATCAATTTACTCTAAGTATATTATTTGTTGGGCGGGTCGTTTACAATACTTAGTGACCTCAAAGACGACTTCTTTTCAAGATGGCGGGCCTGATGTAGCACATGTTCTTCAGTACTTTCTCAATTCGAGACGAATTCTTTTCAAGATGGCGGGCCTGATGTAGGACATCCGTTAGATTTAGGATTAATAATTTTATTATTATTTCTAGAGTTTAATTAATTTAATATAGGTATATCTTATTTTTAGAAGTTATTTAATTCTAGAATATTATTTATTATAGGGATTTCTTATGTTCCAAGTTTGAGTCTTAGAGTTATTTAAATAGGAGGCTAGTCCTATGTAAGAAAATACAACATTATTATAAACCAATATTGAGATTTCTCAACTATTCTTCTACTTTACTATCAAAATTCTCTATTCACGCTTCCGTACTGCATTACATCTTTACTCACTTGAGTTTTGGATGATCCCAAAACATCTGGACACAGAAAACTCCATAGCTAATTGACCGATTAGTAATGAATCCTACTAGGAAACATTATTGTAATTGGATAACATTCATTCGTATATTCTTAGATTCTGATATGTAAATCAAAACTAAGATGGATATCACTGATGTTTATTATATCTGTCACTCCTAAAATTTGCAGGATCAGCAAAATCCGCGATGTTTATGACTTTTAATATTAATTTGTGCATATTCACTCACAACGTCTCTAACTTGTTTCATTGTTTATCAAGATCTATAGGCTTTTAGTCATAAGTTGAATGAACTGCATCGGTTCAGCCGTGTCATCGAATAATTGCAAGTAGTTCAACCGTACCACGATTAAGTTGAATGAACTCTTGACCAGATCTCCCTTGCTCAAAAACAGCGGTTGCAGTAAGACAGCAAACAACAATCTTTCTATTTTTATTATATATTTATCGATTAAGAAAAAAAAACGTTCTTCCATTTTTATTTTTATTTATATTATATATATATATATATATATAATTGATAAGACAACGATATTCCGTTATTATATCGGAATCAGACAAGGAAACTCATCCAGAGCCCAGAGGAGTTTTTTATTCTCATACACGAGCAAAATAAAGACAGCATCTCCAAATACCCAAGATGCTTAACCAAGAAGTTCTGTTTATGCACAAACTTCAGGATTCTTAGCGAGATAGCGACCAACAACTTTGAAGATCTCTCGAACCTTTTCAATTCGAGAATCCAATTCGTGTTCAACTACCTCAACATCACCTTTTGGCACGAAATCGCTACTCATCATTTGCAGATCCCATCCTCCACGTGCAGCAGGTTCAATTTTGCAATGCGCAACAACTAAACCAACGCTATCGTCTGCATCGGAATGAGACATAGTGCACCTGCAAGTCAATTTTTCCTTATCTATCTCGTCCAACTTTAGCTTCATTCCTAGAATTAAATCAAGACCACCAAGGAAAATTAGTTTGAACACATCGTTGGTAAAAATTAGAACAACAAACAGATTTCATCAACTATATTTATATATATAATTTTTTTTCTGTGATCGAAAATCAGGCTTGCAACACCCAAGTGAATAGAAGCTGGGACAAGAAGAAAAGAGAATATACTAGGAGAAAAAGATTTAAATACTGATGAACCGATCATTAGTTAGTATTACATACCTTCAGCAAAGGTAATATACATGACACTACCATCCGAGTCCATGTGAGCACTTGTTATTGCTTTGGGCATGATTTGGGGAAGCAAAGTATGGCCTTTGACGAATATAGCTCGAAAAAGCCTATCAGTGGAGACTGAGCTACTAGGGCTATTATCGGCTGAGGCTCCGGTGTTGATCAAAATCAGAGGAACATCCACATGGACATTAATGCTACCGTTATTCCCCATGTTTGTTTTTTACAGGAACTTGATAAGAGAAACAAAAGATTGAATGGGTAGCTAATAGTTAAAGCTGTGAGTGTTGTAAAGACGTTGAAGTCCATAATTTGGTATTTATAGATATCAAAGACACCTCCTTTATCAATTTGTCTTGCAAAAAATTAATATCAGTGATAATTATATTTAACAAGGTAGGTTCAGCACACAAATCTTGTCAAAAAAAAAAAACAAAGGTTCAGCACACAAATGCCGTGTCCAAGAAAATGCCGCATGCATGTACCTTCACAAAATGACGCACACAAATAAATGCTCGCCATCTCAATGCATAAATGTATTCCTATTTTCTGAGAAACTAGGCCACGTGTAATCCACAAGAAAAACAAAAACTTGAGAAGAATATCTGGTTTCGGTTATATAGCTTTCATAAATTTCCTTAGCCGTAAGACCCAGTCCAGATGATGAAAGAGGGTGCTAGCAAAATTCCCATTATGATTAGCATTTTTACAACTAGAAATATCCCATAGACAAAGTATTATCTGTTGGGATCTTGCAACAATGAACAGCACGTTAGATGTATCGAAAATAATATGTAAAGAACTAATGCGAAACAACTCTACCGAAATAACTTGACGAGGGCAGAATCACGGGTTCAACAAGTTATCCTGGACACATTAGTTCGCGGGTATACTCGAGTTGAGTAATGCTAAACCCCTCACAGCGAAGATGTGTCCAGGATAAGACTGCCCGATATAACTTGAGTTAGCACAACGCAAGTTACCCTCTCTTCGAACTCAGCAACGGGATGGAGGTAAAACGCCTGGAGAAAACCCTAGAATAAAAGAAGAATTTATCGGTGTATAGAATACAGAATTTCGAGTTGTATTTAAAGGAGAAAATACTTGCAAATCAAGTTAGGTTTTGGTTTTCTTTAAAAAAAAACTAGTAAAACACCTAAAAGGAATTTACCCATAAATAAAACTCTAAAAATATTTTAGGAATTAATTTCCTAAAGAAAAAACTCGCCCAAAAAATAAATCCGAGTAGAAGAGGAACTTGGTGCATGGCATACGCGCATATCGCATGGGTCAAAATTTGTATTTTTTCCCACCCGCTCCACCCACAATGTTGTTTTACAACATATCCATAAGCATATGGCTATATAGTGGAGCTCCTTCTCTATTATACCCAATGTGGGACTAAAAGAGATTCATTCACTCATAAAATGAGCAAGTATCCTTGGACCCTTAGGTCACTAGATCAAACCACACCAAGACCAAAATATTTTTATTAAAAACTCATTTTTCTCCAACAATCCCCCACATGAATGAAATCTCGGAAAACGAAAAATCGAGTAAGGAAAATACCATTTAGGCAAAGGTGTCCATGAGGTCTTGAACCCTTACTTAGTGAGAAGTTACCTAACTACTAGCTAAACAAAGGAACCTAGTCTTGAATCGATAGCGTTGGTGTAATTCGCGACAACAACCACACATGATATTCTCCCGGTGTTGCTAAGTTCGTGCCGTGTTGTCCAATTTGGCCCCTGGACATATCCTGTTTCTCAAAATGCTCTAGAGAATTGGCTCAATTCTCATAGGAAGCGGCCCCCACTTCCACATTAGGATAGGTGAGTTCCATCAAGAGTGTTACTGCTACACCCCACTTCAATCTTAAATTGAAACTATGGAACTCATTAAGACTTATTTAAAAGTCATCCTCCACATGCAGTCACACTATCACATCAACACCATAGGGAAGGGACAGAGAATGAAATTCCCTGATAGTGTTTACCTTATTTCCCACCATGAATTAGTTGTCTCATTCGAAACCTTGATCTTGGATTCTCCAGTCGGCAAGGTTGAGTATCCTTCATGGCAAGTTTAATTATTGAGCCTAAGCCCCATCCCCTCGATGCTTTACTAACTATCTCCTTGGACAAACCTTTCGTCAAAGGGTCCGCGATATTCTCCTTGGACTGCATCCAATCTATGGAAATAACGCCTGTTGAGATTAGTGTTTTCAAAGTGTCATGTATTCTACGAATATGTATAGACTTTCCATTGTAGAAGCAACTCTTAGCTCTACCTATCGCAGATTTTTTGTCACAAGTGTATAGATATAGGGCACAGGCCTATGCCGAGAGGAATATCTTCTAAAAAGTTTCTTAGCCATTCAGCCTCCTCTCCTGCTTTATCTAACGCAATAAACTCCGATTCCATAGTGGAACGAGCTATACATGTCTGTTTGGAACTCTTCCAAGATACAGAGGCCTTTGCTAGAGTGAATACATATCCACTCGTAGACTTAGAATCCTCCGATCCCGTTATCCAGTTTGCATCGCAAAATCCCTCAAGGACGGCTGGGATATCCTTTGTAATTCAAACTAAAGGTCATTGTGTACTTCAAGTACTTTAGCACTCTAATAAGTGCATCCCAATGTATCTGCCCTGGATTACAAGTATACCGCTTAACCTACTTACAAAGATAAGCAATGTGCGGTCTCGTACAATTCATCAAATACATCAGACTTCCTATGACTCTCGAGTATTCAAGTTGGTTAACTCCTACACCTTATTCTTCTTGAGACGACGAGTTAGAATTATAAGGAGTACACACAGTTTCTGATTAAACTGATTAAATTTCTTAAGTATGGATTCAACATAATGAGACCGACTCGGACTATAGCCATTAGAAGTTTTTCTAATCTTCATCCCTAATATGACATCACAGGGCCTAAGTCTTTCATGTCAAAGTTCTCATTCAACAGGTTTCTTAGTGGAATTAATAACATCCATGTTTGTACCTAGTATAAGCATATCATCAACATACAAGCATACAATCACACAGGCATCCTTGACAAGTTTAGTATAAACACACTTATCAGATTCATTAATTCTAAAACCACTAGAAATCATCACATGATCAAATTTTTCATGCCATTGTTTAGGTGCTTGTTTCAATCCATATAAAGATTTAACCAGTTTACACACTTTCTTTTCACAACCTTTAACTACAAAGCCCTCAAAGTTGTTCCATATAAATTTCTTCATCTAACTCACCATTAAGAAACGCTGTCTTTACATCCATTTGATGTATCTCTAAATTATGGATAGAAGCTATAGCAATTAACATCCTAATGGAGCTAATTCTACTCCTTTGGTGAATAGGTGTCAAAGAAATCTATACCTTCTATTTGTCTGTAGCCTTTAGCTACCAGCCTAGCCTTGTATTTTTCAATAGTACCATCTATCTTACGTTTTCTTTTGAAAATCCATTTACAACCTATGGCCTTACACCCTGGAGGTAAATCTACAAGTTCAAAAGTACCGTTTTCTCGAAGGGAATCCATTTCACTAATGGAAGCTTCTTTCCACCACGAAGCTTCTGGACAAGTCATGGCTTCTCTATAAGTCCGAGGATCAGACTCGGGTAGGTATGTAATGCAACCAGGATAGGTTTTCTCAGTTCTAACCCTTTTACCTCTTCTAGGTTCCACTTCTGGTTCATCTTCCTCTAAAGGTAATAATTGACTACTTGAAGGAACATCTAGGGGATCATCAAAACATCTCTTTCGAGAATCACGTTTCAAAGGAAAAACAGTTTCAAAAAACTCAGCATCCCTAGACTCCATGATAGTATTCAACCCTATGTCAGAAATTTCAGAACTCACAACCATAAACCTATGAGCACTAGAATGCTCAGGATACCCTATAAAAACACAATCAACGGTTTTGGGTCCTATCTTATTTTTCTTAGGAGGAGGGATGCCCACCTTTGCCAAGCACCCCCACACTTTGAAGTAATCATAAGATGGTTGTCTACCTTTCCATAACTCATATGGAGTTTTATATGATCCTTTAAAGGGTACTCTGTTCAGGATGTAATTGGCGGAGAGGATAGCCTCCCCCCACAAATTGAAGGTAATCTGAACTAATCAACATGGCATTCATCATATCCTTAAGGGTACGGTTCTTACGTTCAGCTACACCATTGGACTGAGGTGAATAAGGGGCTGTAGTCTCATGTATTATGCCATGTTCTTCACAGAAATCTCCTACGGGAATTTCATACTCACCACCACGGTCAGACCTAATAGTTTTAATGGTAGTATTCAATTGGTTTTCGACTTCACTTTTATATATCTTAAAGGCTTCTAAGGCATCATCCTTGCCTCTAAGTAAGTAAACATGGCAGATTTCGTACAATCATCTATAAAAGTAATAAACCATTTCTTACCACCTCTTGTTTGAACTGACTTCATATCAACTAGGTCCGAGTGGATTAAATCTAAGGGTTTAGAGTTTCTCTGGACATTCTTATTGAATGATTTCTTAGCATGCTTAGATTCTACACAAATCTCACACTTATGATATTTATCTAAAGTAAATTTGGGTATGCAGACCTACGCTAGCCAATTTATGCATTGATTTATAGTTTACATGACCAAGTCTACCATGCCAAACGTTCAATGACACACACATGTAAGCGGAAGAATCATTCAATTTCAATTCGAGACGAGGTTACATTAAGTTTATATAGACCCCAGTCTTATAACCCTTACCCACATAATCATTGCCCTTAGTTACTATAAGTTTTCCAGACTCAATTGTAACTTTAAAACCCTTATCATCTAAAACAGAACAAGAAACAAGATTTTTGCAGGATGTCCGGAACATGAAGAACTTCATTCAATGTGAGAGTCTTTCCGGATGTGAGCTTGAGACCGACCTTTCCTTTTCCCGCAACCTCCGATGCGGATGAGTTACCCATATAGAGTTTCGCCTTCCCCTACCCTCTCGGTAGGAGGTGAACAGTCTCTGTTCCCACAAACATGCTTGGTAGCTCCGAGTCTACCCACCAATCCATCACATTGGTCACCGATTAACTTCTCGAGACACCACGCGTGAAAACTCCTCTTTGCTTTTCTCAACCAAAGTTAGCATTATTCTTCTTATCCTTACGTTGTCTACAGTGAACTGCCATATGACCGGTACTTCCACACACCCAACAAGGACCCTTAATTTTAATAATGCTAGATTCTGGTTTACGAAACGTACCTTTCTTGTTAGGTCCATGCTTCGAGTTGCGATTGTTGTTGTCACCTTTTCCGACTTTGGATGGCTTATGTTCCGACATATGAGCTTTGTTAGACATGTCCCTTGCAGATGACACGTTCTTGTCTTTGGTGCACAACATCTCTTCCACTTGAATCTTCTTTCCCAATTCAACCATGTTGATCTCGCCGTTTCATGCCTCGGCCTTTTTCTTGTACTCCGACCAAGAAGATGGTAACTTCTCAATTACATGAGACACTTGAAAAGTCTCATCAACAACCATACCTTCAGCAAGAATCTGGTTAATAATTTGTTGAAGTTCGAGGAATTGATCAACAACGAGACTTATCATTCGTCATCTTGAACTCCATAAACTTTGCCACCGAAATTTCTTGCTTCCTGCGGTCAGCTTGGTACTTTGCTTCTAACCAGTCCCACAACTCATACGCAGTCAAGTTCTCTTTAGCATTGTAAAAATCATACATCGCATCTTCCAAACCGTTCATGATATGATTTTTAGCGAGAAAATTAGACCTCGTGTTCATATTGACCTCCTCCTCGACAAAATTTGCATTGTACAAGTCATCACCCGGAACCAAGTACATAGTCCAGTTCATGATGGCTCAGATAAAACAAACATCTTGGATTGCCATCTCTTGAAATCCTTTCGTTAAACTTTTGTGGTCTTTCTACATCGTTGATTCCCATTGTTACAAGGAATAATAATGTGTTAAGATTGTTGGGATCTTGCAACAATGAACAAGACGTTAGATGTATCGAAAATAATATGTAAAGAACTAATGCGAAACAACTCTACCGAAATAACTTGACGAGGGCAGAATCACGGGTTCAACAAGTTGTCCTTAACACATTAGTTCGCGGGTATACTCGAGTTGAGTAATGCTAAACCCCTCACAGTCAAGATGTGTCCAGGATAAGATCGCCCGATATAACTTGAGTTAGCACAACGCAAGTTACCTCTCTTGAACTCAAAGAATGGGGATGGAGGTAAAAACGTCTGGAGAAAACCCTAGAATAAAAGAAGAATTTATCGGTGTATAGAATACAGAATTTCGAGTTGTATTTAAAGGAGAAAATACTTGCAAATCAAGTTAGGTTTTGGTTTTCTTTAAAAAAAAAAAAAAAAACTAGTAAAACACCTAAAAGGAATTTACCCATAAATAAAACTCTAAAAATATTTTAGGAATTAATTTCATAAAGAAAAACTCGACAAAAAAATAAATCCGAGTAGAAGAGGAACTTGGTGCATGGCATACGCGCATATCGCATGGGTCAAAATTTGTATTTTTTCCCACCCGCTCCACCCACAATGTTGTTTTACAACATATCCATAAGCATATGGCTATATAGTGGAGCTCCTTCTCTATTATACCCAATGTGGGACTAAAGAGAGATTCATTCACTCATAAAATGAGCAAGTATCCTTGGACCCTTAGGTCACTAGATCAAACCACACCAAGACCAAAATATTTTTATTAAAAACTCATTTTTCTCCAACATTATCTTTTACAAAATTTTACACCTCCAAACAAAGTCTTATAGGCATATGCGTGGATACTACATATCTCTTACACATTCTGAGACATTAGAGCTTTATAATGGATTGGAGGCCCATTTGTCACACTACCAGCTTTGTGCAGAATAAAACAAATGAGAAGGAACGTCTTTCGGCAAGAAATGTGAAGCAACAAAAATTTACCACACGGGATACTTTCTAAAGTTGAACAAAGCAAAATGGAAGAGCTTAGTGATCAAGGGTGTCCACATATCTGCATGACTAGGGGGTGTAAATTGGGTTGTGCAGGCACATCACAGCACATTAAAATTTGAGCCCAGCACGGCAAAAAACGCGACACAGTAAGCCAGCACATCACGCGGCACAGAGTAGCACATGGCACGATGTAGCACAACACGTTAAGAAAGCACGTCATAAATGCATAAAATACTACACTACATGGCACAAAACATCACATTGTGTGTATATTTCACAAAAAAATATTATTCTAGCCAATTATTGACATGTTATTATCGTTATGTTGACTTGTATTCATAATAACTCATATATATAACACCTAAATATTTGAAAAACATTTATATTGGAAAATACAAAATAAATGTGCGTTGCACAACACGTTTATTTTTCTGGCCCAGCCCAGCCCAGCGCGCCTTCTAGCACGGCGCAACACGGCATGTCGTAGAACGCTAAGCACGTGATTTCATGGGCTGGGCTGTGTTGGGCCGACATGTTTTATACCTCTATGTATGAAAAACTAGATAAAGTTTTTAAGACATTCCAAACAATAGTAATAAGAAAAAGATAGATAAAGTTTTTAAGACATTCCAAACAATAATAATATGAAAAAGAAGAAGAAAAAGACGGTAGTGGACCAGACGGTGTTGCTCGTGGTGATGAAGTGTAGAGATCTACACTACAAATTAGCTCAGAGGCTACGCAAAATCTTTAAGGATAAATATTAAACTTGAAACAACAAAAATGGAGAGCGGAATGATAACTTGATTAATAATTCTTGATACGTTGGTGTTGATGGTGGATTTTAGACAAGGGGTAAAATCGTAAAACCCCATGACCTAGTGTTACCCGCAACACATTAACTAAGAGCATTTAACTTCGGTGTAAATAATTAATAGGTATTTTTTCAAAATACCAGATTAGGGTTTTCAACACGTAACCCTAATTCCAAAACCAAGCCGCAGATATCGCGCACCATGGCAACCATGCCAAACCAAGCCGCATATCGCGCACCATGGCAGCCATGCCAAACCAAGCCGCATATTGCGCACCATGGCATCCATGCCAAACCAAGCCGCATATCTGCGCACCATGGCAACCATGCCAAACCAAGCCGCATACTGTGCACCATGGCAACCATGCCAAACCAAGGCGTACTCTGCGCACCATGGCAACCATGCCAAACCAAGCCGCACCGTGCGCACCATGGCAACAACGCCATACTTCCAAGCCGCTATGCCTTTGGCCCACGCCCAACATAGCGCCCCTAGGGTTTGCAAGACTTGCAACTAGGTCAACATGGCTGCACGTACCATTGGCACATGCCAACACGTGTCGCAAGCCATATTTCCAAGCCGCTATGCCTTTGGCCCACGCCAAACATAGCGCCCTAGGCTTGCAAGACTTGCAACTAGGTCAACATGGCCGCACGTGCCATTGGCACATGCCAACACGTGTCGCAAGCCATATTTCCAGCCGCTATGCCTTTGGCCCACGCCAAACATAGCGCCCTAGGCTTGCAAGACTTGCAACTAGGTCAACATGGCCGCACGTGCCATTGGCACATGCCAAAACGTGTCGCAAGCCATACTTCCAAGCCGCTATGCCTTTGGCCCACGCCCAACATAGCGCCCTAGGTTTGCAAGACTTGCAACTAGGTCAACATGGCCGCACGTGCCATTGGCACATGCCAACACGTGTCGCAAGCCATATTTCCAAGCCGCTATGCCTTTGGCCCACGCCAAACATAGCGTCCTAGGCTTGCAAGACTTGCAACTAGGTCAACATGGCCGCACATGACATTGGCACATGCCAAAACGTGTCGCAAGCCATATTGGAAGCCGCTATGCCTTTGGCCCACGCCCAACATAGCGCCCTAGGTTTGCAAGACTTGCAACTAGGTCAACATGGCCGCATGTGCCATTGGCACATGCCAACACATCCGCAAGCCATATTTCCAAGCCGCACCCTGTATGGATTGGCTTCTTTGAAGGGAGATCTTGGGAGGAGGATATTCAGCCCTCAGTATGTTCTCCAAAAAGTTAATAAAGAAATTACATGGAGCTTTGATCAGAGATTTTGATCGATATAATATGTAACCAGAAAAATAGAAATTACATGGAGCTTTACCAATAGGCCAGATACACTCTTGTTCTGCTCTCCAACATTGCAGTCGAGTACTAGTGCATCTGTATGGATTGGCTTCTTTCTTTCCAGAGGTTAATTAACTTCAAGAGGCATATTTAGATGGGAAACTAAAAGTTATGTTTAAAAGGATATTTTCAGCTGCCATTTTG
Source organism: Papaver armeniacum (assembly GCA_023531295.1). Taxonomy (NCBI): domain Eukaryota; kingdom Viridiplantae; phylum Streptophyta; class Magnoliopsida; order Ranunculales; family Papaveraceae; genus Papaver; species Papaver armeniacum. The sequence continues at coordinate 550,654 of JAJJWW010000514.1, forward strand.
CTTACGAAATTATTTCAAACAATTTAAGTGGATCTTCACAGCTCAGTTGGACTAGTAATTCTAAGATTCTAAACTAGAGTAGAAAATAAACAAAAACATCATTAATTCTCATTGCAGAATTAAAACAATTAGAATCACATCATGAGATATATTTTCTTTAATAGAAAGAACTTTCCCCAATTGTCATCGGCTTCTCCTTATCTTCAAATATTTTAGCTCTTCATTAATGGTAGCAATAAGATCTAAAGGAATTTACTTATCTTATCTTCTCTCAATCTCTGTATTTCTACGAACCTTGTGGAAAAATTGAAGGAATATAGTCAAAATCTTGTCCACAAGATCGGGAAATACTTTTATTTTCAAAATCATTTCAATTTTTTGAGAGGAGAAATCTTTATGATTAAACATTGGGGTTGAACTAGTGGAAAATGAGGTTTCTAGGACCCACATCAGAGACCCTCAAAGACGGTAGTTGGACCGTTGACCAAACATAGCGGTCTGATGTGGTTAAAACACGGAAAAAATCCGAGAGTATTAATAGCGGTCGCCGAATAATTACTATTTTTCCCTAAATCTGCTGCCGATACCGTGACCCATGAAAACCGATGTATCTGTGATAGTTTTTTATTATTCAATAGAGCATATAAATATGTCTTTCTCTCTTCCATTTCTAATCTCCCTTTCTCTTTCTTCTTCTACTCCCAGTGTTCATCTCTAACCTAAAAGCTCATGGAGATGGAGATATCAGAACCCAAGATGCTATATCAACAAAGCGAATAAACCCTTATCTTGATTTTTCTTCTGGAATCCCTCAACTCACTAGTCTAATTGTAGATCTCAAATCTGCTGGGAACAGATTCAATCCATGTTTTTATTTTATTTTTTTCAATTTTTGGGAGTTTATCAAAATCTCTACATAGATCTTATTAAATAATCATCTCATGAATGATTACTGCTAAAGCTGCTTGTTTTATGGTGTTCTTGGGTTTTCGAATCTGAAAGTATGAGTTTGGAATTCCCGATCTAATGGAGGGATTGTAACTGTACAAATCCAATAATCTGGTAAGTAAGTTTGATATGTTCATCTATTTAGTTTAAATACGTTTTATGTGGTTTGAATCTTTTAAAGCTTTAGTGCCGGTTCCCATCTTTGTTTCTAAAATTGCCTAATGGATCCCATTAGTTTCTCATAAATGATCGAAGGAAAGAAATTGATTTGTTAACTAGGTGTTTATTTTGTTGGAATTAGGCGTGGGTTTTGGTTTGTTTGAAGGATTCGGATGTTTGGGTATCCATCTGCAGCTGAAACTAAACTACTCTAAGAGTTTCTCTCAAAATTGACTGAATATGCTTTTCTCTGCTGACAATTGGATTCCATTTCAAGTTAGTTTTCTGACATTCCATATCTCTATTTGAAATCGCTTATAACCTGTTAGACAAATCTACTCTATGAGTTTCTCTCAGATTTGGTTAATTCCATATTGATGAACTATTTATGTTTATGTTTCAGATGGAGTCTGGATTCTTAACGAGGTTGTTTGAAAGAGGGTAAGAAGATGAATTGGAGAATTTTATGAAGTAATAATTGCTATATTGAATCATTATTTAGCTAATTTATGTGGGGGTTTGCCTTCTTGGTTCATAATTTTAACCTGAATTTTAGTTCCCCACCATAAGATTACAGACTCAATGTACAAAATTCGTGAATTGCGGACTATACGAGTAATTTTGTGATCTGATTACTACTAATCATATTGAATTTTAGATGCTTAAAGTTTTTTTTAATGTATATTCAGAATTTTAATAACTACTAATTAGATTGATGTGTATTGCGTATTTGGGGTTATAGTACTTTTTATGTTAAATAGCTTCTTTTAGGGGTGTTCCTTTGGTATTTTTGTAGATCCCGTTGTCTTAGGTTTGTGATTATCTTAAGGTTGAATCGAGGTCGATCCAGTAGTCTCTAGAAAATGAATAGTTGGTGCTCAGTTTTAAAATATATTCTTTTGTTACCTGTTTTTAACAGTAGCTCACTAACAGCATAAGGAGCCTAACTATCGATTGACTAACACTTGGGGTTTGCTATATTCAGAAAGAGGATTACCGACTATTGATATGGATTTACTTAGAGTCCACTGGACAGGACAGGAGTAACTCAAACATTAGAATATGGTGTTTTGCTAAAGCAAGATTTTGTCTTCATGACGAAATTGTTGTGTGAAACTTCTTCTGTAGTTGCATTTGATCCATCCCTGGATACACTGCTCATCCCAAATTGTTGCATTTTTTTTTTGTCTCTAGGAACTCTAGGTGTTGGCGTGTTGCTGTTGTTTAGGAGTTATGCTACATACTTGTTATTGGAAATCACTGAAATGGTTAAGTACCTCAAGCATCCAGGGAAGTTTGCACGCCTTAGCGGAAAACTGTTCAAGCCTCAAGGTATATTCAGAAATTTAGATGTTTAATGTTTTTTTAATATACACTTGGATTCTCATGCCATGAAGTTTTTACTGAATTTTCCAATTATCTATCGTTAGCATTAATTGTTGATTACAATTTGTGTAATTGTGCCAGTGCGAATTCTTATTTGGAAGTGCTTTAGTTTGCTTGAAATTTCGTTGGTATAACTTTGATTGCATTGGTATACAAAACCCGCACTAGAACTAACCCTCAAATGTGTCACTCATTTGTTTTTGTTTTTTTGTTTTATGCGAATGTAGAATCATATGTAAGTTCATTCCATTTGTGTAAAGACAGATTGAATTTCTTATGTTTTCTTATACATGACCTAGAACGTAGATTCTCTTATGAGACATTGGATTTGAAATGGTTCAAAAATTAATGGATATCTAAGAAGCATTTTTGACAGATCTTTATATCTAACTACGGCTGAAGTGTTGTTTATGTTCGTTTGAGGAAATTTATTTTCAAGTTGATGTATGGTTACTAAGCTGATGTTAGTCAATTTGTTTTTTATTATGCACAGAGATGTGCAGTTTAGGAGAACGGCATGTCTCATATCAGAGGGGTATATTGTATTATTAATTAGCAGCAGTTGTATGGCGAAGACTACCATGTCCCATTTTGAAGCTCTGGACAAATGACATGTCTCTTATTCCTTCTATGCTGTCACAACTCTGAATTCTGGAAACTGTGTAAGTTTCACAAATGGTGACCTTAGTAGTTTGAGAATCAACTGGTGCATGTATTTGAGCTTATGCTTACTATCTGTTTGATCAAGTGGTAAAATGAGAATCTTATTTAATGTTTGTATTGATTGGTCCACTTTTGCTTATCTTGATTTGTATTTAATTGAAGGCTTAAAAGAGCGACACCTGCATATATATTCTCCATGTTCTTGTTGACGATAATATCAGAGACTCGTAAGGGTGTTCTTATGTCTTTATCTTTCATGCAGTGATGCCACTGGTTCAAAGACGGATCAAGGGCCCTATGTGGTTGCAATTTCTCATTGGTGTAAGTGGATTTTAAAAAAATAAATAAATTAGTGTATTTGACGGTAGCTCGTCCATGTTTGCAAATGTTCTCTGGCATGTTGAGTCTTCTGCTTTCCTTAGATGTATACTTGAAGTTAACAAAAAAATCTTTTCATGTCCATTTCTCCAAGTAAAGCCAAAGGAAATTATAAATACCAGAGACTTAAGAAAAAATGAACTTCTCCTGACAGGTCTAATAAATGTTTACAATAATGTATGGGTTATGTCCAAAGTCCTTTGTAGTTTAACCAAAGAAATGAGTAGGAATATACTTCAGTGATAAAAATATTTAAATAAAATGTAGGAATATTCGATCATCATCTTATTTGCTTGATTTTCTCTTGGCATAAAAAGGAATATTGATAAAATGTATAAAATTTCATTTGGATGGTTCCTTTTCATGGCTTAGCTTATATCCGCTTGTTGAGATGTTCGGTCACAGTTGTAATTAAGTAGAACAAGGTCTCATCTCTTCTATATCATAAGAGGTTAAGGAGGTATGTTTTATTTTGGAAACTCTGGACATAGGTATCATTCCAAAGTATTTAGAAAGTTCTAATTGTTTTTTCAGCTTGTGACCTTCGTATCTGGTTTATGTGCCATTTTCCCCAAGAGGAACATTTTGGTATTAATTGAAAGTTATGATTCGTTGAACTGAATGCACATGTGGAATTGTATTGTATAGTCTGCGTTACTTCATAGAAATTTAGCTCTTGTACCACCTGATATTTCCTTAATCATCTGGTTCCACAACTTTCTACTGACACCTTTATGAACGTGAAGAAGAAAACATGTGCTACAAGTGTTCATCTTTACCCAGCTAGAGCTTTATTTGTACTTACTTAGACTTGATCATCTTGTTAGTCAATGTAGACTTATTCAACCCACCTGGTGTTCTGAATGGCACAAGTTTGGTTTATTCATTGAAGCATATTTTATTATATTAAAGATTTGTGAGTTCATAATTCTGTTAGAATGCGAATCTTTAGTCCTTAGAGGTACCCAAGTGTTTGCATTTTTCCGATTGATAATTACTTACATGAGTTTCATTGTGTGTTTGTCTTGCAATGGTTACTTTAGTGTTCATACGTAAATTCTGAACTTCATTATGTAAATGTTTTTTTGGAAAATATATGTCGATGCAACCTTTCTTGATAATGTTACGCTTAGATTTTGATGTCATTGTGACATTTTATTTCTGTTCACAGGCACTGTATTTTTAAGCTAAGTGAGTACCAAACAGCTAAAGCATCCTTAGGAAGAAGGTGTTTACTTGTCTCCTGGTGATGCAAGATTCACCAATTTGATTATGACAAAATTGCAGGTCTGTGTTTTTATTTTGTTCAAATTTGTTCACGCAGTAGTTACGACAGAGTTGTGAACTACATTTTGGAAGTACCAAAAATGTTGGAAAATTGGCTAATTGCTTAGGATACTGAAGGTGTTGGTGACGTGCTTAGTTATTTTTTGGGGGATATATGAACTGGTCCCTCTATTTTGTAAGGTGAAGCTATGTAAAAGAATTTGATGTTCAATAATGAACTTAGTGAACAAGTTTTCATAGTTTGAACTTGAATAATTTTGGTCCAGATTGTAACTTGAATTTGAGCTCCATTTGAGCCACACTTCGAGTTTAATTTGACTTGACGTTGACTTGACTTTATTTAAGTTCCATTTGACTTGACCTCAATTTGAGTTCAGTTTGAATTGACTTTGATGTTGACTTGACTTTATTTAAGTTCCATTTGACTTGACTTCAATTTGAGTTCAGTTTGACTTGACTTTGATGCAGCCAAGCTTTTTCAGATTCACCATTCAAAGAAATCAATCTATATTTTTTTTTTAATATTATAATTCAAATCTACAACCCACGGCTCGAGTCCATGCCTCCTTACCCTTAAAAAACGGTCGTTATTGTGAGACCCACGGCTAAGAGTCCTACAAAACAGCTACGCTTTATCAACGACCCTATCAGAGACCGTTAGATCAGGTCGTTTAACTCGTTTATATGACCTGTCCTGGCAGTCGCGGAACTTCTGTTTTCCACTAGTGTTGTTGTTGCTGATACTTCGATAAAATTGACCGCCATGATTTTTCAGTGTTGTAGATAAAGAGATCCATTGTTATTGTTTAAGGTTAGGGCTTTCTTTCTTTCTCCGCGGCGTAGGAATGAAATGAGTGGCAAACTTAGTTACTTCTTATAGGGCTACGAGATCTCTGCCCGTTTGGTTTAGGTTTCAATTATGATCGTTGGTTTATTTCTACTACGTCATCGGATGGATGATTTGTATCTTACCAGTGACCGTATTTTTGCTGACCGGGGTATCTTTCATTTGACGGCTGTGATTGTGTGGTTCTAAAACCCACGGCCAAACAAGGTAAATGACGTAAGAATCACCGTTCCAAAAGAAAAATTCACCAATCCTAGTTCTCAAGTCAATAGCATTTTACATTTACCAATCAGTAATTTCCCAGGAAATTCTTATGGATCATAATCAGTAAGGGAGGACGGAGCTACCAGAGGTCCAACTAGTGTCAATATTCAATAATTGTCACAAAACTTGGAGGCATAAGGGAAAAACTTCCTGCCCCATTTTTTTCTTTACCAGAAGAATTATTTTGTACAACTAGAGTAGCTAGGTATTAAGCTAGCTAGCTTCCTGCACCCATTTTTTTTTTCATCCTACAAGTGTCATTTTCGATTGTTCTCAAAACATCTACAACTCTAATTGCTTCTTGCTAGCTATATGTATATGAGCAAACTTGAGGAAACCTTAAAAATCATAAACATTTGGAACCTTAGAATTTAACGAATTGTTTTCACAATTGAAAGATTAAAACCCTAAAACATATGTATAACAGGGAGCTGAACCGCTGAACCGATTTGATGTAAACAGGTTCATCCTTGTTAAAACAAGTCAAGAGACCACAACAACACGTTTTAAAATCTCTATACGTGTACGCACCCCCGGAATTTCTCTCAACTATATAATCTCACGTGATAGTCAAAATTAGGGCTTCATTTCAGATCTACACCGAGAGAGAGTGAGTGATACGAGGAGGATTTGGGTGTTTGCTCTTCTGAACTCGATCAGTAATGGAGTATTGTATGGGAGTGCGGAGAAAAAAAACCCATCAGAAATTGAAAGCATTATGATTTCTCCTCTCAAGGCGATGGTAAGAATGTCTCGTGATGGGTTTTCTTGGGTAACCACCTTGCAAACCATCATGGTAAAGGGAGATCTTGCAAGGAAGAGTAGTATTCAGCCATCATCATATATGCAACAAGTTCTTCAAATTGTTATTCAAGAAAGATATAAGTTTTGAACAGAGACTTTGGAGATCGTAATCAGAAAAAAGAGTAATGATGGTTTAGGTTTCGGAGAATAGTTGAGATTGTTGTTGCAAGAAAAGCCATGTGTATTTAATTGTAATGTTATTTTATTTACCTAGGGGTGGAATTAATGTTTGTGTTTTTTTTTATCTTTGCAATCTAATTTCTTATAAAACCATTTTTATGAATGTTTAGCAAAGAACCGATTTTGAACTATTAGAGTTGAACGAGGTGATTCAACTCTAACTAGGCATCATTTTAAGAAATTCTCTGATTTAAGGTCTGAAGGGCTCTATAATAGGTGGTCTGTAATTGAGAACATGATTTCATGTCACCTCTGATAGACATTATGCCATTTTCATTGATGGCCATTGCTTTTCCGATTGTTTTCTACTCGGGAGAGCATATTATGCTAAAACTAATATCTCCTTTACGAAGGCCAAATTTCAATTTTCTTTATGATGCGCGGTTGCTCGAAATAGAGCCACATACAATTTGAGAGTGAGACAAAGTTGAGTAAAACCAACAAACCGAAATTGTCATGTCCAGAGAGAGAAAATGCCTGCATCTTTTATAAATATCACCCACCGGACAAATGGAGTAATGTACTCGAGTAAGTTCCATAAAAAAAAATGATTTATGGAACAAGGTGGTGGTTACCGCATAACATGTTGGGCTCAGATGATGCTCATTCCTACAATGCCACATTACTGTATATAAAAGCGGAGTATCAGGTAGCTAGGGGACCAATTTCTTTAGAATCGTCTTTTGGTTGGTCTATTCTTTTTTCTTGTGTACATTTGAACAATAAAGATTTTGGAGAAGCAAGATACCCACCAGAGCGGTAGGATACCCTACGATAATATGATTTTTCTAATTTCTAGTTTTTTTTTCGGCTACAAGAGTGCTGTTTTCGTTGAGAACTCGCGTAAAAATATCGGTTGCGATTTTGCTTACTAATAGCATTACTTCATGATTCAACATATGATTTTCTTATGGTAAGAAATTTGCCGTGGAACCCATTTCCACACACCATGATGCTACTCGGAAGGGCCGTGGTTGAGATTATATTAGGTAAGACTCAATCGTGGACGCTAACGGAAATAACCAAAAATTAAGATAATTAATATATAATAATTATTCACCATTGAGTTGGACTAGAAACTCTAGCATATATACATACATTACAAAGTTGTAAGAGAAATAAGCTTAAACTAAATATTTGGAAACAAGGGAAGTTTTCTCTAACAATTGAAATATATTTAAGCCCCCTGTAATCTACAAGCATAACAATAATACTTCCTGAAATTGAAGTTTAATTTCTCGAACTACAACCAATTGTTTACTTTAAAAAAAAATTAGAACAACATTAGTGAAATGATTTACCTATATAACATCTTAAATTTCTCCAGATCTACATTTTACGAATCCATCTAATGGGGCTACAAGTACAAAAATTAATTAAAAAGAAGATTTAATACTCGACAACCATTTGAGCCTGCATACTACTACTACCTATATCGGGGTCAGAGGCGAAACACAACGTAAATTTGAGAAAGATGATGGCAAATCTCTGCATTGAAAAACAAACACATGTTGTGGGCTAAGACTACGATGGAAATATTATGACACCATCATTTTACAGATCTTACCTACGGAAAACACCATCACAGCTCAAAAATCAGTGTTTGGTGAAATTAACTTGGATTTGAGAGGAAAAGTCATTATGACAATTTTCAAACATCTATGTCTCGAGCTCTTCTCTTTGATCTCCATGTTTTGTGTAAAGGTTCCACCAACATGATGCCCAATATCCGATCAAAACTCCCCGTCTGATATTCCGGTTACTGGTAATCTAGTCTCTCACAGCCTCAATCTTTGAGAAACACTACAACCGAAATTTTAGGGTTTCGTTGATTTATTTGTAAATTTGTTCCGATTGAATCCTTGACTTAATCCGAAATATTAGGGCTTAGTTGCGCATCCAAGTGAGCAAGCCCAGTTGTTAGAGCAAGTCTTATGGTGGAATCCAAGCAATTCCAATTGTGGAAAAACCATGGAATGTCAAGTCTAGTGGCTTCCAAGTTGGGACTTCCACAAAAAATCCAAGGAGGGTTCCATGGTTTGGTGAAAGGGTTCGTGGAATCCATCTAAACGCCAATAAGAATAGCGCTAAACGCCGATAAAAAAACGCCATTAAGAATTGCGTTTTTTTTTTAATCCGTAGATTTAAGATGAGTTGTTGAAATCTAACGGCTGGAAAAAAAGCTCCATTCTTATCGGCGTTTTTTTAGCTCCAATCTTATTGGCGTTTTTTAGCTCAATTAAGAATTGCGTTTTTTTTTTTAATCCGTAGATTTAAGATGAGTTGTTGAAATCTATCGTCTGGAAAAAAAAGCTCCATTCTTATTGGCATTTTTTAGCTCCAATCTTATTGGCGTTTTTTTAGCTCCATTAAGAATAGCGTTTCTACTATTCCACCATTACACTTGCGCTTCCATCCACAGTTCCAAATGTTGAGGTGGCGTGAAAGATGGAAGATGGATGGATTCCACCATAAGACTTGCTCTTATTACAATTTCCTCCGAAACCTGCTAGCTACACTGGTATGTATATGCTTTGTGAGACTAGATAATAGTGTGGTGTAGATGAGGTGATGAAAATATCAACACGGAACCAATCTACGGAGCTAAGAGCTTAGGTTAGGTTCTTTCGTAGGAAAACGAACAAAAAGTTTTAGTTGGGATGTGACTCTTGGTAGCATTCGAAAGATTTTGTTTCCGATTCTCCTCGAGTCTTTCACACATGTAACTTGTATCATGAGTTTGCGCAGTTGATTTGATGTGAGTTAATGCGGTTGCATAGAAAAGCCTGATTACCTCATTCACCTATCCACAACATAATAACTCATAATATAGGTATCACTGGGCCCTTTGAATTACAGTCAATATAAACAAGACCTCTAAATCAAACTGAGTCAATCGTAATCCACTCCAATTTACTCTTTTTATCAAAAATTGAAACCCTCGTTGTTCAACAATCTTTTTCTTAGCCAGTAAGAATTGTTTTTCTATTTTGGAAGTTTAAATTTTTGGCCAGGTACTCGGATACAGATGGTCATATCCATAAAAAAATTCAAGGTCTCAAAACCTAATAGTATATAGCAAAAGATTTTGATTCGACGTACAAAATTGTTAAGAAAATATTTGATAATGGGCATAAAATTGGAATGGTGAATTTATAGTTGTGAAAATAAAGTGCGAGAAAATACAAAATACAGTAATGTTTTAAAGAAAGCTAAATCCTGACCTGAAACTAGTCCATTTCAACGACAACGACCCAAAATGTATCTACGTACCTACTCTATTTTTGTGTTGAAAATCAAGATTTTCCTCGTTGAGTAACATCATATTTAGTAACCAATAGCGCTACTACTTCAGGCTGGGTCTACTGCTCTTTCCCGTTGAAACCAAACAGCAAAGTATGGGTTGCAATTTTAATCCATTGATGCTAATGAAAATCAACTAAATGCTGCGAGACAGCCCAAGGTGTGATCAGCCGATGAAGGTTCATTAGATTGCAAAAACGTCAATAAAAGTATTGGACTAGAAGTAGAAGATAATTGAATTCAAAATACACTTCAGCACCAAGTTACTTGTACACAGATCATAAGAATGGCGTTCTTGACAACACTGGTGGCACTGGGAACTATAGTTGAGAGTTCATATTGTACATGAAACCAGATTATTATTTAAGAACGAAAGGAGTACAATATTTCTTTGTAAACCAAGATTACAGCCAGGCTCTGATTTGAACTAGTTAACAAAATTGGAACATAACAATGTTTGAGTTGTAAGATACATAGGAATGACTTGGGAAACAGAGTTGATTCACCAACAAAAATGAAGGGAGATATAGAAGACTTGCACCACTAAAGACTATCCTCAACAATGTATGAGATGAATGGTTAAAGATCAGCTTTACAATATTTCTTTCAAAACCTAAATTACAAAGCTAGTTAAACACTATCCGCACCACGGTCGCTTTCTCTATATCCAATTGGAATTAACATTGGTGGAAGCTGGTTCTATCAAGCACCAAAATATGCATGAAATGTTTCTATCGTTGAACACTAACAATAATTATAATCGAAATAAATCTAAGTTAACTATTTGCAGTTAATTGTAAACGGATCCACAAAGGAAATTTTCTCTAACAATTAAAATATATTTTAAGCTCCCTGAAATCTCCAACTATTACATTTTCTGTAGATCTACATTTCAGCAGTTGTGGTATTGGTAATCCAACGGTTAGAAAACAATTTTAAATCAACAGGCATGCATATTTTAACCAGCATACAAGAGAATCTTGTGCTCGAATCTCTGCTTAAAAAAACCGATACATGAATGTCAGATTTGTAAGCTAAGACAATGAAAATATCAAAACACCATTAGTTTACATATCTTACCTCCAGGCCTCATCAAGATTGGGTGGTACACCAATATTAGGATTTGCAAATCCTGGACAACCTAGATTTGCATATCTGGGACAACCTAAATTTGAGAGGATAAGTCATTATGACTGACATTTTCAAAGATTTGTGTGGTTGCTTCTCTTTGATCTCCATGATATATGTAAAGCTTCCCATTTAAAACCAAACTCCAATCTTAATGACTACCCATCTGATCTTGGAAACGGCCAGTAGAACTACTTATTGTTAGTCTCCACTCTCACAGTATCACACATCTACCGAAACGTTAGGGTTTCGTTGATTTTATAAGGCAACTGGTTCGATTGACTAAAACACCCTTGGAAAAATATAGTTTTTTGATTGAAGGCCAATGTGCAAGCCCACCACTGTATATTACAAAGGGTGTGCTATGGACAGATGGATGCAGATTAGGGGTCACCCGCATCCAATCTGTCAAAGTTGATGATTTTAAAATTCCAACCGTGTCCGACCCAGCCACCTGCAGATTTGATATCCGCGGATTAGTGGGTGATACGGACCTGATGCGGATTAACCGCGGATTTAGTTTAAAAAAAAGTAAAGTAAAACAATCACCTTTTGCGTAAATGCCTCCTTACTCCAGTGGAAGTTGATCATATCGCTAGTATTCTTATAACTGAAGGTGTGGCGAAATACCAACTAGTGCATGAGAAAGGCAAATCCAATGTACGAAGGGCGCCCAACATTAGTGGCCCTCTAATGCTCCCAAAACGAGCTTCTGCAAACTATTTATCAGCTCCCATATGACCTTCAAGAGGTAATAAGATAGGGGGAGTTGTGATTGATCAGTTCGTCATACCATTACTCATATAGTTGATAGTAATTACAGTAACAAATTTGTCTTACAACTTAAATAATGAATAAACATTAGTAACTCATTCCAGTTATGGTGTTCCCTCTAGAGGATTCGAAGATGAGGATAAATAAAAGTGCAATGTGGTACAAATAAAAAAAGGTCGGTTTTCAGTGAAATCTGAGAGTTTGGATCCTGGAAAGGTAGGAGAATTTTTGTCTGATATCTGGGCTTAAACTAGTCCTACCTATTGAATTGTGTTAACATCTCCATACTACAATATTTTTCGTCATGGACAGTTCCACGAGGATCGTACTAAGCTAGATAATTGCATTGCACCGAATTCTTGATACATGAGTGTGGACATTACTAACCTTCCCTACGGTGCGGGTGAATCCGCGGATTTCATAGTCCAACCGCAACCAAACCGCTAAAAGTGCGGATTTGAGAATTTCACTTGGACCAAACCGCAACCAGAAAACATCTAAGGAAAACGTTGTAAAACTCATTCACTTAAGCAATAAAACTAAGGTTCCAATTGCAATGTGTTTGTTCTTTTATTTTACTTGTTTATTGCTTCTTTATCTATCATATTAGGGTCTAGAAACTGATCACGTCACCAAGTCACATCTAGAGTATGAAGATCAACGTGGAAGTAAAGAAGTCGTGTGGCAGTATTAAAGTCCAATCGATGTTGACGCGCTCCATATCCGAAAATATGGGATTGATTAGCTATCCTCCACTATGTAAAATCCTATAAAAGGAGCCAAATACCTTTGTAGAAGAGAGAACTTTTTGGTGAGCTGAGATAAGGTATTTATGAGAGAAAGTTATTTATTTCCCAAGTAGGGTTTCTAGTCTTATATTTTGTATTTGACCTATCTTTTTAATAAAGTGATTTAGAGTTCTTCCCATAATATCTTGAATAGAATTTATAGATCTTACTTGGGTGTGGTTGTAGGATTTCCTGCATCTACAGATCTAACGGATGGTTTGTATCTTATGACTACCCGTATGTTTCTTGATTAGGGCATCTATCTTTCAGTGACGGCTATAATTGTTGGAGTTTAATCTCAAACCAGATAAGTTTCCATTTTATTGTTTCAAATTAGTTTTATTTGAATAAGTCAGTCAATTGTTCTTTGTCAACGAACCTAAGCACTATTGCCATTTGCTCTTTTTTGGATTCATCACTAGCTTCATCAACGATAAGACAAAATTTTCTATCACCGATCTCTTCACGAATTTCTTTTTTGACCTTTGTGGCAATGACATGTAGAATCTCTTTTTAAATCATGAGAAGTGTAAGTAGCATTTTTGGAGCTTTATCTAATACAGCTTCAACATCTTTATTATAAGAAGCTAATATATCGATCATTTCAAGAAAACTACCACGGTTCAATGATCCTTGACTTTCATCTCGACCTCTTAATGCATAACCTTGAAATGTAAGCCATAGAACCGCATCAATCGAGGGTTCGAGTCTCAACCTATTTTCAAACAATTTGTTGTGAAGTATAACTCTCAACTACTCTCTATATGTTGAGAAGGATTCTTCAAGTCCTCTAATGCTTTCATTGCGTCCCCATGAATTTTGCTGCGCATATGTTTTAAGAATGTGCATCTATCTCCATCATTAACTTTCTTCTAGTTTCTGAAACCATTTACAGTAAAAGCATTCTTTGAAGCATTGTTTGACGGTTTAGTAAATAGATAGCAAGGTAGACAAAAAGCTGCGTCCTTGCGAGGAGAGTATTCTAACCATGATGGAAATAAACTAAACCAGGAATATAAGAAAGGACGTTGGTTACCAAGTTCTCCGGATAGCGGGTATGTTGAAATCTTAGGTTGATATGGACCGGCTGAAATATATTCTCGTCTAATTTCTTCTCGTTGGTTAACATTATATTCCCATATTTGAGGACGTAATCCTGGATCACGTTGCAAACCCTAACCGCTGATAGTATTGATAATTGTACTGATAATTCTTCTTGGATAATTTGGCGCTTGATTGTGAGAAATTGGAATCTCGGTACATGGAACCTCTGTACATGGAATCTCTATACTTCTTGTTGGAGAGTTTATTGCTTCGTCGTTAGCATTTGGAACCCCAGTACTTCCAGTTGTAAATGGCGACCACGCAGTTTCGGAATCATTGGTAGATTTCTTTATGAAAAAATGAAACAGTGTAGTACCCTTTCTCTTTAACTACAAACAATAAAAGTTCGGTATTAAATCACATATATAGTGGATCAACTGTATTATATAATTGATTGGAATCATTGGTTAGATGACAATAACTATGCGCCATTTACAAATAAACAAAAATAGAAATTCACACCAAAGCAAAACAAGTTAAAGAACAGGCATAGATTCTTGCCTTTTCGTGTCCACTATGACCTTTATCCCCGTCCATTTGTGTGCAACAACTCAATTTCCTTTGTACCTACATAAATTAGATTAGTTCTTCACTTTTTGTACAGTGCTAAACAACAACATACAATTATAATTTAAAGAAATTAAGAAATACAATTCAGACTTCAAAGACTAACTCAAAAAAAATTGTGCAATCCAAACTTCAGAGAGTAATTAACCAATAAAAAATCATTATAATCTAAATAAACATTCTATACATACAAACAACACTAAATTATAAATGTAACAAAATCTAACCCACATTGAAATTTACATTCAATTCAATAATCTAAAACCCAAATTCAAACAACACTATGTTAAATTGAATTTTACATTCAGATCAATAATTTTAGACTTTAGTTATCAAAAAACCAAATTGATAAAAAGTAGTAACATACCTTCAATAGAATCAATACAATCACTTTCTTGTCGATCCAACAGAGATGAAAAAATTTCAGAGGTAAGAGGTTTTTGTTTTAGTATTCTTGTTCACTTTCTTTCTGGTCTCTCAATATTCTTTCCTATATAAATTTACTAGATCTTAACCCGTGCCGTAACGGCACGGGATGTTTTGTCTCTAATACGATATTGTTCACATTTTTCTTGCTTCATTTTATTCGTGAGTAATTATTTTGATATTCAAATAGGTTTTGGGAAACAAAATGGGTTACCCGATCTTTTTATTTTTTTACTTAAGCATGTTATTCCAATTTATTATCTCGATTTAGAGTAATAATGTTGTGCCAACATGAAAATAAAATAAAAATACAAGAAATAAAATTTTTCCCTATTTATTGTTCCATCATACCATAATTTCAAACTTCAAAAAGAATATTTCATCTAACAGTACATATACCTAAATTGCCAATCCAACTCCATGATGTTTATGAATACATTTTTTCCGAAATTATTGATAACTAAGGCTCTAAGGAGTGAAGCAAAAACCCATAATATTTTCCCTACTATAGATAAACACTATTTATTTATTTTTTTTGCAAAATGTGAGAGTTATAAAAATGAAGAACCCTTGGCTATTGGAAGGCTGAGATATACACATGTGAGTTGAAAAAAATAAACTTATAATAGTAAATCAAAACATGTGTAAGATTCTTTCTCAATCATATTGATAACATAATATTGAAGAAATTCGTGGATAAAAAGATTTCACACCAACTATGCTAAGTAGTGCATGAATGACGTTCTCACATCTAGTGTTACTCAAGTAATTTGGAGTTTTAAAGAGCATAGTCATATTGATATTTGTATCTACATAAATTCAACTAACCTTCCGAAGAAAAATTATTAGTTTCAAGGTAGAGCCGACACTCGCCTTCAATGTATACAACACACATTGGGTTTAATCGGCCTTGAGATTAAACAAATACCCCAATATTAGTCAAATAATGTCTACAAATACGGGATCGAAACAATGTGATAACGGGAAAATGAGAGACTAACATCGTTTCTACAAATAAAATACCTATATGTATCAAAGTTTGTTAACCAAACATGTATTCAAATTAAAAGTCATCAACTTAACACAAAAATATAAAAAGAACCCAAGTTAAATCAATACTTGCATAAACAAAACTTATAAGAGAATTTTATAATTATTAAATACCTTTAAAATCACTATTAGAGATTTAATTGCATGCCCCGCAACAGTAGGAGGAAATCACAGTTAATTTGTAGAAATTTCACCGGATATGTAGCAATTCAGAGAAGTTTACACTATGTGGTGATGCGTTCCATCTAAGTGTTGTTCGATTGATTATTTTTTTTAGAAGGTTTCGGTTTTCATTGGACAAACCGAGAGGGAGCGTTTCATTATATTCATTATCATTCAGAAATCCAAGACCAACTCGCCCTATGCTTACGGGATCTCAATACAACCTTAGATTTATCTATTGGACTAGAGAAACCTTGATACTAAATATGTAGTTTTTAGTGTTATTTATTATATAACGTGACATCCAAATGTTTTTTTCTTCTTCTTAATTTTCATGTATTTTAACCGAGTTTATATTAGCATTAAGACGATCAACCACATTTCTAATTTATAGTGTTATCCTTTTGTAGCAGCACATAATTAACATACACTACACCAAATCCTGGTTTTTGCAACGTTTGTTTTTTTAGGTGTGCAACGGATATTAGCGTTGTAGACTCAAATCCGTTGCTCCGCTTAACATATACGTTGCACCAAATATAGATTATTACGGAAAATAATAAAAAAGGACACGCTTGCCATTATTAATATAGTGGAGGGCTTAAATGTATATTTCAACCTAATTATTATCCTTTTTCATCAATTTTTTCTCTTGCAAATCATTATCTCCTTCTTCCCTTTTCTTTGCTCCTAAACCTAAGTCGCTTCGTTTTTTTTCTCTTTGTTCTCTTCCAAGTCGTTTCTCTTCTAAACCTAAATTCACATCTTCGAAATCAAGACCAGATTACTGTAATTCAAAATCTATCTTTCCTGATCCCTAATCTCATAAATCAAAACCCTTAGATCTTCAATTGAAACCAAGTTTTTAATAATCGTAATCCATCTCTTTTAAACCCGAATCTAATTAATCGAAACTTATAGAAATCTTTTACATCCGAGATTTGGGTTTCTCATGGTTAGAAAAATCAAAACCCGATTTCAACCTAGAAATCGTTCAAGAAATCAAATGACTCGTAAGGTGTGTCTGTTCCAACCCGTAGTTTACCTATGGAGTGAATCGAGTGATGAATGGATCTTGCATGCAGTATAACCCTAATCTTCTTACTCTTTTTTTTTTTTTGTTATTATTGCATTTATTTTGACTTAATTCTATGAATAACATCTTTGGTAGGTAATATGCTGTAAAGATTTTCCAATTATTGTTTTTATTTTTGATGGATTTTTAAAGTATGGGTTTTCTTTTGATTTCGGTTTTGTGGTCATATGGTGTTCTAGGGTATTGTTTGTATGGGGTGAAAGTGGTGTGTGTTGTTGCTCGTAGTCGGTAGTTTGCAATTTGTTAATCACCGATTTTTTTGTCCTACTATCATGCATTTGAAGATTCGGAGGTCGTGGCTGCGCACAAGGACGTGATTGCAAGTGGGTGGAGATGTTATTGGTAGTGGTTGGTTGCAAGTGGATGGGGCTTTTTTTGCTTGTTGTAGTCGTTAGTGGTGGTTTGGTGTTGAAGCCGGTGGTTCCAGCCATTCGGCATGTGGGTGGCTATTGGTGGTGGTGGTGGTGGTGACTAAGCTTGTTTATTTACTTTGGTTTTCCTTTTCTACTTGGTTTGGTATTGACAGGGGTTGTAAGAAAATGGTTGAATGCTTGAAAGTATTACAAGAGGGAAGTAAATTCTTACTTAAATATGAAGTCTAATGAGTAATGAGTTCTAGCTATTTCATCCGAATGTGTTATTTTTCTTGTTCCCGGGATTGCACTAAGAAGAATGATCAAACTCTAGTTATTTGCAAATTTGCTTTATTTCCATGCAGGATCAAGTTGTTTAGGTTACTATAGGGACTGAATTGAAGGATGGCCATGGCATTACCCGAGTATTGAGCTGGTGTGGGTATTTTATTCGAGAACCTCCAAGATCAGTTCATGCACTTGGTTGTGTGCATGTGCCTGGGTAAGATTTATCTCTTGCATTTTAAGTTACCAGATCAATATTCTTATTTCCCATTTGTTTTTTTAGCAGCTAACATAAAAGAATCCATTCATCTATTTTGCGGTTTGTGTAAGGAAGTCCAAAGATAAAGAAGAATTTACTATAGAGATGGATCATCATTCATCGCCTCCTAATGCGTCTTTTCCGGGAGTTAAGCGATTTACTTTTGAGCAAATCCAGAATTGAAGAATTGATTTAGGCACGTTAATAATGGCAAACAAGCTGGGAAAATAATGGTAAATGATTTTCTTTTTTATGCCTCATACTAACTTCCAAATTATGTAAATGGAAATGGGCTAGATGTATTAGTAAGTCCGAGGGTTGGGACTGGCTAGATGTTATTGGCCATTTAATTGGTGGAAATGTTACGTTACAGTATATGCCGAGATCCATGGATGGTAAAAGCTACATGTTCATAGGACATCAGAAAGGTCGAAACACGTAGGAGAACATATCCCGAAACTTTGGAATGCCAACTCCACATGGGTAGGTTTCTATTGTTCCTGGTGTAGACACATTCTAGACTTAGTTTGGTATTTTGAAGGCCAACACTAGATGATCTCCAAGATCAGTTCATGCACTTGGTTGTGTGCATGTGCCTGGGTAAGATTTATCTCTTGCATTTTAGGTTACCAGATCAATATTCTTATTTCCCATTTGTTTTTTTAGCAGCTAACATAAAAGAATCCATTCATCTATTTTGCAGTTTGTGTAAGGGAAGTCCAGCATAAAGAAGAAATTACTATAGAGATGGATCATCATTACTGGCCTCCTTGCGTCTTTCCAGGGGAGTTAACTGATTTACTTTTGAGCAAATCCAGAATTGATTTAGGCACGTTAATAATGGCAAACAGTGGGAAAATAATGGTAAATGATTTTCTTTTTTATGCCTCATACTAACTTCCAAATTATGTAAATGGAACTGGCTAGAGGTATTAGTAAGTCCGAGGGTTGGGACTGGCTAGATGTTATTGGCCATTTAATTGTTGGAAATGTTACGTTACAGTATATGCCGAGAGCCATGGATGGTAAAAGCTACATGTTCATAGGACATCAGAAAGGTCGAAACACAGAGGAGAACATATCCCGAAACTTTGGAATGCCAACTCCACATGGGTAGGTTTCTATTGTTCCTTGTGTAGACACATTCTAGACTTAGTTTGGTATTTTGAAGGCCAACACTAGATGAGCTAAACTAAGCTAATTGTAAGCGGTGTTTCGTTTTTCTTCGGTCGACCCTCCTCACCGTGGCAACGGTGTTCTAGTTATCCTTTAAAGCCCTAGATTTATAATTTTTTATGATAGTTTATGGTGTTGTTGATGATAACTTTGAGATGAAGGAGTAAGTATAAATTGAACTATAACTCATTGATTTAAGTGAGCTATTTCTTTTAGTTAAGCAACCCATCATACGGAGTGTGCACATTAATCAATAGAGATCTCATACCGTACCAATTTTTCTTTGTAGTATGTGTCTTGAGATGAGCTAATTTTTGTGTCTATGCATGCTTCTATTCGTGTCTGAACTTATAACTCTTTCCCTGCACGTGCGAGTCCAGGTTCTTGCGTTCTTTATCTGTTGTGTTTGCATATGTTTTCATCCTTTGGGAAACTGATATCATGCTCTTCTGTAACAGGAAATTCTCCAGTGATCCTCATAACACAACGACTTTCCATAAGTACTCCACCAAAAATGGTGATAAGTCATTGCTGGAAGAACGCAATTGAAACTCGTAAGATATCACGTTCTTCTTATAGTGTTATTTATTGATCTGTTAACCGGTGCTATTAAGAATTTTGCAAGATGAGGTTTTCCCCCTCGAATTCAGCTCTGCTACTCCGAGATTATCTTAAAGTCCTACAATGTATTAGTCGTCTCCTTTAATTGTACAAGTTCAATATAGCATTTACTATGTCTATTTCTGATCTCTTGTAGAGAGTATAAGTTATGCATATGTAATCCATGTTGCACGAGAGAATATTGTAAGAATATTATTGGTTAACCATATGTTCATATGAAAAATTGGGTCTTCTAGTTGATCCACAATGGTATATGAAGGTGTAGAAATCCGCTGGAACTATCGGCGAATTTTATTATTTTTTTACCTGTAAATTGGTTTGCAACGTATATAAGTGTTGCTCAAATTAGAGTATACGTTGCCTAAATTATTGTATACGTTGCACAAATTAAAGAATCCGTTTCTCAGAAAATGTTGGTAAACCAGGTGACCAACGTTTTTATCCGTTGCACAAATTAATTTGACCAACGGATATATGCGTTGCACAAAAATTTGCTACGCCATATTTCCAACGGATATAAGCGTTGGTGAAATTCATTGCAACGCGTATATCCGTCCCAAATCAGACGTTTTGGTGTAGTGATAGTCAATTACTACTCATCAAAACCGGCCAGCACCACAAACCACCAGATATTACTTCTTTCTCCACCACCACCATTTTCCATCCCTCGTAGAATATTGGGCGCACTTATAACTTTTAATCCCACACGTCATGTATAAAGTTTAGATTTAACAAACTTAGGTCGTCAATTAATTTATTCAACTATATGTTTTTTTTAATACTGAAAATCATGCGTACGAACGGTTACCAAAGATAGGAGTGGCACCAAAAACAACCATTTTGTCTTATATGATTTGGTATCATCCCAAAAGTATTTTTTATCCGCCTTTTTGATCGTGTCAAAACAACCAACTATACTTTTCACAATACAATGTTACCCATCATGTAAATTTTTTTATTATTTTTGATTCAAAAAGAAAAACTAATACCACCGCCATTAAAACCATCCAGGCGCCACTATTTCTTCCACCAAAACTAATGTTACCGCCTCCACCACTTTGTAACACATTCCACCGCTTCCACCACTTACTTCTTCCTCTACTACCACCACCACCACTAATATCTATTGAAATAATTTTTGTCAAAATTATTACTTATTGATGGAGATATGTATTAATATTAATTAAGGGATATTTATGATGTAAAATTAATAAATCATTTATCATGAGAAATTAATGTTTCCTAAATTAATAAAACACTTATACTAATATTTAAGTTGAACAAACCATAACCATAGATTTATCTTCTCTCTAGACAAATCACTTATACTAATTAATAAAATACTTATACTAATTAATATTTAAGTTGAACAAACAACCACTGTTGATTTATCTTTTTTATCAATTCCAACCAAGGTGGAACAATGGTTAGAGGCCACTCTTATGACACAATAGGTCATGAGTTCGAACCTCCATGTTATAATTTTTAAAATTCAATATCTTGACTTGAGTATTCATTTTTAATTCATAATATTGGAATGAACACCACGTGTGCGACTTGTAGGGTGTGGCACGGAGGATCACAGCCTTTGATTTATCTTTGCCAAGGATAAATCCTGACCACCACTCATATAGGCAAAGTTAGCCTTGGCGCACGTGCGGGTTATGGGTGTGGTCTGCACAACCACGACCGTAGATTTATCTTTGCCTATAATAAATCCCGGCCACCACTTAAACAAACTGTGCTTTATATTGTAGACTAGGGCTTAACCCGTGCCGTAACGGCACGGGCATAACTTTTTTTTTCTTTTTATCAATAAAGAGGCAAGAAAACACCTCAAACTGCATTCGAGAGCCGAGGGTCAAAAGCACGAGTTGCACTACCGTAAACCTCTCTGTTTGCGCTAAAACATTTAAAACATTCAAGTCTCATTGTTACATTGTCTCCATGATGGTGACTTAAGTTTAAAGAGAAAATACCGCCGTTAATGTTTGGGATAATATTTGTTACGTAAAATTGGTCCCGGGGACCTATTAAAAATACAAGGCCGATGCAATGTTTAGCCAAAGTTGATCGCCAAGTAGTTTCCCCCTCGTCGTTTGTTGTACTCCATGTGCCAATTTCAAGACTTCCTTTCCGTCGTGATCTAGTGAGAAGCGAGCTCCAACATTCTTCCGCATACATACTCCCGATCAGCTTTATAATTTGGCAGAGTTGGATTCAAAGTCCAATCTGCTTCCCAACGAAACTTCCCAGCTTGTAAGCATCCGTGAGTCGCTTTATTTAGTTATGCATAACTTTTATTTAGTTATGCATTTTCCGACATATGAATGTTAAATATAATATGTATTAATATCAAATTTATCTTCACTTCGCAAATCCTTTCTAGCATTTTCCGCCTTGACATCCTCCCATACTATACCTCTACTTTCTCGAGTTGTATCCTCAAGCCATCAATGGTATTATATCGAAATCTATTTCTACATATTTTGTCCCAAAAAAAAAAACATTACTTGATATGTTTTTTAGTTTACAAAGATATCTTATCGATCCTTTGAAATGGTATTACCTTTTGTATCTTCTTTATTTTAATGAACGATGTTAGGATATTCGTGGACCATAGGAACCTACTATGGGCCCACCACATAACACCGATGATGCCCATACTTGACCACCTTGGAATAAGAGGTTTGCGGTTTTAATCTAAAAGGCATCGATGCCAACGTAAGAAGGTCCCAAGATTATTAAGTTCCATATGTACTCCTCTTCTTCCATGTGGGACTATCCCTAGCTATACTTATGTGGTTTATCGCGCCCACATACTCCAACAATCTCAACCTTGGAGAGATTAAACCACTTAACCAATCCAATCAGACTCCATCATATGATTACCATCTATATATGCAACTCATCGATCATGATTATTGTCACTATGCGCCTAGAATCCTATTCCACCTTGAGTTAATGAGAAGGCAAGCACTAACTCACCTTGAGAATTTCCTCGCCCACCTAGAACCCCGCTTAGAGTTAATGTGCGAGACACTAACTCCACCTTGAGCGCCAGTTAAACCTTGAGCATTGCCTTGTCGATCTAGAACCCTTATCCATCTGAGTTAATGAGTGAGACACTAACTCCACCTTGAGTGCCAGTTCCACTTTGGGCCTTGACTGCTCCACCTTGAGTCTGGTTTCACTTGTGACCTAAATCGTGTGACATCCAATGACTTCTACGTTCGGACAATAGCCATGTATCCCTCTTTATTCCACGGGGGATTATCCCTAGATATATATATATATATGTGGTTTATCGCTCCACATACTCCAACAACCGAGGAGAACCAAAACATTAAACTATGTAAGTTGTAACAAAATTACATCACCGAACACATTTGTCTCAAGAATAATTGTATAGATATTAATGTTGTTCGGATCCTTGTTGCTTTTTTCCCCTTCAAGAATAGTCCAAAAGAGTAAAACTCATAATTGACTCAACAAAGACAAATCAACTCATAATTGCTTTTTTTAAATGTTAAGTCATTTCGAGGCAACCATTTTACTCACATACGTTGTAGTTCTAGTTTTTCAAATTTCCCATATATATTATAACGTAATTCAATCTCGGGCAGAAGAGTTCACCGAATGATATTAGGTAATGGTTTGTCATTTCGTAACATTGTGGCATTTTTAACATAATTGGATCCAGAGTTGGTAAAAATCATTGAATTTATGCGTTCTCGTGAGAGAGTAATCTAGGGATGGTCTACCTCCTGTAAATCTGCCGATGGATAACGCATCGTTGTTAGTTGAAAATCCCACACTTTCGGATAACCGCAGTGACTAAGTGGGGAACATATTGGCGAGGATCAAGTCCTTACAAATGGTATTAGAGTCGACTCATACTTTTGAGGATGAAAGAGTATGCTTGATGGATTGTGTCGGGAAACGGTCTCATGAGTGAGAAAAATGCCGCAGTCTAAGATTGAACATATTCGGAGCCGAGGACGGCTCCAAATTAAGTTGGTGGTATTATAGTACTCCAATCAGCAGAAGGATTCACAAATAGATTATATGCAATGGTTTGTCCTTTCCTAACACCGATACCTTTTCAACATAATTGGGTTCATAGTTGACGAAAAATCTCTATAGCTAAGCATGCTCGGTATTGAGTAACCCGGGGATGGTGACCTCCCGAGAAGCCGCTGACTGGATGACCGCATCGATGACCATTGAAAACCAAATAATGTCGATGACCGTAGTGGCTAAGTGAGGACATTATCTATTGAGTGTCGTGCCATTACATTATACGACATTACGCTTCCAAATGTGAGGTTATTCGTTGCATTAAAATAATAAAACCATGATTAGTTAGTAAGTCATATCGCTAAGTACTTAACCCAATAATAATAAGCTTTACTAACAATAAACTCGTTATGTAAATTACTCATCATTGAATAAAAATAAGGTTAAACGATTTATCAAGAAATACATGAGAAGATGCGAAATTACTCACTGGCACCAATACTTGCCACCGTCACTATGGTCCACTTATATAATTGTTAGCCAATCTAACTGAGTTTGGTACTGGTTTTTTCAAAAAAAAAAAAAAGTACTTTGAAAATATATTTATAGCAATAGTTTTTCATCTTAGTGTTTGGTACAGATTTCATAAAGTGTTTATGTAAAACACTTCCAAAATCAATCAATTTTAAAAGTGGGGGAGAATGAGCTTTTAAAAGCTTCAAAACCAAATACTATAGTTCACCCTAATTTCATATTTTATTTTCCATCTTTTTTATAACTGACAAAAATTATCCTTGCATCTATATATGATTACCAATTTTCATTTGTTATATTTTATTTTTTAACAGATAATTATTTATTCTTTTTAAATTGCATTTTATGTTATACCGTATGATTGAAATATATTTTTATTTTTCGAAAATAAATATTAAGAAATTATTGATTTTTAAAAAGTAGTTAGAAAAAGTAATATTTTTTTAGTAATAATACTAATTAGTAAATTTAATATAATCTAATAGTAGAAAATTTACTTATTTTGTACAATAAAATAGAATAAGCAATTTTCAGAGATATGTCTGGTTTTGTAATTTTCTCACTAACTATAGATGAACCTGATATTTTTTCAAACACAATTTGATCGCTTTTTAAAATATTTTTTGCTTTAGTTTATAATTTGCAACCATTCAATTTTTTTTTTTACACAGCTCAAGATAGTAACGTACATCGCAAATCGTCCAATTGCTTTTTTACATAGCTCTAGATAGTAACGTACATCTGAAAAGCACTTTTGTAAAGATCGCAGAAAATACCAAACTAATCCTAAGTATTAGCTAATAAAAATATATTTATTATCATCATTAGTAGAATAATTTATATATTATCATTATTAATTTGACATTTAATTAAATATTATCATGGCAATTTAATAGACTATTTATTATGAATAATTATGGAACCTTAATGACTTGATAACTTTTGTCCGTTAGATGCATTTCTAATCCCAATCACAACCATCACTCATGACAAACGATTACATCCCTAGATTTATCTCTTGTGAGGACAAATCTGAACCGCCACTTACATAGGCAAAGTTAGCCAAACTGTGCTTTATACTCTTGAGATTAAAAAAGATATTCTTTCCTGCATAAATTTATTAAGAAATCAATGCGGAATCCCCAAATCTCTAAGGACTAAAGACTAAAACAGATAAACTATAAAGAAACACGTACGTAACAAGCACAATTACGTGTCCAGGCTAAGAAAAGTCAAACTCAAAAGTGCAGGTGAATAGTCTATTATTCCCCACGTGTTCGCAAAAATCTCAACAAACTTAAAAGAATATCTCTAAATAGTCCTTACAAAAGATATACAATTTATTTAGGGGGGGCTGACAATGGACTTTTTTCCAAAAACTAAAAGACTTAACAACGATTAGTGGATATTTTAGGGAAGGCGGCCGCCACCCCTGTTCAATACACAACTCCGTCCCTGCGGTTGCTTCGATGTAGATCCCAAGCAGCTTAGTGCAAGACTTCCTCAAGCCCAAAAGGACAATTTGAGAGAGAGAAGAAAGAAGGACAAGAAAGCCTTGTACTTCATACATCAAGCCCTTGATGATGAAGTTTTTAAAAAGATTTCAGCTGCGAAAACATCTAAGAAAGCGTGGGACATCTTGCAGAAAGCTTACAAAGGCGATGACAAGGTGAAAAGTGTAAGGTTGCAAACCTTATGAGGTGAATTTGAATCTCTATCCATGAATGAATCTGAATCCATTAATGATTATTTTTCTCGAGTTCAAGTTGGTGTGAATCAGTTGAGAGCTAATGGTGAGACTTTAGATGATAATCGTGTAGTTGAAAAGATTATGCGATCATTGACAGAAAGTTTTGATTACGTTGTTGCTGCAATAAAGGAATGAAAGGATATGCATACTCTAACCAATGAAGGTTTAGAGGGTTCATTGTGTGCTTATGAGTACAGGATGAAGCATAAAAAGACAACTTCTTTTGAACATGCTATATAAAGCAAGGCTGTTATCACTGACAAGGGAAGCTCCATCAAAGGAACATCATCAATTCCAATAAAAAATGGCTCTTCGCGCAAGAAAGATAAATCCAAAGTTTTACTCTAACATTGTGGAAAACTTGGACATTATAGCACTAATTTTTGGTTTAAGCCGAAGTCGGAGCAGGAAAACTTTGTAGAGATCGAGGAACCAGAAAAGTTGTTCCTTTCTTTGCAAAGATCGTAAGAAGATGGTGACAGCAAGAATACTTGGTTTCTGGACTCCGGTTGCAGTAATCATATGATTGGCGATAAGGAGTTGTTTGCCCATCTTGATGAATCTGTTCGTGGAGTAGCGAACTTTGGGAACAAAGCCAAGGTTCCTATTTTGGGAAAAAGTAAAGTGCTCATTGCTTTAGTAGACAATTCTCATCATTGTATTTGCGATTTTTTTTATGTCCCAAGCCTACATTGGAATTTATTCAGTATGGGTCAATCATCTGTGAATGGGCTTCGTTTTATCATTGATGATGGTGTTTGCATTATTGAGAACTATAAGAAGTAACTTATTGCTAAGGTTAAAATGACTTAAAGTCGATAATTTCCTTTGCATGTAAAAGAATAAATTGTGTGTGCTTTCAGTAATATTGTTCTAGATGAAAAGTGGTTATGGCATTTTCGATTTGGTCATATTAACTTTAGTGGACTTCATTCTTTGGAAAAGAAAGATATGGTTACAGGGAGCCATTGTTGGAAGATGTTAATCGAGTGTGTGAAGGTTGTATCGTCGGCAAGAAACATAAGCATCTGTTTCCTGTAGGAACATCTCGTAGAGCAACAAGACAACTAGAGGTTGTACATTCAGACCTTTGCGGCCTAATGTAAACTGTATCACATGGAGGTGATTGTTATTTCCTTACTTTCATTGATGATTACAGTAGAAATATTTGAATTTACATTCTAAAGAACAAGTCTGAAACTTTTGAAGTATTTAAGAGTTTCAAAGTTTATGTTGAGAAGCAAAGTGGTAATAATTTGACGATACATCACATCGATAGATGGGGAAAGTACAACTACGAAACTTTTGGTGGTTTTTGCAGAATGCACGGAATCAGATATCAACTTATAGCCAGCTATACTCCACAGCAAAACGGTGTTTCTCAAAAGGAAGACTAGAACTATCGTTGAAATAGCTCGTAGTATGTTGCACTACAAGTATTTACCAAAATTATTTTGGGCAGAGGAAGTTGCATGTGCTGGTTATATTCTTAACCGGTGTCCCACCTCAAGTGTTCCTGATATGGCTCCTAAAGAAGCATGAAGCGGTTACAAACCAGATGTTACAGCTCTTCGTGTGTTTGGGTGTGTTGCATATGCTCGGCTGAAAAGAAACAAAAGCTCGATGTGAAGGGTGAAAATGTATCTTCCTTGGTTATAGTGAAATAACTTATAAAATTATTACTAGTTTTTGCAACATCTAAATCAGCAAAGGTTTTTCTTTTATTTTTGTATATTTGAGGGTGTCTTATGTTTAAACTAGGTTGAAACTAGTTTCATCATGTTTTAAATTGGGTTTAATATGGTTTACCCATGTTTAAACTAGCCTGTTTTAGATCAGGTTACAATTGGTTTCATCCTGTTTATATTAGTAAAATCACGTTTTCTATTAAGTAAACTGAAATCCAGTACAAGTGCCAAGATAATATACATACTTTACAAAGGAAAATCAAGATAATACCATTAGATTTACCGTTCAGTGGGATTAGCTAGCAACTCTAGCATACATAGATACATACATTACAAAGGAGATCTTCTTATATAGTGGGATGAAGCAGATACTAGGGATTCTAACAAGCAATCTAAACTAGACCAGAAATTGAAAACAACTTTTTTATTACAAAAGAAAAAAAAAAAAAAACACTGACACGGAGGTATTTTCTTGAATGAAAAATAAAATAAAATTTGGAAGGATATTTTTATATAAGCAAGACTAAACATCGAAGAAAGTTGTGATGCATCCATCTTCTGCTTCTCCATATCCTTCAACAATTAATAGATGGTTGCTATAAGATATAAAGAATTCTGTCAAAATTAAACAACATGATGCAACTCCCTTATTGAAATTTAACTAGTAAAACTTAACTTTCAGTAAATTTATATTGATAAAATTATAGTTCACAATTTTCAGTAGATCTCATTGATCAGCGTACATACATAAATCGAAGAAGATCTAGATCAATAAAGATCTCATCATATATTCTCTTCTCGTAGAGTATAAACTAAAGAAAAACACCATTCTCATTAAATAAAATAATTACATCAATCCTAAGCTTGCATCGAAGGAATATAGATGTCCATCTTACGTTCTTCTCCTATGCAAATGTGCACGAGATTATAATTTCTTGACAGGAGATATCATTATGCTTAAACATTATGGAAGCTGGTGATGTATGTACATGGAGAGAGAAAGCTGTTGTTAGGCTAAGTCCTAAGGTCTTCTAATCTAGCAGTTAGATTGGAAATCCACGTCAGCTAGGGCAACATCATAAGTCTTATAGTATTGCTAATCTAGCAGCGAAACGCTGAATAAAACAGCGCCGAACGCTGAACCAAACAGCGCCACATAATTTCTCTTTCCATTTTTTCCCCTCTCCCTCTTTTTCTTCTCTCTCCATGTTTTCCTCTCTCCCTCTTTTTCTTCTCTCTACCTCTTTTCCTTCTCTACACGTTCCTCTAAAAAAATTTTCCATGTTTTCTTCTCTCTCCACCATGTTATCTCTCTCCATGTGAACATAGCGCTGATGTACACGTGGAGGCGGATTAGCTGATGTCTATATACGCCTGTTTGGAGTTGCATCCGCAAACTTACCAGTGAGCCAAGCGACTAGGTCCATAAAAATTGCTTGGCACGGATTGATGCATTGCTTGTTGACACCTCCCAGAATCGGGATGGACTGATGGTTAGCTTATTTTTGTTTTGCTAGGAGCTGAACCATTGAATCGATTTGATGAAAAAAAGGTTAAAAAAAAAAAAAAAAAACACCAAAACAAGTCAAGAGACCATAACTGCACATTTAAAATATCTACACGTGTACGAACCACATAAATTTCTTTAAGCTATATACAAATCTACACCGAGAGTAAGAGAGGAGGAGGAATTAGGTTTTTGGTTGGCGGCGGCAAACAAACACAAATGGCGTGTTCTAAATTTACAAGTGGCGGTGGTTTTATACGGGAATGCGGACGAGAAGAAAAACAATCCCATCACAAATTCAAAGCATTATGATTTCTCCTCTCAAATCAATTGTATCAATCCACTAGCTAACTTGTGTGAGAATAGACTTTTCCACCATTCTCCATACATCAAAGTAAAGGATGATCAGGAGAATTGGATATTCATCCGTCACATGTTATTCTGCAACAAGTTACTCAAAATCTTTGAACAAAGACTTTTGATTGATATATTGTGTCAAATAGAATTGATGGTTTGGGTATTGGAGAATAGTGGAGATTATTGTTGCAACATTAGCCATATATATCTAATTGTAATTTATCTATTGTACTACAGATGATTTTAAACAGATAAGGGTGGAGTTAATGGTGTATGTCGTTTGATCTTTGCAATCCTTATTTTGTGTAAAACCCTTATTTATGAATGCTTTACAAACAACCAATTTTGAATTATTAGTGTTGAACAATAATAGCATTTCTTATGGGTTGTTTTTCTTCTCCATCACATTCCTATACAAAACCACCACCATTTCCCAATTTACAACACTCCATTTGTGTTTGTTGCCCGCCACTGATCAACTTCAGAAAAGCAAAAACCTAATTCTAGTTGCTCTATCTCTCGGTGTAGATCCGAAATGAAGCCCTAATCTTGGCTATCACGTGAGTATGTAATTTGGAGGATGATTTCGAGTTGAGGCATTTTTTACTTGTTTCTACATCTTGATCGTCTTATCAGCCCTGACATGTAACAAGTCTTGAACGAGTTATGCGGTTAGAGAGGGAAGTTTGCTTAAAGTTGTGGCCACTCTTCTAGAACATCATGATTCATTGTCACCTTTGTTAGACACTATGCGATCCTCATTGATGGCCATTGCTTATATGATTGTTTTCTGCTGGGCGAGCATTCTAGAAAAGGTTAATTAACTTCAACAAACATATTTAGGCCGGCAACTAAAAGTTATGTAAATGGATATTTTCGGCTGCCATTTTACTTAACAAATTCATTCAAACAATTTCAGTAGATCTTGACAATTCAGTTGGACTAGCAACTCGTGTACATACATACTCCCTCCGTTCCGATTTACTTGACATTGTAGGATTTTTCACGGATATTAAGAAATATCGAGAGAGTAAAATCTTTCCAATAATACCCATATTAATTCATACATAAAGAGTTAAATAACCTAGTTTTGTGTTTCTAGAATATAGGGAAAGTTATCAATCCCATAGTAATGTACTTGGGATGTACAAGATTGAGTATATATCCTACATGGGGTATATTTATATATTATAGAGTAATTGTTTTTGGTTGATTACCATGAGAATTAATTCTCTGGTGTGATTCCAAAGCAGGGGTAGATTAGTGAAAATTTGGAAAAAAAACTAAAACTATCATCTAATTTGGAACACAAAAGAAACCCTAAAAAAGCAAGTAAAATGGAACGGAGGGAGTAGTATTTCTACGGACCTTGTAGAAAAATTTAAGAAATACAATCAAAATCTTCTCAAGAAGATTGGGAAAAACATTTAGTTTTCAATTTTTCGATTCATGTTTTA